>JABKBK010000014.1:0-197930 GCA_014182545.1 Eucalyptus globulus
GCATGGCCTCTGAAGGCATGCTCATTCATTCGTGTGTGTCATGAGTTTCTTATACTTCACTAGCAAGTATGTCGGAATGATCTTTGGTCTGTAACTTGAATCAATCACATAATGCCGATCCTCGCATTAGACAAGGCTTGGAAACAGTACACCTCAATACCGATCCAAGACCTCGAGGCTTGGGTACACCTCGCTTAGGTGAAGATCCTAAGCTTGAGGGACCTTGGTTTGACCCGATGTGAACACACCACAGGCCGTGAATGATCCTCAGCTCTTGGTTTGGTTCAACATCAAGCGTAAGGTCTCCACACCAATCCGAACCTGATAATCGGCAACTGTTGCGACCTCCCCGAAGCGGGTTGGACCACCTAAGGGTTCGGCTAATGGATTGTTAAGCCTAGACTTAACTAGGGCCCTCCCAAGCCCATACCAATTCGCGACTTAGGTTCAAGTTCTTAATATGCAAATGATTTTTATCATGGAGTCGCCACTAATCTATTTTGGGTGGGTCGATTAGAAACCCAAGTAAAGTAATGGGAGAATTACTTCACTCCTACGAACCAGAGATTAAATGAGTTCGGGGACTTGATTACGCTAGATTTCTCTAACGCCCTCTCGGTACCTTTTTTTTTTATTTCAAAAAATATTTTGCAGGCAGCTTGAATTGATTTTGATTTATCCTCCTAACATGTGAGGTGATCATGCAGATGCGCAACCCACCAATTTAACACCGAAGAAAGCGATGAATAAATTGCAGGACTTACCTCATAGCAACGAAAGCATATGCATTGTTAGATTATAATTCACATCAACAGACCTAGATATGATTTCTAATTAACAGGCAATTTCCTGTTTTTTTTTTTTTTTTTTTACTTGTTTAATGAGAATCATGCAATATGCAATGCATGCTACTAATCTAACATGGAATGGCATGACAATGTGTTCTAAACTACATGACATGAGTAAAATATTTTATTTTTCTTTTGTGTTTTCTTAATGAACATGCAATAATTAAATATGCAAATCAAAATGTCCTAATTATAATGACGGGCAATTTTTAATTAAATGAGCCTAATTCTACATGACGTGCACATGATATTTCTATTCCTAAAAATGCAATTTATCCTAAAAATTGAAACTAATTTATCTAAAGACAAATTTTTTATTTTTCATGATATTCGAAATTAAGAAAATGCAAAAAAACCTAGCTAAATTAAAATTCCATCCAATTTAAACTTAGGATTAAGTCATGCTAAATCCTAATTTAAACTAAGACGTTATCTTAATCTAGCAATTTCTAACTTAAGATGCAAATTGATCTAAACTTAAAATGAGACATGTAATTCTATTCTAAAATGCATGATGATTTTTTTTTATGAAAATTCGTAATTAAAAAACACTATAAAAAACTACTAGAGTGAAAATTAAGGGACGTGCTATCTCTTCTAAAACATGCAATTTTTTTTTGGATTTTTGTTATTTATTTATTTAAAAAAAACGAAATGACTAAATACGCTAACCCTAGCCTTGATCTAACTTGCATTTTTTCCATGTTTTTGTATTAATTTCGAAATTAAAAATTTTCAAGCAATTAAACATGAAACCTAAGCTAAAAAAAACTAGCAACCTAAATTGATTGATTTAATTCTAACCTACACTTTTTTTGGATTTTTTTTTTTTTTATGAAAGCGAGATTAACTTAAACGGCACGACAGCAAATCAAAGCAAGATTGACATCCAAATTGACAAACCATATCTCATGCATGAGATCGGGTTGGCCAATTTTAAATAAATCACAAATCGAATCTCGGGCGGGAGATTGGATTAGCGATTTTTTTAAGTGATTGCAAGTCGGATTTTCGGGCGCGAAAATCAGACTATCAATCCCAAATTTAATAGGCTATTTCATGTCAAACATCTCATCCTTACACTAAAGAATAATTATGCTAAAAAGAACAAATAAAGTAAAAGAAGATAAATAAATAAAAGAAAAGACTACCTAAATTGATTTTTCCTTTTTGTTTTTCTTTTCTTGCTTTCTTCACCCACGGCTGGGCAGCTTCTGTGGATCACCAGGGAGACTAAGCTCACGGCTGGGATGGCTGCTGCTGCTGCGACGGGCGACCGTGGGCGGTGGGCACGGCTGTCGGAGCTTCGGCGAAGGGCGGTGGCTGATGATGTCGTGAGCAGCGACGGGTCTCGGATCGGCACGGTGGTACGGGCCGGGGCGGGGTGGCGCGAGTTGAGACGGTGGAGTTGCAGCTGCTGGTTTGCGAGGATTGAGCGGCGGTGGGAGTGGCGGGCTCGAGCGGTTGCTGCCATGATGAGCAACGAACGCGGTGGTGTTGGCTTGGAGGTGCTGCTGGCGAGCTACTCGGTTAGGTGGCGGACAGGCTGAGGTACAGCTGTGGAGTTGTAGACGCCGCCGGTGGCGGGTAGAGGCCGGCACGGCGACCCGCCGGCCGGAGCGGAGCGAACAGCATCAAGTGGTCGCGGGTCGGTGCGGGCTACAGGCGAGGCGGGACGCGACGGTGGCTGGTGACACGGCGACCGGCTCGTTGGCGCTCGGGAGGGGCAGGTTGCAGCGGAACGCAGTGGTGCTAGCTCGGAGGTGCTACTGGTGTGGTGGGCAGCGGTGGCGACGTTCGGAGCTTGCCGTAAGGAGGGAGGTTACGACAGGTTGCTGTGTGGTTGTCGCGACCACGACAGGGGCGACGAGGGGCGGTGCGAGCTCGTGGGTGGTGCTCGCACGGGGGCGGCCGGCGGTGCGGTGGCTCGGCTGCTGGTGCACCGGCGAGCGCAGCGGCACGGACGTGGGCGGAGTAGCAGAAACCGGTGGAAATCTAGCGACGAAGAACTCGGAGAAGATGAACGGTAGGGGTCTTGTCTTTGCTTTTTCTTTTCCCCCTCTCTCTCTTTCCCGTCTTTAGTCTCTTGCCGTCTCTCTCTCTATTTTTCTCTTTTTTAATCTCCTCCCCCGACTTCATATTTTTTTTTTTTTGGTTTTCTCGACACACTCCCTTACACACTCCTTTCCCTTCACTCGTTTGACCGAAGGAGAAGCCTTTCACAATGAATTTTTTTCTTTTTTTCGTTCCCCTCACAGACCTCTCGAATGAATTTTCGTTCCCCTCCATCTCTGCTCCTTTCCTCGCTTATTTATAGGCAACTTGTGGGTAAACAAGAGGCAGCCGCAACTTTTCCTTGCTTGTTCAAGTTTGGTTCTTCCTTTTTTCAAATATGGTGGCCACCGCCTGACAATCCACCTATCTTATAAAATATTATGAATTCATTTTGCTTCTTTGAGGCTCCTTACGTCCGCCGAATTGTGTGCCTGCATGTGCATGCATTAATGAGCGAGAGACAATGGACGTGCAGGAGCTTCTTTCTTCTTCAGCCAATTTGCTCTCCAGGGAGGAGAAAATTCCTTGCAGCAACCCACTTTGAAATATTATAAAATTGTGAGCCCATCTTCTTGCAGACTTTGTAGAATTTTCACGTCCCCCATTCCATGCGTGCATGTGCATGCATTAATGAGGGGGGAGAAAATGCACGTTCATGGATTCTTCTTTCTTCTGCATGCTTGGGGCTTCTTATACGGCTACTTGTCCCTTCCTTCTATAGGATAGTCGCAACTTTTGACTTTTCTTGTTTATTATTTGCTTCCTCCTTCAACAAATTTCTCGTTGCTTCTCCTCACAACCCACAGTTGAGAGAGAGCATAGTATATATTATTATATCATGGGCTCATTTTGCTTCTCCGAGGATTCCGCACGTCCGCCGAATTTGTGCGTGCATGCGCATGCATTAATGAGGGAGAGACAACGGACGTGCAAGAACTTCCTTCCTCTTTTTTTTTGACTTTCGCTCTTTTGCGTGCTCAGACCCCATGTGGCGAGAAACCATCCCTTCGTGCATGTAATCGATCCCGCGAGCCGCTGCGTCTTGTTGCGCTTTTAGTACCGATGCAAATGCGACAACGTGAAATGCAATTTTACTATTTTTTTTTTCATGCAACTAATTACTAAATGATTAGGCAAAATTTAGGTGTCAACAGCTACTCCTCTTTGAAGGTGAGCTCGCAGAGGTTGCATTCAAAGACAATATGATACCTAAATTTTGACCATGAATCATGCGATGGATGATACTTTGGCGGGACTATTTTTTTTTTTTTTTTTTAATATGCAATGTCATGAAAATGGTAATGCTAATGTGAGATACTGAAGAGGAGAGCATACCTGTAATTACTTACCAGTCAGAGCATCGTGAAGTGCAGGATGAATCTTTTTCTGCTTGGCAAGTGTCCAGGTTCCCCGAAGAGTCCACATGAATTTTATCCAACAGACGCTCAATGTTAGGTGAGATGCCTTGTTGAATTTAGATGACTCGAAATACCTAGGTTCACACTAAGGTATAGCAAGTAAGATCGACGAGATTTGGGACATCTAGATCCAGACTGAGATGTCAGGAAATTGGGGACTTAACCAATAGACACTCAATGTTAGGTGAGATGAATATTGGATTAAGAGGATTCGAAATACCTAGATCCAGACTAAGGTATAACGAAAAAGATTGGAAAGCATTCATATCCGGAATGAAATGCTTAACGAAGAGTTTTGAGACATCCAGATCCAGACTGAGATGTCAAGAATTTTGGGACTTAACCAATAAACACTCAATGTTAGGTGAGATGAATATTGGATTAAGAAGATTCGAAATACCTAGATCCAGACTAAGGTATAACGAAAAAGATCGAAAAACATTCACATCCAGAGTGAAATGCTTAACGAAGGGTTTTGAGACATCAAGATCCAGACTAAGATGTCAAGAATTTTGGGAACTTAACCAATAAACACTCAATGTTAGGTGAGATGAATATTGGATTAAGGTGATTCGAAATACCTAGATCCAGACTAAGGTATGACGAGAAAGATCGGAAAGCATTCATATCCAGAATGAAATACTTAACGAAGAGTTTTGAGACATCCAGATCCAGACTGAGATGTCGAGAATTTGTGAACTTAACCAATAAACACTCAATGTTAGGTGAGATGAATATTGGATTAAGAGGGTTCGAAATACCTAGATCCAGACTAAGGTATAACGAGAAAGATCGGAAAGCATTCATATCCATAATGAAATGCTTAACGAAGAGTTTTGAGACATCCAGATCCAAACTGAGATGTCAAGAATTTGTGAACTTAGCCAATAAACACTCAATGTTAGGTGAGATGAATATTGGATTAAGAAGATTCGAAATACCTAGATCCAGACTAAGGTATAACGAAAAAGATCGAAAAGCATTCACATCCAGAGTGAAATGCTTGACGAAGAGTTTTGAGACATCCAGATCCAGACTGAGATGTCAAGAATTTGTGAACTTAACCAATAAACACTCAATGTTAGGTGAGATGAATATTGGATTAAGAAGATTCGAAATACCTAGATCCAGACTAAGGTATAACAAAAAAGATCGAAAAGCATTCACATCCAGAGTGAAATGCTTAACGAAGAGTTTTGAGACATATATCAAGAATTTGGGAATACCTAGGACAAACCTGGGATATTCGTGAGGGTCACTTACCTCTTGGTAGACATAAATTTTGGAACATCGAGGGTGTACTTCAATATTCATGGAGGTTTCTCACCTCGAGGCTTCTGAAAGGCAACATAAATGTCAGGAGCTCTTGGGTCTTCAAGGAAACATTACCTGTCAGACATGATTAGAGCAAAAATACATGCATTTGCCAAAGAAGTAAGCAATTCAACACACTCGAAAGTCCACTGAAGCTTTTATCCATTAAATCAAGATTTATGCATGATGGTTTTACCATATTTGCACCACCGAACTTCCACTGGGGAGAATCAATTTTCACTCATGACATGGATTTTCAAGAATACCAAATGAGAGACTTTCAGTCAGAAAGGACTTTCACTCACTCTCATTAAGAAGGCTATTTTGTCCCAACCATTAATGTGGGATCATAGGAATCACTCCTTCTTACTTTCATCATGTCAATGAGGGTTCGAGTATTCTCGCAAGCGGTACGACCTTGTCAATCTGAGAGGTCTTTATCAGGACTGTAATGTAGGCTTGGTCAATGGCTCAACAAAGAGGGACTCTTCGAGTCAAGGCTAATGAAAGAACAATACTTCACAATCATCTTCGGGTTTACAAGTCAAGAAACCTGCGAAATGAGATAGAAATGGTCCTGCTCGCACTTCTTTGAGCGATGCTTTTAAGCATATGAATTCCTACGTTAATTTAGGTGCTCTAATCTGAAGAGACTTTGTAAGGGACGTAACGTAGGTTTTCATGGGTTGAGAAGTGAATGGAGCATTAGGCTCAAAATGTGTATAGGGGGATGAGAATTGGTGATCATCTTGGCATTGTCGCCGGTCTTCTTTTTCACCATTGGGATTTTCCTCATAGGTACCATAAAAACTTGGCATTTGAGTTCTTTGAGGACCACTCCATTGGGAAGACACCCTTTTACAACTGATAATTATTTATCTTGACTATTTCTTTCATTTTCTATGGGCATTGGCCTTGCTTTTACCAGGCACACTGCTTTTTCATGCCCCTTTTTTTTGAATAACCACGTAATGCTTTACATTTGGGTTCTTGAAGAGTTTTCATTTTTTTGTCGGCACTCGGGATTCTGCTGCTTGAACATTTGCTGTTTGCCTTGCCCCGATGTGGGGGATGATCACCAATTGGGTTGAAACGAATTTACAGGCTCAAGGGGCTACACAATGGATAAAGTGTGTTGGATAGAGAAAGAACTGCTCTTCATCATCCTAAGGCACTTAAATTACCGTATGAATTCAATGTAATAGCAATACTTGAAGATTGATGCAAGTGAGAGCAAGAATATTCCTATCAATTTCTTCACCTCATGATGTCGTCTTACCTCCAACTTGCCCCAATGTGGGGTGGTTCTTGACAGGGGTAATTTAAAAATTATTCACGTGTGTGGGCTCAAAAGGGTTTAAACAATGGATGATAGTGTTTGGGATAGAGAATGAACCGCCTCTCATCATTTCGATCATCGTACCTTTCGCGAGAAAACTCTTTACCTTAGAAACATAGAATTTCCTATACTTGTCTCACCAGTATATGAGCAAGGGACTGTGTATAGGATAAGGCTTGCCTTTCATCATCCTGACATGTCTCATTTAGCATGTTCAATTCATTCCACATCATTCATTAACTTGATCGATGGTGACAATCCTCAGTGGAATTGGTAATTAAACGGTAAAGCGTCACGCAAAATTCTCCTTTGAAAGGTCACAAGTACTTCATGAACTCATCAGCTTTGAACACAAAGAGTTTGCAGCTCAAAAAGAAAGAAAAGGATTGGTAAATTTTTTTTTTTTTTGTTTTGTTTTGTTTTTTTTTTTTTTTTTTTTTTGTGGCAAACTTGTTGCCATTTCCGTGGATCGAACCTCGGTCGTTCTCGGACCCTTTCATTCCCCATGCCACCGAGGCCGAGAGGCTCGGGGGTGGTGTCCTCAGTGCATTTCTTTTTTTTATTTAATTGAACTGACATTGGGTCAACACGTCTGATATACCGAATCAAATGAATTCGATATGTGTATGGAACAGGGCTTACTTCTCATCTCATTCAATCCATTCCCACACAATTCAACGAAGAAATGAGTACCTTTAATTCACAACAAATTCTTTCAAGGGTAATACTTCTTCACAGCATCGAGTTAACAGGATTAGAAAACTCACGACCATCCATTTCGTAAGGATTAAGGCACCTCCGGGAGTACCCTCTTCACCATATACGGGCCGCTATAATTTGGAGCAAATTTGCCTCCGGGTCAGGAAAATTGGCAACACTTTTCTTAAAACTAGATCATTCACTTCGAAGTGTCTCGGCCGTACCTTCCTATTGAAAGACTTGGCTACTCTTTGTTGATATGCCTGACCATGGCAAAGAGCTTTTAACCTTTCTCTCATCAATCGATTCAACTGCTCGAACCTTTGTTGTGTCCATTCTGCCTCGGACAATTCCACTTGGGATATGACTCTCAAAGAGGGGATTTCTACTTCCACAGGCAAGACTGCCTCCATGCCATAAACTAAGGAGAAAGGGGTTGCCCCAGTGGATGTTCGGATCGATGTCCGATACGCCATTAGAGCAAAGGGTAACCTGTCATGCCAATCTTGATAATTCTCGGCTATCTTAGCCAGGATCTTCTTGATGTTCTTATTAGCTGCCTCAACAGCTCCATTCATTTACGGGCAGTAAGGTGATGAATTCAAATGCTTGATTTTGAACTCACTGAACAACTCATCAAGGAACTTGTTATTCAGATTTGTCCCATTGTCAGTGACAATTGCTTCGGGACACCATAACGGGCGATTATGTCACGCTTGATAAACTTCACAACATTTCGGGCAGTGACATTAGCATATGATGCGGCTTCAATCCACTTTGAAAAATAATCTATTGCCACCAATATGAATCGGTGCCCATTTGAAGCTTTGGGATTTATTGGGCCAATTACATCAATCCCCACATTGAGAAAGGCCATGGCTCGAATAGCTGGTGCAACTCGTTGGAGGAACATTTATTTTATCTCCATGAATTTGGCAACGATGACAACTTCTAACATGCTGTATGCAGTCACTTTCCAGTGCAAGCCAATAGTAACCTAGTCTCATGATCTTCTTGGCCAACATGTGCCTAATCATGTGTGGGCCACAAACTCCTTCATGCACCTCTTGCATGATTTGGGTGGCTTCTGCTTCATCTACGCATCTCAATAAAATTGAATCATAAGATCTCTTGTATAAATTCTTACCACTGACGAAGAACTTTGAGGCCATCTTCATTATGTATTTTCTATCGGCTGGAGTGCTCCCTTCAGGAAATTTCTGCTTTTGAATATAGTTCATGATGTCGCAATACCATGGCTTCTCATCAAGCTTTTCATTTACGACCATACAATAAGAAGGTTTGGCTAGAACCTCAATTTTCAAAGGTTCAACTTCTAAACCATCAGTAACTTGTAGCATAGATGACAACGTTGCCAAGGCATCGGCGAACTGATTATGAGATCTAGCCAAGTAGTCAAACGAGATTTCATCGAACTCCTTCACCAACTCTTCAAGGTACTTATGATATGGCAGTAATTTGGCATCCCTGGTCTTCCATTCACCTACAGTCTGGAGTATGATCAGTGCAGAATCTCCATATACTTTCAATTTGGCCACTCCCATTTCAATTGCGGCCTGAAGTCCGAGAATACAAGCTTCGTATTCAGCTATATTGTTAGTGCATGGGAATATTAATTTCAAGGCTCGGGAAGTGTTGTCCGTCGGGGATATTAATACGCCCCAGCACCGTAACCGGACAAGTTCACAGCTCCATCAAAGAACATAGACCATGCATCTTCATCTATGGCCAAAATACGATCATCCAAAGGACAATAATCATCATTCAAGATTCTAGGATTCTCAGCCAATATATCAGCAATTACTCGGCCTTTAGCTGATTTTTGTGGCATGAACTGTACGTCAAATTCTGAAATCATGACCTGCCATTTGACTAGCTTACCCACCAAAGCTGGTTGATTAAATAAATACTTGATGGGATCGTTCTCAGTCACGAGAAACGTCTGGTAATGCAAGGTGTACTGTCGCAGTCTATGCAATACCCATACTAACGTAGCACAAGTTTTTTCAGCATCAGAATATTTTAGCTCCGAGACAGTGAACTTTTTACTGAGGTAATAAATGGCCCGTTCCTTCTGATCCATGGGACTTTTCTAAGCTAACATCGCACCGAGTGACTCACTATGAATTGTGAGGTACAAAATCAAAGGATGCCCCGATATTGGTGGGACAAGAACTGGCGGATTCATCAAATATTGCTTCAGCTTATCGAACGCCTCTCGACATTCATCATTCCACTCAACTTGTACGTTTTTCCTCAAGAGTTTGAAGAATGGCTTAGCGGTCTCAGATAGTTGGGAAATGAATCGTGCAATGTAATTCAGTCTCCCTAGGAGACTCCGGACCTCCTTCACTGTCGACGGAGGTTGCAATTCACATATTGCCTTGGCTTTAGATGGGTCAATCTCGATCCCTTTGCTACTCACCATAAACCCAAGTAATTTTCCTGATGCTGCCCCGAACACGCACTTGGCAGGGTTTAAACGGAGTTTGAATTCACGAAGCCGATCAAATAACTTCTTGAGGGTTTCAACATGACTTTTCCCAGGCCAGGTTTTTGCAATCATATCGTCAACATATACCTCGATTTCTTCATGCATCATGTCATGGAACAACATAACCATGGCTCGTTGGTAAGTTGCCCCTGCATTTTTGAGTCCGAAGGGCATGACCTTATAATGAAAGGTTCCCCACGGGGTGATAAATGCTGTCTTCTCTTTGTCTTCATCCTTCATTCTTATTTGGTTGTAGCCAGAAAAACCATCCATGAAAGAGAATAATTCAAATCCGGCAGTACTATCCACGAGAACATCGATATGTGGCAATGGGAAGTCGTCCTTTGGGCCGGCCTTGTTCAAATCCCGGTAATCAACACACACTCGGACTCGACCGTCTTTCTTCATGACGGTACTATGTTGGCCACCCATTCGGGGTATTGTGAGACTTCGATGAACCCCACTTTGAGAAGTTTCATTACCTCCTCTTCTATTTTCTTCGAGAGCTCTGGTTTAGTCCTTCGAAGCTTCTGCTTCTTAGGGTGCATGTTTGGATTAGTGGGTAAACAATGTTCCACAATTAATGGATCTAAACCGGCATATCAGCGTATGTCCAAGCAAAGATATCTAGATATTCTTTTAGCAACGAGTCAGTGCTTGGCCTCATCTTTGGGAAGATTTGCCCCGATTTTTATTTCTTTAGGATCCTCGTCATCACTCAAATTGATGGTGACGGTTTGCTCGGAGGTGAGAACTTTGGGTTTTTCATGTTGCTCCCAACTTTGTTGTACTTCAATGGAGTCACCATTTGGATCATCAGGGTCATCATCGTCATCACACATGGCATTGGATTGGACCATTTTCTCCTCCTTGCCTGCCATAAGCTGCTCCTGAAACATAAAATGGATAGTTCAGAAAGACAAACAGGGCTAAACGGCATGGATTTCTTATCTATTTTTTCGATTTTTTTTTTTTATTTTAAAAATTTTTCCAAAACATTTTAGAAAAACTTTTTGACATGAGGAAGCATGATGAAGCCCAGGCCTCAGAATTCTCCTTGGAATTTTCTTTTCTTTCATCGGTTGGATATCATCACTGGGCTGGTTTGGTATATCCCATCATGCCCTCAAAATAAGACTTGTAATTGTAATTGATATTCATTAATCGAATTACATTTATTGGATTGAAAAGTAGTGCAATCAAAGTGAAATGAAACCCTAACAATCAAACCCTAGCAAACATCCACTCCTGACAAACGATATGCAAAATACGATAAGCAAACCCTAGAAAACATCAAATCCTAAAAACGATAAGATTCCCACGCAGGGGAGTGCAGAAAAGTAAACGTGTTACTCTTGTGGGCTAGCACCCGTTTCCTCCGATGGTTCTTCGTCAATAGCACCTATAAGGAGTTCATCGAATAGGGTTGTGATCCATTCCATCCCATTATCTGGATCCTCTGTCTTTGAAGTTGTCGGGTCATCTATGCTACTCCATCCATCGGGCACGATACCTCGGGTGGCAATCACTCCTCCTTCATCATGCATCATTCTAGCAGGGCCGGGGAATGTCTCGCGGATATCGATGAGTAATGAGCTTTTCCTCTCTTGTTCATGTCCTCCACCTTTTCCATGGTACCCTAATCCGGCGGAACGAGACCTTCGAGGGGCTTCAATAGGATTCCGGATACCCTGTTCTTTTTTACGAAGTCCACGGCCAGGAATAAAGCCATTTCCAACCATCACTCTTGCTACCATAACTGCTGCATTTGACACATCGAGGGGATGGGTGCTGTCGATCCCTCGAGATGCATGAATAGCGGATACGAGCTCAAACGATTGGTAGCTCGACTCCTCCCTACGTTCCGGCTCGACATAGGGGATAGCCGTCTCATGATAGATCCGATGATCCTCCTCGCCATGAACAATGACTAGCTTTCCTTTGACAACAAATTTGACGCTTTGGTGGAGACTTGATGGCACAGCTCCAGCAGTATGAATCCAAGGACGCCCTAATAGGAAATTGAATGCGATAGGAATGTCCATCACCTGGAAAAGGACGTTGAACATCACTGGCCCTATTTGCAGATCAAGGTGGGTCTCCCCTATCACCTCCTTTCTCGTACCATCAAAAGCTCGGACGGAGGTCTTTGCAGCACTTATTTTTTAAGGATCTATTTTCAGGCGGTGAAGAGTCGCCAATGGACAGATATTCAAGGCAGACCCATTATCAATGAGTACTTGAGCCACATGGGAAGCCTTGCACTTAACGGATATATATAATGCCTTAGTATGTCCCTCCCCTCAAGAGGGAATTCTTCATCAGAAAAGGCTATTAAATCCTTAAGAAGAATCGATCCTACAAATTCCTCCAACCTCGTTTACCTCGATCGTCTACGGTACACGAACTTCGCTTAGAACCTTCATTAGAGACTTTTGATGTGTAGGAGATGTTTGCAAGAGTTCAAGTAAAGAGATATGAGCAGGCAATTTACGCAACTGGTCGACCACGTTATACTCACTTGCTTTGATTATAGCCAGAAATTCTTTGGCCTCTTCGTTAGTAATTGGCTTTGCAGGTTGGGCATTAGCTTGAGCATAGGTCCGGCCAGACCTTGTAATCAAGTCAACATCTAGCTCGTATGACCAAGGGACTGCTTTGTTATCCTTGTACTCATACATTTGGGGCATCTCAATAATTATTTTTTCATCAGTTGAAGGCACTTCCACTATCAATCCTTCATGGCCGGGAGGCGTCCGCAAGTGGGGGCATGTCCTCGATCAATGGATCTGGTTCACTCTTTTCAGCATTTAGCTTAGCAAATTCCTTCTCCCAATCAATGACGACTTCGGAGATAGTTGACACTGTTCCAGCTTGGTCAGCATATATGATCATGCCAGCCTTAACCATTTCTTGAACCCTTTCCTTCATGGTAGGCAAGGGAGGATTCTCATCTGTCGGATAATAACCAACTCTAACTAATCCGCTATAGATATCTTTGCGTACACCTTCAAGTTCATCTTTTTGCCAGCATTGAACTCGAAGATTGCATTCACGTTTCACGATGTTACGGCAACGGATTCTTCTTGACATTTGGTTGGGTGGTACGGAAAGAAAACGCCTTAGTATCCAACAAATTTTGGATCTTGTGCTTCAAAGTCAAACATTCATCAGTTGAATGGCCGACCTCTCCCATATGATACTCACATTTTTTGGAGGGGTCATAGTTGGAGAATTTTTCAGCATTGGGCCGCTTTGGTTCGTGTGAGATCAATCCCTTCTTTCGGAGTATCGGCAAGACCTGAGATAGAGGGCCAGGAAGAGGAGAGAACTGCCTTTTGGTGAATTGCCGCTGTGTAGGCACTCGGCCTCCATCTTGCTGATTCCCGGGGACACGAACCATCAGAGGCTTACTAGGGGCTGGTTGTGCATATGCAACATTGACTTCAGTGGTTGGTTCTTTATCTTTCTTCATGGTGAACCTTTTGCCTTGATGAGTTGGTTCATTGAACCATCCATCCCTTAACCCAATCTCGATCTGTTCACCCACTGGGATAAGTTGGTTGAAGTTCTCAACGTATGTGCTAGCCATCCGGTTACGGAACTCATACGGGAGAGTTTTGACGAACAACTTCATCAACTCCTTGTTTGTAGGCTCAGGAGTGATTTGAGCCGCCAAGTTTCGCCACCTTACAGGCGTACTCCTTAAATGACTCACTTTTCTTCTTCTCCATCCGCTCAAGATCCTCTCGGGAAGGTGCAATGTCCATGTTGAACTTATATTGCTTCGGGAAAGCGTCGACCACATCATTCAGTGTCGAGAAGGTTTACATTTTTCATTATGTACTAGTTGAGTGCGGGCCCAGTCAAGCTTGCATGAAACGATTGGATCATGAGAGGCTCGTTCTTGACATATTGGGCCATGCGTACGTGGTACATCTGCAAATGAGCTTTTGGGCAGGAAGTACCATCGTATTTCTCGAACTCCGACATCTTAAACTTCTTTGGCACTTTGACTTTCTCATAAACCGACAAGTCGAACGGGAGTGAATTCCGCGATTCTTGCAATTGTTTCAGTTTCTCTTCAAGTTTGGCGAAGCGTTCATCTTGCTCCGCCTTAGGGACATTGTCGGGTTTAGCCTTTTCAGCTGTGACGAACAGTGGGTCATCCTCCAGTTCCGGCATGTCATCATCACCCATTTGGGCCTTGTTCGTCTGCTTTGAGACTACTATCTCAGGGAGAGCGGATGCAAGAGTCTGATTCACTTGGAGGGATTGCATTTGATTTGTCATAAGTTGCATAGAGGTGAGCAACTGCTGGAGTTGATTTTCCATAACGGTCATACGATCACGCATTTCGATTTGGTCGGCCATTTTTGCTCTTGATCATGTAATGATGGGCGAACGTGGAGGATCCGTTATCACCTAATTTGAAGAAACGGACAAAAATAAGTATCTCATATGAAATACACCGGTCCATGGCAATGGTCTAAAACTTTTATTCATTAATGGAGTTTTTGACAATCCTAACAAAATAGAAGTAAGATTGATTCAAGCACTTCATTAATGAAATAGAAGCTCGAAATGCCCTAAACAAAAAACTAGGAAAGTAAATGACTCAACTTCCTAAACATTAATCTAAAAATGAAAACAACAAGATAGATTCAAACACTTCATCTAGCTTGATCAATATACACTCAGGACACCACTCGGCGCAATCGCTTATTCTCCTCTTGAGCTTTTTCAGCAACCCTTTTGAGGCGTTTATTCTCAGCGCGGTTGGTGATCTTCAGCCGCACCTCTGGTATCTTTGGAAGTAACTCCTCTGGAATCTTGTGTTGTTGAATGTACTTAATTGAGGCATAGTACTTCATTTCTTTGCCCTTCAACTCCTCCTCGGGCCACTTGAGTTTTCGTGGCTGGCACATATCCCACATTGATTTAATTGTGAGAATGGAATCTTCATGGCCTCAGTCTCCATCAATGAAGCTGACTCGGAGTGGATCTGCTTGCAATGCCGGGGGAAGCTCTTGCACAACTTGATACTGACGGGTTACTCTAGTTGGATAGTACTCCGTTGCTACATTGAATCCCAGTAGAGGGATTGGGCCAACACCTCCACATGAAAGTCTCGCCACACGAACTTGGAACCACTTAGCATGCCATAGGAAACCCTTGGAAGTTGGTTTTTTCATGAAAGCTAGCCACCTAGAATAATGGTAATCCGATGCATGTTTTTGGTTGTTCTCAAATCTCATAATAGGGTGATTAGAGTTATTAACATCATGTATAGTCATTAAACCACCAAACCCTTTTTATATGAGAAAGAAACCAAATTTGCAAAAGCTCGGGAGAGGAATGGAAAGTCTTATCACCGCTTCCTTTAAATCGGGTGAGGGAAAGAAAGGTTTCAGCCATAATAGTGTTTACGAAATTTTTTCCTCCTAACACTTGTTCAACTAAGTGAGCCATCAAAGGGTTAATAGCATTCTTGCAATGAGGAAAAAGTATAAACCCAAAGAAGGCTAAAAGGAAAACCCTTCGCATTTGAAATGAATTGCCATTTTCAAAACATTCTTTTAGAAAAGATAAATGACATGTATTGCGGTGAGCTTTTTAAAACCTTTCTTACATTGTCCTCCTTAATTCTCAGAAAATCGGATAAGGCTACAACGGGGTCTATTCCGATAGGTGGGCTAATTAATTCAGCTTTCAAAGGTTTCCCTATGGCAATACTATACTCTTCCAAGGTGGGCGTGAGTTCATGCTTACCGTCGAAGATGAAAGTAGAAATCTCGGGGCACCAACAATGAGCAAGTGCTTGGATGAGGCCGCCGTGGATGTTGACACGCAGTAATGGAAGTAGTCGACTAATGTGCGACTCTACAAATTGACGGCCAGCTTGGTCTAACTTGTCCCACCATGCGCTAAGCTCTTCCTTTGAGGGAGAATAATTCGAATGTCCGGTATTCCCATTGTATATTGATCAAGACTCAGGACAATCCTAATGCCATGGACCGACAAAATGATATAATAAAGTAAGTAGATTGCAAGAGTGCGAATTTAGAAGACTTACTTTACCAATAAACAAGGGGCAATCACATAGACATGCGCATGGTAAGTGGCTCGATTTCTAATCTATAAGGCTTAACAAAGTGAAGCCAGAAGGATGATCAGACTAGCCGCGGGCGTGCGGACTATGTCGGGTCCTCATGACTCCGGCTTGGTCAAAGAGTCGACCTAGGTTGCGGGCATGCGAACCAAGGTGGGTACTCTTGATGCCAGAAAAGAAACTTCGGGATTGAGATGGGCGACTCATACCGCGGGCATGCGGTCGAAGTGGTATCCATCTCAATACCATCCTAGATGATCCTATGCGGCCCAGGTCCGGCGGCGGGTTGTGTGTGCAATAGTGTAGTGCTAGATGCAAGGCATGCACGACAATTTATATCAAGCAACACTTCATAAGTGAAAGTAAACCATACATTCCTACACCTTTCTGCAACACAAATGTCAGCAAACACTTCCTTTTATACCTCCCACTCTGCAAGAACATTTAACACCTTAAATGTTAGGGACGTACCTGGGATCCTCGCTGCCAAACAAAAATATTTTTCAAAAAGAAAATTGGCCTAAGTCCACTAAGAGTTTCAACTCAAGTCCCCAGTGGAGTCGCCAAGCTGTCGCGACCTCCCCGAAGCGGGTTGGACCACCTAAGGGTTCGACTAATGGATTGTTAAGCCTAGACTTAACTAGGGCCCTCCCAAGCCCATACCAATTCGCGACTTAGGTTCAAGTTCTTAATATGCAAATGATTTTTTATCATGGAGTCGCCACTAATCTATTTTGGGTGGGTCGATTAGAAACCCAAGTAAAGTAATGGGAGAATTACTTCACTCCTACGAACCAGAGATTAAATGAGTTCGGGGACTTGATTATGCTAGATTTCTCTAACGCCCTCTCGGTACCTTTTCTTTTCTTTTATTTCAAAAAATATTTTGCAGGCAGCTTGAATTGATTTTGATTTATCCTCCTAACATGTGAGGTGATCATGCGGATGCGCAAACCACCAATTTAACACCCAAGAAAGCGATGAATAAATTGCAGGACTTACCTCATAGCAATGAAAGCATTTGCATTGTTAGATCAGAATTCACATCAACAGACCTAGATATGATTTCTAATTAACAGGCAATTTCCCTTTTTTTTTTTTTACTTGTTTAATGAGAATCATGCAATATGCAATGCATGCTACTAATCTAACATGGAATGGCATGACAATGTGTTCTAAACTACATGACATGAGTAAATGTTTTATTTTCTTTTGTGTTTTCTTAATTAACATGCAATAATTAAATATGCAAATCAAAATGTCCTAATTATAATGACAGGCAATTTTTAATTAAATGAGCCTAATTCTACATGACGTGCACATGATATTTCTATTCCTAAAAATGCAATTTATCCTAAAAATTGAAATTAATTTATCTAAAGACAAATTTTTTTATTTTTCATGATATTCGAAATTAAGAAAAATGCAAAAAAAACCTAGCTAAATTAAAATTCCATCCAATTTAAACTTAGGATTAAGTCATGCTAAATCCTAATTTAAACTAAGACGTTATCTTAATCTAGCAATTTCTAACTTAAGATGCAAATTGATCTAAACTTAAAATGAGACATGTAATTCTATTCTAAAATGCATGATGATTTTTTTTATCAAAATTCGTAATTAAAAAACACTATAAAAAAAAACTACTAGAGTGAAAATTAAAGGGACGTGCTATCTCTTCTAAAACATGCAATTTTTTTGGATTTTTGTTATTTATTTATTTTTTAAAAAACGAAATGACTAAATACGCTAACCCTAGCCCCGATCTAACTTGCATTTTTTCCATGTTTTTGTATTAATTTCGAAATTAAAAATTGTCAAGCAATTAAACATGAAACCTAAGCTAAAAAAAAAACTAGCAACGTAAATTGATTGATTTGATTTTTTTTATTTTATAAAATTCCTATTCTAAATATGCAAACCAGGAAATAAACCTAATTCTAACCTACACTTTTTTTGGATTTTTTTTTTATGAAAGCGAGATTAACTTAAACAGCACACAGCAAATCGAGCAAGATTGACATCCAAATTGACAAACCATATATCGTGCATGAGATCGGGTTGGCCAATTTTAAATAAATCACAAATCGAATCTCGGGCGGGAGATTGGATTAGCGATTTTTAAGTGATTGCGAGTCGGATTTTCGGGCGCGAAAATCAGACTGTCAATCCCAAATTTAATAGGCTATTTCATGTCAAACATCTCACCCACGGTGGGCAGCTTCTATGGATCACCGGGAGACTCAGCTCACGGCTGGGATGGCCGCGCTCTTGCGACGGGCGACCGTGGGCGGTGGGCACGGTTGTCAGAGCTCCGGCGAAGGGCGGTGGCTGATGATGTCGTGAGCAGCGACGGGTCTCGGACCGGCACGGTGGTACGGGCCGGGGGGGAGGTGTAGGCGCGAGTTGAGACGGTGGCTTCGTAGGCTGCTGGTTTTGCGAGGGATTGAGCGGCGGTGGAGAGCAATGGCGGGCTCGAGCGGTTGCTGCCACGACGAGCAACGGAACGCGGTGGTGTTGGCTTGGAGGTGCTGCTGGCGAGCTACTGGTTAGGTGGCGAACAGGCTGAGGTACAGCTGTGGAGTTGCAGACGTCGTTGGTGGCGGGCAGAGGCTGGCACGGCGACCAGCGCCCGCGGGCGGAGCAGAGCAGCGTCAAGTGGTCGCGGTCGGTGCGGGCTCACGGGCGAGGCGGGGCGGGACGCGTGGCTGGTGACACGGCGACCGCTCATCGGCGCTCGGGCGGAGGGGCAAGGTTGCAGTAGAACGCAGTGGTGCTAGCTCAGAGGTGCTGCTGGTGTGGTGGGCAGCGGTGGCGACGTTTGGAGCTTGCCGGAAGGAGGGAGGCTACGACAAGTTGCTGTGTGGTTGTCGCGACCACGATAGGGGCGACGAGGGCGTGCGAGCTCGTGGGTGGTGCTCGCACGGGGGCGGCCAGCGGTGCGGTGGCTCGGCTGCTGGTGCACTGGCGAGTGCAGCGGCACGGACGCGGGCAGAGTAATAGAAACCGGTGGAAATCCAGCAGCGAAGAACTCCTGGAGAAGATGAACAGTAGGGGTCTTGTCTTTGCTTTTTTCTTTTTCCCCCTCTCTCTCTTTCCCGTCTTTAGTCTCTGCCGTCTCTCTCTCTCTGTTTTTTCTCTTTTTTAATCTCCTCCCCCTGACTTCATATTTCATTTTTTTTTGGTTTTTCTCTGACACACTCCCTTACACACTCCCTTCCCTTCACTTGTTTGACCGAAGGAGAAGCCTTTCACAATGAAATTTTTTTCTTTTTCGCTCCCCTCACAGACCTCTTGAATGAATTTTTCGTTCCCCCCCCTCTCTGCTCCTTTCCTCGCTTATTTATAGGCAACAGGTGAACAGGTGGCAGCCGCAACTTTTCCTTGCTTGTTCAAGTTTGGTTCTTCTTCTTTTCAAATATGGTGGCCACCGCCTGACAATCCACCTATCTTATAATATTTTGTGAATTCATTTTGCTTCTTTGAGGCTCCTTACGTCCGCCGAATTGTGTGCCTGCATGAGCATGCATTAATGAGCGAGAGACAATGGACGTGCAGGAGCTTCTTTCTTCTTCAGCCAATTTGCTCTCCAGGGAGGAGAAAATTCCTTGCAGCAACCCACTTTGAAATATTATAAAATTGTGAGCCCATCTTCTTGCAGACTTTGTAGAATTTTCACGTCCCCATTCCATGCGTGCATGTGCATGCATTAATGAGGGGGGAGAAAATGCACGTTCATGGATTCTTCTTTCTTCTGCATGCTTGGGGCTTCTTATATGGCTACTTGTCCCTTCCTTCTATAGGATAGCCGCAACTTTTGACTTTTCTTGTTTATTATTTGCTTCCTCCTTCAACAAATTTCTCGTTGCTTCTCCTCACAACCCACAGTTGAGAGAGAGCATAGTATATAATATTATATCATGGGCTCATTTTGCTTCTCCGAGGATTCCACACGTCCGCCGAATTTGTGCGTGCATGCGCATGCATTAATGAGGGAGAGACAACGGACGTGCAAGAACTTCTTTCCTCTTTTTTTTTTACTTTCGCTCTTTTGTGTGCTCAGACCAGTGGCGAGAAACCATCCCTTTGTGCATGTAATCGACTGCGAGCCGCTGCGTCTTGTTGCGCTTTTAGTACCGATGCAAATGCGACAACGTGAAATGCAATTTTACTATTTTTTTTTTCATGCAACTAATTACTAAATGATTAGGCAAAATTTAGGTGTCAGCAGCAACCTTTTATGCCTTACCAGGATCTCGTGGCTTTGGGTGATTCCTGTATCGATCAAGGTTTAGAATCGACATGCCTCAATGTCGATCTTGGACCTTGTGGCCTTGGGCGATCCCCGCACCAAGCGAGATTTGGAACCGGTACACTATTTATGTCGATTCAAGGCCTTATAGTTTGGACGGTCTTGCCTTGTGATGAACTCAATTCGAGTGAACCTCGGCTTCATTTTTGGACGTACATGGCACAAGCACACGGCCAAACACAATTGCAAGTAAAACCAAACAAAAGACATCGCAAACCATCCACGGCTTGACAGATGAGCACTTAACTAGCCTCAACAACGAAATCTACCTTCCAAGAGGAGAAAGAGGAACCTTGCTTACCTTGGAAAACCTCAAGAACTAACTTGAATAGCTTGAAGGGTTAGTGATGCACGGTCGAGAGAAAGGAGGAAGGGGAGAAGGGTAGGGGTGAATGGCAAAGTGGGCTAAAGTGGTGGAAATGAATGGGAGCTCCTCCTATTTATAGGTACCAAGCTCATCATTACTCATCCAAGCGGCCCAATCACATTTCTTTAAGTGGCATGGCCAATTTGCAAGGTGGCACGCCTAGGGTCCTAAGAGAACACTTGCCATCTTCTTATTGGACCACCTATTGACTTGCTCTCCAAGGCTTAATTTAGGCTTATGATGTGCCTTTGGTCCTAAGGGACACATAAGCCCCTTTGATGCCTATTGTCCTCTTTTAATTGATTGGCCTTTGTCTTGTTCACCAAAGCTATTTTTTAGGCTTATCATAACCTAAGATTCTAGAAGACACCTAAGCTTATGAGTCACCAACTTCTTCTGCAAGGCAAATCTCAAGCCATCATTACTTTTCCAAGCGACCCAATCACATTTCTTGAAGTGGCAAGGCTATTTGTCCAATAATTGCACCTAAAGAATGAGTTGGCACGGCTAAAAGATCTCGATTGGCATTCTAGCTTATAAGCGTCATCGATGATGGCTCGCTTTTCGCCATTTCATTAGGTCGCCTGTACTCCACATTTAATGAGTACTTAATAAAGTTTGAGGATAAGGCTATCAAGATTGCCAACTCGATGCCTAGGTTCTTAGGTCATTAATGAGAGGCTTGGGTTTTGCTCTCTGATTGGTCCATGTGTACGCCACCCCTTTCTTTCCCATCAAGGATATCTACAACCTCGTCATTACTTTTGAAAAGTCAAAGGACACATCACCCCCTTTCATTAATGAGGGTGTTCTAGAATTTTCTTCTATTTTGTCATCTTCTTCATCAAGAAGGTGGTTTAGAGAATTCCGTCGTTTAAGTTGGTTCTGGGGCCGAGAAAAGGATCATTAGGTACACCTTGAAAAAATTGAATCATGTACACCTGAGGTTCAGCCATCACGCCCCATGCTCACTCGAACTGTTCCTTTGGACTGGCGGTCGGCCTAAAGGTCGATTGTTCTTCGGTCGGTTCAAGGCTATTCCTAAGGTTATCCATGACCCAGCACTAACCCAAGGCACTCATAGACCTTAGAATTAGTGACGGAATAACTGAGTCTACCCCGAGGTTCATTCCGATTGGCACCTGATCCATCTGTATGGTTCATAGCCGGTGCATTACCGATCAATAATCGGATATCACCAATTCAAGATTCCTTTTCGATCACTAAGAATTAAATAGGGAATGATGAATTTTTGGTTGGAAGACGATTGCATTTGATCGAGTCGGATCATCGTTGTATCGGTGCATAGCCGAGCGGAATCACCTACGGCCGGCACTATGACCTGTTGTGACCATCCACCAATCCAAAATCATCCCGTGACCAATTCTTGTGATCCAAAAGTCATCTTATGGGCTAGTGATCCGATCCCACCGGTATGGTCGATAGGCCATTCACGGCTAACACCTCGGCCAGTTCATGGCCGGTCGGTCAGTTAGTCGGACCATGACCGATCCTTGATTCCTTACCGATCAAACTGATCGATCCCATGGCCAATGGTCCATGGTCGATTCATTCAGGACCTTACGGCCGATCCCTATGGGGTCGGAATCGAGGATGTTACATGTTCGGTCTTGTTGTTTGTTCCCCCGACACGTTTCCAAGCCGGAGTCGTTTGTGAGTGGCTTTCTAGCCTTTGATTAGGGCTTTCATTGCATTTAAGGAGTAGTTTAGGACTTGTTAGTAATTAAATCATGATTTATTGATGTGATGAGTGGTTGTGGTGTGCTAAGCAATTATTGGACTTAGATAGGTTATTGAACATTTACTGATAGGTTATCGGGTTTCAAAGTGATAAGATATCGAGCCTAGGACGATTAGTTCTCACGTTTAGGTTGATGAGTTATCGGATTAAGTTATATAAAGTGGATATGTTGTTGTATGTGCTATAAGGATTATTGGTTAGATGCTATATATAGATTATGTGTTAGATGTTTTATTTGGGGTATGTATTATATGGACTATGCGTTATATGGGTTACGTGAGATATGAATTATTGCTTAGATGTATTATGCAGATTATGTTTTATATGGATTTTGTGTTAGATGTTTTAGTTAGGGTATGTATTATATGGATTATGCATTATATGGGTTAAGTATTATGTGTTGAATGTGTCACATGTGTCCTATATGACGTGATGTTAAAATATGGCATGTTATTGGAATACATTTTGATAGGGTGATATGTTTTATAATAAAAGGTGGATTATGTGATGGATTTGATGGCACGTGAAAAATGATGTGAACGTATTGTGGATTATGATGATTTTATTCTACTTTGATAAGTAACCCATATGCCATGAGTTTATGAAATAAATGGTGCATATGTGTCATGACCCCAGCACCATCTCCAGGGTCACGAGCGACGGGAGTTATTTTTGCGATGTCCCAGGTACATCGCCGTCCTATTCTTTTTATCTTTAAGCATTACAAACAACACCCAGACAACAATAAGCAACTAGGAAAACAACCATTTGAAAATATACAATTACATCAATTACATTTACAAGCCCCTTTGTCATGGGCCGTTATATTTACAACCATTACATTTTCTACGCTTCAAAGGCCAGGTAAACCTTAGCTCCTCTAGCAAGACTGCAACTCCAACACTAGTGGGAGACCTCAATGCCTACAATTATGAAAAACAACAGGCTGAGTCATGGATCAGCAAGTAAAACCCACTAATTTCTAGGTAGGAGGATGCCTCACCTATCAACAAGCACATAATTCATCCAAAACATTAGTTGATGACAGATCAATAGCAAAACAAAAGTTTTATCTTAGATGTAACATGAGGAATCCTCAATCAACAGTATGCAAGCATAAACCAATATTTACTCACAACATGAGGAACTTATGCCTCACTTAAAATACAAGCATAAACAAAATCCATTCCAAAGTATGAGGAATTCACGCCTCACTCATGTACAAGCATAACCGAAACCCATTTCATAATGTGAGGAACTCATGCACAAGAGGTTCATTTATTAACAGTCGAAATCCATCGATTCTTCTGGAATCCACCGAGCATCCAAACTTAATCGGGCAACATCCCCTAATCCAAGGGTGACGGCAATCCTCCGACTATGCATCCATCGGGCATTTGAACTTAATTGGGCAACGTCCCATAATCCAAGGGTGACGGTAGTCCTCCGATGATGAGTTCTTCGGGCAACGTTGCCGAAATCCATCGGTCGACTGCCAAAAATTAGTCCATCATGTGACCATGCATCAAACATCACAATCCGGTTCTTATCTTCACTTTTAGTTCAAGGGCCCAAAGGGGTGCCATGTGTAAGTGTGTGAAATGACTTACCGGAACCGAGACGTTAAGCATGCCGAGTACGAATCAAGGATTGCGACTTGATCCGATACATTTGAGCACTAATCTAGTACCCAACTTGGCTCGGGAACGACATACCTTAATATCGCACCGAGACCATGATAGGACTGGCCCGTCGTGACATGTTCATTGACCTAGTACCAGACTTGACTCGGGAGCGATACGCCTCAATATCGCACCGAGACCATGAAAGGACTGGCCCGTTGTGACATGTTCACCGACTTAGTACCAAAGTTGACTCGAGAATGATAGGCCTCAATATCACACCAAGACTACGAAAGGACCGATCCGTCGTGATCTCATGTACGTCAAGGCCCACAAAACCCTTTTTCAGAGCTCGGGGCGTGAACTAGAATATGCACTTGTGAAAACGGTTGGAAATAGTTTTGTAAGGAAATAACAATTTTCACAAAAACACTTTTCAAATCGGTTTGAGTCAAAGCATGAGCGAAGCATATCAAACAAGTATACAAATCGGACTTCTTTCAAAGCAATTCAAGCCAAAGCATGAGCCAAGCTCTACAAATAAGAACCAAACTCAATCAAGGAACAAAGTCTAAACAAATCCAAACAAACACAACCCAACCTCAAGCAACAACAAGCCAATCAACTTCAGTCAAGGACTTGTCACACACTCGGAATACCGTAACACAACGTCCTAGCCAAATATTAGTAAGTTCTACTTACCACACTTCAAGGGATGGCCTAGGTGATCGAGCAACGTGCAATCGAGCAAATGGGCAAGAGGGGCATGACCACGAGAAAGAGAGAGGGCGACGGTGAGGGTGAGGTTGAAAGAGTGAAGGTGGAAGAGGAGGTGGTGTGCTGTGGGAATGAGGGAGGAATGCCCCTCCCGTATTTATAGATTCTCCTAACTTGTTCTCCAAGCCATAAAAGTCAAGACTTCCTCTCTAAGTCAAGAAGCATTAAATGCAAGGTAACTTGGTCACTAAGTCTCAAGGTAGGATAGGGCTTTAGCTTGGTAGCTTGGGACACCTTAACATGGCATTTAAAGACTTGAGTCCAAGCTTGGGCGTGACTCACACCTCCTGGCTGAGAAAAATAGTTTTGACCAATTTCCGAAATTAGTGTATTTACCTTATCAAACGGAATCGAAAAATTATGACATTTTAATATGTTATAGAGAAGACCACAAATCACACTTTCATGAGGAAGTCAAGTCAAATTAGTGCTATGGAAAGAGTAGCAAATCATTGAACACAACCCAATAATCTGCCCATTAAGTAGATTCAACAATTGGAGAGAGAGACTCATTTTGAAATCAAAATCTTCGCAAAACTCTTTGAAATTTCTATATGTTGTAGACATGTATGTTCTTTAAAACTTTCATGAAGGAATCATGGTTAAATTTGAAAGGGAAAATTATACAAAAATTCGAGAAGGCAACCTGGTCACCATTTTCACTACATGGGACAGGTTCCAGACAGTGAATGATTGAGCCTTTGTGTGGCATCCTAAAATTCCTTGCCAGTCATTAGGGGTGCTCAAATTAAATGTCTTGCATTAAGACTTTGGCCAAGCCTGTGGCGAATAATTATTTGATGAAAATTTCTATTTTGGCCATGAAGGATTATGGATTTGGAATTTATTAAGATAGGTCACAAAGTTTTGTGATTTATGAATTTCAATTAGAAGTTTATATAATTAAGGATTAGGTAAATTAATAGGATGAGATAAGGGCCAAAGAAATTGCTTAAAATCAGCCCATGACCTCACCTTATTTTCGGCCATTTGAGCCTAGCCGCACAGCCCAAGAAGAGGAGCTGTCGTCGGCCCATTGAAGCCCACGGATGGGGCTGTTGTCGCCCACAAGGGGGAGAGGCCGGCCCACTTCTTCCAAGCCCACTCCCAAGCCCATCTTGCATGTGTCTTGCCAAATGGCAAAAAGAAGACCCCATGCATTGGCCATTGTGGGTGGCTTCTAATCATGACTAATGATGGGGTTTAGGGGAAACAAAAGAGAGAGAGAGTGGCCGGTTGAGGGGTTGTTGCCCAAGCCAAGAGAGAGAGAGAGAGGGTTGCGAGAGAGAGGGAGGAACCGAGAGAGGAGGAAGGAGCCGCTCGCCCGCCCGCCGTCCGTCCGTCCGTCGCCGACTGTGTGCCTTGTTTGCTCGATTTTGGAGGCAAGTTAGGATCCATTTTCTGCTCTTGCATGTGTGTCTTGCATGTGTGTTTGAAATGGTGCTGAATTTCGGGTGTTTAGGAGTGAGAAACCGAATCTAGTGTGTTTTGTTTTTGAAATAGCTTGCTGTTTCGTGTATACCGCCTGACCCAGAATATTGTAGAGGCTTGCATGCGTGTTTTGAGTTGGATTTTTACTTCGACTCTTTCATGAAAGTTGTAGAAAACATCTCAAAGTATAACATACTAAAATTTGAGACAAAATGGTTGAGTTTTAAGGGGTGAAACCCTTCTCCTACGAAGACACTAGATCTGGAACTGCTTTGTTGACCTCTTGGTGGTTTTGTGTGTTGCATGTTGCTTTTTACCGAGAATCTCACTTCGACTTCTTCATGAAAGTTGTAGGAACATCCTAAATACTAACATAATCAAATTTGAGGTAAAATTAGCAAGTCCAGCCTAGTGAAACGATTTACTTTTGAAGACGGAAAATCTGGAAATACGGTACTGGACTCCCGAGACTTCTTAGACTTTATGGTGACTATTATTTGAAAATCTCACTTAGATCCCTTAATGAAAGTTGTAGGGGACTTCTTGAGGCAAAAAATATCAAAATTTCAGAGGAAACGAAGAGAGATAAGTAGGCGAAACCTCGATTTTTCGGAGATAGCTAAACTGGACTGTTCGGTACTAGAAACAGGAGCTTCGACCGTCTATAGAAAATTATCTAGAGCGAATCTGGCATAGATGTCTTCATGAAAAATATATCCTATGGTCTTGAATATAACCTGGTAAAATTTCAGAATTTTTGGAGGTCATTCGGGTATTTTAATCGAAATATTTCAAAAACTGCGCAATCTGACTTTGTCCGAATTTTGCATGTTGCAATGTGTGAGCTATATCTTTTGTGTGAAGCTCTTTTGGGCATGTGTTCTTCATGAAATTGCTACCTTTATGTCTTGTCTATTACATGCTCTAATTGTGTGATTTTTGAGGATCATATGGATATTTAATTTAAATGTTTTCCAAAATTATGCAAGCTGGAATTTAGTAAATTTAAAAAAGGCATGATATATGGACTACTCTAAGTTGTATAGACCCCATGGATTGTATTGTCATTAGTGGTTGTATCTTGCTGCATGTATGATGATGATTGGAAATGTATACAAAAATTAAAATGATGAAAGTGATCCTGTTTGCCATTACATCATGTGCCATGCTGATTTTGAGACATAAATTGGTGAACATGAATTATGATAAATGAGGAAACTGTTGGAGGCGGTTGATAATGCCCTGGGAGTGTCAGGATGCCCGGGATGGGGGGTGCCGGATGCTCGGTTGTATTGTGATACATGCCCGGATGTCCTCGGGAGTTTCGAGATGCCCAGAATGGTTGGGTGCCGGAAGCCTCGGAGGTTTGTGCCTGAGGGGAATGCCTCGTGATGCCAGTTGGGATGCGAGATGCCCGGAATGTGGGGGTGCCGGATGCCCGGTGGTGTGTGCCGGAGGTTTTCTCGTGATGCCAGGTTGGGGTGCGAGTGATTAAGTATGGGATGCAATTACTGATCCCGGGAAAGAGAGATGTGGTGATCGAATTAAAAGATAAAAGTGGAAATTGAATCATGCATATATGATATGATGACGATCACCTATGGCATGATGATATGTGTGAGACATGATGATGATCACCTATGGCATGATGATATATGTGTGTGACATGATGATGATCACCTATGGCATGATGATATGTGTGAGACATGATGATGATCACCTATGGCATGATGATATGTGTGAGACATGATGATGATCACCTATGGCATGATGATATATGTGTGTGACATGATGATGATCACCTATGGCATGATGATATGTGTGAGACATGATGATGATCACCTATGGCATGATGATATGTGTATGATATGATGATGATCACTTATGGCATGATGATATGTGTGAGACATGATGATAATCACCTATGGCATGATGATACGTGTGTGATATGATGATGATCACCTATGGCATGATGATGTGTATGTGACATGATTGTGATGAGTATATGAGGATGTATGTATACATGGCATAATGACATATGCATGGCTACAAGGTAAGTTATGCTTGGATGCATGAATGGCATGTACTATGTTATGATTGTTATGATTGCATTGTGTGATGCATTGAGTGGTTTATTGGATTTGTTACCTGCTGAGTGACTGTACTCACCCCTTTGGGGACCAACATTTCAGATTAGAAAGATGCCGCTCCCTACCGTCGCGCGGGGCACCTTCTATGGCCTTCCATCAGATGTAGAGGTAGAGTGTACGGAGATTGACTGCGTTACCGTCCCTGGACTGACATTTGTGCGAGTGCGAGTGCTGGTTATGTACGATGTAGGCTTGGCCGAGGGCCCTATCATCCAGGAGTTTCGGTCAGTTCATGTCCGCCGAGATGGAGTGTTTAGGGGGATGTTGCCGCCACCACCGCCCGACGCACCAGGATGGGTGTGATGGCCGCGTGAGGGGTAGAGAGCTGACGTTTCTTTTTTGGAGTAGCCGCCACTGATAGATGGAGGATGACACGCGATTGTTATAGGGGTTGGAATATCCTTTTGGGATGTGGCCAAGTGTAGCTAAAAATCTTGGTTTTCTTTTGTTGTATCGACCCAAGAAAATCCATCATGAAAATATGTAAATAAAAGTGGCTCGGCTTTATCTTTTCCTATGGTATTTAGTGGTGTGCATTGTATCATGATTGTTGGAGGGAGAGATGGTGATATTAAATTATGCTTCCGCTAATAAGTCGCGTTGGGACCGTTTTCAAAAAAAAAAAAAAAAATGCCTATGAACTACGATGCTTCTACTAAGAGATGTAACTAGTGTTCATTAGGTGTAGCGATAGGTAATTGTGCTGACCTTAGGTGGTTCAAGGGTGCCACACTTTGTCCCTACCATTTCACCTCAGAAAAATATGAAATTTAAGTATGTTTATATCAAGATATTTAGAACAACTTTAATGAAGGAAGTTCCTTTATATTCGCACCACAAAAATCTGTGTAAAATTGGAAAATAGCGGAGGTCTAGTAATTTCGAAAATCAAAGGTGGCAATCTTAGTTGGGAAAAGGAGGCATCCCACTTGGTCAAGAAACATTAATTGTCGAGCATCCTTATCTCCCAAGTTTTCAACTAGGCCCTAGGTTAGCTTGGACACTTCATCTTGGCATTTAATAACTTGAAGCCAAATGTATTAAATTCACTCTTATCTTGTCCAAGAAGGCTTGATTTGCTTGCTCCTTTTTCCAATGGTCCACCTATACCCCGCATTTAATGGAGTTTGACATCAATGAGGGGTCCGTGTATCATTCTCCGATTGGTCCACGTGTGTGCCACCTTTTCTAAAACTTCCATGATATCTTTGACCTTCATCATGACCTTTGTAAAGTCAAGGGACACCTCATCCTCATTCATTCAGTGAAGGTATTCTAGAATTTTATCTACTTAATTCTTTCCTTCTTCAAGAAGGCAGTCTAGAGAATTCTATCGTCCAAGTTAGTTCCGGGGTCGGAAAATGGATCATTAGGTACATCTCGAAAAACCGAATCACGTATACCTGAGGTTTGGCCATTACGTCCCATATTCATCCAAACCATTCATTTGGATGGTCAGTCAGCCAATAGGGTCGATTGTCCTTCGATCGGTTTGAGACCAATCCTGTCACGACCCTAACTCCATCCCTAGGGTCACGAGCAACAGGGGTTATTTTCGCGACGTCCCAGGGGTGTCACCGTCCCATTTCTTTTTATCTTTTCATTAAACACATGTGGAAGCGTACATACAACACCAGGACAACAACAAGCAGCCAGGAAAACAACCATTTACAAACACACAATTACATCAGCTACGTTTACAAGCCCTTCTATTGCGGGCCGTTATATTTACAACTACCACATCTTTAAAAGGTTGGGGTAAACCTTAGCTCCTCTAGCGAGATTGCAACTCCTAAAATTGACGTGAGACTTCCACACCTACAAAACTGAAAGGATGAGGGGCGAGTTTTGGGGAAACTCAATAAGTAAAACCCCTAATTCTCTACTAGGAAGACATCTCATCATCAAAATATAGTAGATACAACACTCGCAATGCAATATCAATGGCAGATCATTAGTAAACTTATTACTACACCTCGATTGCATGCACATGTCCATTATTTCATATTTCAATGCATGCTTACCTTATGCTTGTCAAAGAACATATTAATGTATCATGCTTATGCATAAACCGGCACTCATGCAAATTCATTTATCGTCGTCCTGGCTCAACTAGGCCCTCCCAGCTTCACCGAGGCATCCAGCTTCATGCTAGGCATCCTGGCTCAACCAGGGCATCCTGGTTCAACCGAGACATCTTGGTGCTAGCTCACCAAGGCATCCGGGCTCAACCTAAGCATCTTGGCTCAACCAGGGCATCCCGAGGCTAGCTTACCCTAGGCATCCGGGCTCAAACCCAAGCATCCTAGCTCAACCAGGGCATCCGGTTCAATGAACGAGGCATCGCCGCCAACGCTAGGTGGTGATAGATGCTTTTTCCTCTTTAAGTGCACACACAAGTGCATCACACAAGCCGATTTTTCATCTCATATCTTAGCCAACATATGCAAGGCCCGAGGGTGTGCTCATTCAAGTGAGTGTGCTATGATCCTCAACATCATGTTATAAAATATGCTGGGAACAATTCTTGGTTCGTGGCTTAGGTCGCATGCTTAGGGCATCAGGACTTGACATCGATTCCAAGTCGAGTGAAACTTGACCTCGTCCTGGGGCGTGAACACACTTAAACATGCAAACATGAGTAAACCACACGGAAGAACATCACAACATACACACGGCTTACACAGGTGAGCACACCACTAAACTCAATGATGTAGGCTATCGACTTGGCCAAGAGTTAGAGATTCTACTTACAACTTTTGAGCCTAGCTCCAAGATGCTCCTTTAGTGACCAAACGGCTCCTAAGATAGCTTGGAGGAGAAGGATGTGAAAGAGAGGAGAGAAAGGGAGATGAAATGAGAGATTGGCTAAGCCTCCAAAATGTGAGGATGCATTCTCCTATTTATAGGCCTCACCCTCTTCAATTATTGGTGCCAATCTCATGATTAAGCCTAATGAATGAGTTGGCCTACGTAGTCTTCTTAGTTGGCGCCTATGCTTATTCATGTTTGATTGTGATTAGTCCTTCATTTACTTATCCTCCATGAATCACTTTAGGCTTAAGATGTGCCTATGGCTCTAGGGGACACATAAGCCCCTTTGATGCCTAATGTCTTCTCTTGATTGGTTGACCTTTGGCTTGTTCACCAAGGCTATCCTTTAGGCTCATCATAACCTAAGATTCTAGAGGACACCTAAGCATAAATTACTAACTTCTTCTCCAAGGAAAATCTCAAGCCATCATTACCAAGCCAAATGGTCCACTCTAATTTTTCCAAGTGTCCCGCCTAAAGTCCTTGGGTGGCAAGCCTATTTTGCCTCATAATTACACCTAGAAAGTGAGTTGGCATGGCTTAAGGCCTTACTTGGCAATCTAAGCTCCTAGGTGTCATCGATGATGGCCCGCTTTAAGCTCTTCCATTGGTCCACATCTACCCCGCATTTAATGAAGTCCAATGATGATACTATTCTAGGTTGCCAACTAAGCCATTCTAGAATATTCGGTTATTAATGAGGGCTCATGTATCGCTCTCTAATTGGTCCACTTGTGTGCTGCCTTTCTCTAGAATCTTCAAGGATATTTTGGCGTCATCATGACGTTTGACTTTTCCAAGGGACAACTCACTCTTTCATTAAATGAGGAGATTTTAGAATTCTCCTTAATTTATTTTTTTCTTCATTAATAAGGCGATCTAGAGAATTCTATCAGCCAAGTTAATTCCCGAGCTAGGAAAGGGATCATTAGGTACACCTCGAAAAATTAAATCACGTACACTCGAGATTCGGCCCTTATGTCCCATATTCACCCAAACCGTTCCTTTGAACGGTCAGTCGACCAATAGGGTCGACTGTCTTTTAATTTTCCCGAGACCTATTCTAAGGCTACCCATGGCCTAGCACTAAGCCAAAGCACCCATGGACCTTACAATAAGTGACAGAATAGCCGGGTCTATCCTTGGGCTCATTTCGGTCGGCACCCGATCCACCGATAAGGTTCATGGTTGGTGCATTGCCAATCCATGATCGGGCATCACCAATTCAATATTACATTCCAATCACTGGGAATTAAATAGGGAATGATACATTTTTGGTCAGAAGGAAGTCACATATGGTCAATTTGGATCGTTCGTGTATCGGTGCATAACTTATCAGAATCACCCGCGACCAGAAACTGCGACCGGTTGGATCAACGACTCATGACTATCCACCGATCCAAAATCATCTCGTGATCAATTCTCATGATCACAAAATTATCTTATGAGCTGGTGATCATATCCCATCGGTATGCTCGGTAGAAATTCACGGCTGACACCTCGACCAATTTGTGATAGGTTGGTTGATCGGTCGGTCGGTCGGACCATGACCAAGCCTTAATTCCTTACCGATCGAACTGATCAATCCCATGGCCAATGGCCCTTGGTTAATTCATTCAGAACCTTATGGTCGATCATATGGGGTCAGAATCGAGGGTGTTACAAATCTTAAGACTACCTATGGTTTAGCACTAAGCCAATGCACTCATGGACTTTAGAATTAGTGATGGAATAGCTAGGTGTATCCTTGGCCTCATTTCGATTGGCACCCGATCCACCGGTACGGTTCATGGTCGGTATGTTACCGATCCATGATCGGACATCACCAATTTGAGATTTCGTTCCAATCACTAAGAATTAAATAGGGAATGATGCATTTTTGGTCGGAAGATAGTTGCATTTGATCAATTCAGATTATCTGTGTATCAGTGCATAACCGAGTGGAATCACCCATGACTGGAAACTGCAACCAGTCGGATCGACCCATGACCATTTGCCAATCCAAAATCATCCCATGATGAATTCTCGTGATCAAAAAGTCATCTTATGAGTTGGTGATCCTATCCGATCGGTATGGTAGATAGAAAATTTGGGGCTAACACCTCGACCAATTCGTGACTGGTCGATCGGTCGAACCATGACCGATCCACAATTCCTTGCCAATCGAACTGATCGATCCATGGCCAATGGCCCATGATCGATCATTTTAGGACCTTATGGCTGATTCTTACAGGGCTGGAATCAAGGATGTTACAATATATGTGTGATATAATGTAATGCACATGTATGACATGATGGCATATGGCAAATGAAGTTGCATATTGCATGAGTATCACATGGGTTAAATGAGAAAGATAAGAAATAAATTGTGTGATGGTATGCCCATGTGACCACCTAAGACCCTGATGTGTTTTATGCGGGGTGTGAACTCGTCCTGAGGCATTTTACACAGGATGATGCCCAATTAAGTTCGGATGCCCCAAGTCAACGGGATGTTGTGCTCGATGGGGCGAGATGATGCCTAGTTATGCCGGATGACTACAATCTTTCGGGTTGGCTTGGGTATTAAGTGGTTGTAATAATTTGGACATATATGTATGGAAAATCCATGAGATTTATATGTATTCAGGTCCGCATTATTGCATGGCACGAGTGCATGATTTGAACCATAATGCACATTTTGCATGTTTGGCTCGAGAGTAGGGAATATATGTTACCTATACGTCTATATTGATGGCCTTGGATAATAGATTTGTTATTACGAGAATGTGAGAGTAAAGTGAGAAGAGTGTTACCATGTCTTGCCATCGATAGATAATTGCTTATTTAGGGCACTTTTGAGATGAACGACTTCCCTACGCGAGGTTTAGCAAGTTCACTCATTGAGTTTATCTCATAATTGTTTGTTAAAATGTTTACAGGCTCTAAGAATGGCTGAACTATTCCGACAGATTTGTTTTAGCCTTCTCGTTGAGCACAGTCAGGAGGTGATAGAGTACCCTGTAGCAAGAGGGGTCGACGTGCACTATACGCGTTACGTCATGATCATTTGGGTCAATGAGGGTCTACCTAATCTTGTGCCACACACATTCGTAGCCTGGTACTTTTGGGTGGGCAACGAGAGTCATGGTCCCATCTGCGGCTTCGACGGTCAGCCAGATGCCGAGGGCTCAGGGGAGGCATTAGTTGAGATGCCAAGGACGGGGACATTCCGATGGGGAAGTGTCCAACCCCGAGATCGACCCCGAACTGATCTCTGAGGCATAGGCATGGATTCTAGAAGCCATTGAGGCTTAGGTAGTAGCAGGGTTGCTATCACCTTTTTGGACCACCCTCATAATATTAGAGGCATAGGTGTACCTCGAGCCCTTTTGTAGGAGGTCGTGGCAACGCGGTTAGGCATGCTAGATGTGGAGGAGCTTCTGTTTAATTTCGGAACCTGTTGTGTATGAGATGCTGACTAATGACGCCTATATATATGATTATGTTTTTAACTATCCCTATTGATTGATGGTTGAAGATTTTTTTACGTTTCCGTTTGTGCGTTTTAATGTTATCGTGAATTGGGTCGGCAGCGCCTCTTGGGATGTCGCAATTGAATGACCAAAGGATAAGTAAAGTTCGATGAGCACGGGTTGTCGCACAGTTGTAGAGGTTCGGGGTGTGACATTGCTACTCATGCACGTGTGATCAAATTTTCTGATCTCACACTCTCAATAATAACCTCTAAGAGATTACAAGTTAAGCTCACAAAAACGAGTATGTAAAATGAAGCTCTCTTTGAACTTTGGAATTTATAAACTACTAATCTCTTGTTCCCTTTAGCATCACGATCTCCTTTTATATTCCCCATTGTCTAAAACGACAATTGGACATAAACTCTGAGGATCATTCATCCAATCCACCCGTTGGACCTGAATGATTCAAGACGATCCAATTGCTTCTAGGTTGCTAAGAATAGGGTCTCACTTGATTTTGCTGCCCACATAACAGAGATAAGGTTTCCATAAGTTAATTACTCCATTTGGAAAGTGCGTCTTGTGACATCCTGAATTTCGACTTCGTCTCGATAATATGAAATGGGCTTTTTGTCGACGTGCCTATGGTCATTTTTTTTTTAGCTAATCACTCACGAGTTAACTAACCTATTAGGTGAAGCCATTAAGGGATATAATCGCGATAAAATCCTTAAAAGCTACCCGGTAGGTTAGATTGTACTAAAATCGCATCCGGTCGATTTTAACCACGAAATTAACTTTGATTTCAGGAATTGAACGTTCAAGCATGTCACGATTTATTTTTAGGACCTCGTCTCATCTTTTGAAAAATTTTCATCGAGCCAGGAATTTTTACGGAAAATCAATTTTGGCAAATTTAAACAGAAGAAATTCGGATGGGCATAATTAAGGGACTTTTGGCCTTCAAAATGGATTAATTGGTGAAGGAAATGCAAGAAAATTCGTATGGGCAGCCTCCTTGGCATTTTTGGCCACCAAAATGAATTAATTTGTGAGGATTTGGAGGGAAATTCGTAGGGGCAGCTGAAGAGGATTATTTGGCCACCTAAAAGGCTTTGTTTGTGAAGGTTTTGAAGGAAATTTGCCCATTGGTTGATGCTTTGACAAAAGGGGCAGAAGACTTTGTTGGTACAATACTCAAGTGCATGAGATATTTGTGCTTGGCTCCCATTGGCTCCTTGATTGACTTCCTTGGCCCTTGTCCCCCCATTCCATGCGCATCCTCTCCCTTCCCTTGCTTCAGCCGAACCTTGCTGCTTCTTCTTCCTCACTTCTTCTTCTTCATTTCCACTTCCTTCAAACTTGAAAACCTCTATGCTCTTGCCGTGTACCACCCATCACCAGCACTTCCACCGCTCACGCCAGCCGGTAGCTCGCGACGAGCATCGCCAGCCCTCGCCTGGCCGCCAAAGCATCGTCGACCAACTCCTTCGCCAACCACCCTCAGCCGCTGTCCCGAGCCCTGTCGCTAGCTCCGCCAACCTCGACCAACCGCCCAGCCCTCGCGTTCGACAGCCTGCAGCTTCAATTCCACGTAGCTCACCACCGTTCAACCCGCACCACCTTAGCCGAACTACCAGCCTGCCCCGACCAGCTCAGCTTAGATTCGAGCAGAGCCAGCTTTGACCAGCCAAGCTGAAGCCTTATAGGCTATTTTCGACCTCGTCTGAGGCCTCCATTGGAGTCGCCGTAGGCACGGGATCTCACCGTCTTATCGTCACTGTCGCCATGAACCCGTTACCTCGCTAATCCGATGAGTTAACGCCCTAATCTTTGATTTGGAAGTTAATTGCACTTAGTGGATTAATTTAGGCGTAAGTATGGATTAATGGTTAGTTTAGTTAGTGTAACTAGTAGTTAGTTAGTTTAGTTAGTTGAACTAGATAGTTAAATTAGTTAGGTGGTTAGTTAGGTTATTTAGTTAGCCTAATTAGATTAAGGAATAAGTGCTGCAAAAGTCCTAAAACTTGTCACAAAAATGCAATTGAGTCCTAAAACTTGCAAAAATGTTTCAATCGAGTCCTAAAACCTACGCCATCAAATTTCCCTTTTAACTATTCGCCACGTAGGAGAGAGAAACAATTAAAAAAAGCACGTCCGCACCATGTCAGCTTTTTCCATTAGGAAATTTGACGGCGTTGATTTTAGGACTCGATTGAAACATTTTGACAAGTTTTAGGACTTAATTGCACTTTTTGCAAGTTTTAGGACTCAATTGCATTTTCGTGACAAGTTTTAGGACTTCTACAGCACTTATCCCTTAGATTAAATTAGTTAGCCTAGCTAGATTGGTTTAGTTAGCTTAATTAGGTTAGTCCAGTTAGCTTAATTAATTTAATTAAGTGAATTAGTTTAAATAATTTGCATTTATTTAATTTAATTGTAATTTATTTAATTATTTATAATTAGCGTAAATTATGCCGGGATAGTCGGTTATTAGAATTTTACGCCGATCATCGTGGATGCGTTGAGTTGTGAAATTGGTTAATAAATTATGCAATTGAGTGCTTGGTGATGATTTTTATTATTATTGCAAAAATATGATTTTATGGTATTTAATTAGAAAAATACAGGGTGACGGGTTTTGACGCCAAAAATGTTTTATGTACTATATTAAATCGTGGGATTTTGAAATGGGAGAGTACCACATTTATGCCGGGATAGTCGGTTATTAGAATTTTACGCCGATCATCGTGGATGCGTTGAGTTGTGAAATTGGTTAATAAATTATGCAATTGAGTGCTTGGTGATGATTTTTTATTATTATTGCAAAAATATGATTTTATGGTATTTAATTAGAAAAATACAGGGTGACGGGTTTTGACGCCAAAAATGTTTTATGTACTATATTAAATCGTGGGATTTTGAAATGGGAGAGTACCACATTTATGGATCAATTTAAATGTATGACCACGCACAATTATTTTACTGTGATGATTTTTAATACGAAAAAAATTGGCCAAGTCCATTATTTGAAATTGAGGCATTTGATTGCAAAGAACGATGTTCTTGGCCAAGTATGTGCTGTTGTGTAATCACCTAATACCCTGATGCGTTTACACGGGACGATGCCTAATTAAGTTCAGATGCTCTTGCCAACGGATGCCGGATCGCGGTAGAGGTCGGACCGATGCTTCTTATGGATGCCGTCCTGATGCGTTTATGCGGAACAATGCCCTGCTTGATGGGGCGAGATGATGCTCATTTATGTTGAATGACTGCCGACTGTTGAGATGGACATGGCCGATGAGTCATAATAACTGGGATACGTGTAACTGATCGAGATAGCCGCGCCTGATTATGGGACAAAATTGTGTGGCACGATATGTGACGTGTCATAACGATTTGGCCTTATAATCGGGACCCATGTGATTGTTTGAAAGATGAATTGATGTGTTCCAGTGTTGACACCTAATTTTGGAAAAATAAAATTGCATTTTTTGAAAATATGGGAAATTGATTTGATTGAATTATGCAAGGAAAATTGGAATTTTGACGGATATTCGGATTTTGTCAACTGCAGAAGCAATTTAAAAATCATGTGAATAAGGGGCAATAATTTTTGCAAAATGGAAGAAATCTGAGCAAGATCGAACTGATTGCGAAATCATGCCCTAATTTACAGATTTGATTTAATGCGACAGGAGATGGAAATTCGAGAAATGCCATATAAAGCGGCTGTTTAGAATCACTATAAAAAGAGGTTCATTTTTCGTAACTAAAGAGGAGGGAATTTAGAAAAAATTTCAGAGCAAAAGTGAGAGTGGTTCCTTCATTTTGTTAGAGTTCAAAATTCAACAAAAAGAGAGAGGTTCTTTCGTCTTTGTTTTCCAGAAAAAGTCAAGGTCAAAAAAGAGTTCTAAAAAAGTTAACAGAGAAGTGATGTGAAAAAGAAAAGAGAAAAAAAGAAAAGAGGAAACGCTACGAGTGTCATCTTCCTCGAAGGGGCCTCCCGGATCGCTCGGGCGTGATCGTGCCGCCCAAAGCACGCCGGCACGCCTCTTCCGGCCGCTACCACGCCTCGCGCCCGGTCGCTTCGCCGGTCTCCCTGCGAAGCTCGCCGCGATGACCTGATGCCGCGCCTTCCTCGCCGACACTCCTTGCAACTTGCCGATCCGCTGCCAAAGCGGCAGCTCGCAGCAGCCGCGATCCGATCCCTCGCATCGCACAGCTGCTGACCATCGCGACGCCAGCCCTCTCTACTCCACCGCCGCTTCGCCATCCTCCCCCTTGGCTTCGCCCCGACGCCGTCACCGATTTGCAGAGCCTGAGCTCCTTGTGGCAGCCGCGACCCGAGCGCGTCGATGCCACCTCCGCTGTCGTTCTTGCAATCCACGAAGCCCTTCGTCACGCCTTCCGGCCGAGATCCAGCCACACCGCCGTGACCCTCCCTCGCCCGACGTCCAGCAGATCGCTGCCCGACGCTGCTATTCACCCCCTCGTTGGTCTGTTGCCCCACCCGACGCCGCGCCGTGCCCTAGCTCCACCGATTTCCGCTGCCCTAAGCTCAAGGCCGATGCCGTCCACTTGCAGCCGCTCCCCGCGGGAGCCTCGACGATTGCCCAGTGTCGTCCACCGTCGGTTTACTCCCCCTTAGGCATTATCCGCTAGGATTTTGTTCGGAATTATTGTAATTATTAATTTAATCCGAGAGACATCGGATTATTTTTTTAATTATATTAATTTTTGGGCTTTTTGGTAGAATTTAAATTGTTGAATCATTATAATTATTAATTTGATCCGTAAGACTTCGGATCAGATTTTAATTATTTTGATCTCTTTGTCGTGATAATTAGGGTTAGGATAATCGTTAATTTGACATGTGAGACAACAGGCTATTTTTTTCGATTATTTTAATCCTTTATTTTGTTGATAGTTTAGATTTAATATTTATTTAATAATTACTTATCTTTAAAAAATAAAAAAATCAAAGTTCTGCATGAGGATATAGGTTTAGTAAATCAGACATTTAGGTTTAGTAAATTAGAAATTTTTAGGATTACATTTTTAGGATTGCATTTTTAGAAATAAGTTAGAGTTGGACCTAAATAATTTTTTAGGGTTTTAGATAATGTTTGCACATTTTAATTATCTCATTTTTTTCAAAAAAAAAAAAATAGTTTTCTAAGATAGGATAGGGTTTAAGTCAAATTAATCCCTAGAATAAATTAGAAAATTATCCCTTTTAGATAGTTTAATTAGGGTTTTTATTAATTTTGAATTTTAAAAAAATATAAAAATACAAAAATCAAGGTGCATGTTAACTAGTTCGCATAATAGGATCATTTAATCAGAATTTGTTAGTGAAGTTAGGTCATGAGGTGCATAATAACTAGTTTGCATAATAGGCCCATTTAATTAGAATTTGCATATTAATAAGATTAGGACATGTAGTTAAAAATGCATTTTCAAAAAAAAAATCTGAGAAAACCCAAAAAAATTGTTTGGTTTTGTGTGATTTGCTTTGTGTGATGCAATTTATTTATTTATTTATTTGAATGCTTAATAGTGGATGAGCATCTGTGTAGTCACTTTTTGCATAATGGTAATTTAAACAGCTACCAGCAAAAAATATTTTTGAAAATTAAAAAAGAAATGGTACCGAAAGGACATTAGAGCAATCTAGTGTAACCAAGTCCCCGTACCCTTAGTCTCTGGTTCGTAGGAGTAAAATAAATCTCCCTTTATTTTACTTAGGTGTCTAATCGACCTACCATAAATTGATTAGTGGCGACTCCTAGATAATAATATTTTGCATGTTAAAAAACTTGAACCTTAAGTCGCGATTTGATATGGGCTTGGGAGAGCTTGAGCTAAGTTTAAAAAACTTAATAGTCCATTAACCTAGTTTTAGGTGGTGCACTCGAAATTTAGGTCGCGTTGGCGACTCCACTGGGGACTTGTGTTAAAACACTTAATGGACTTAGGCCAATTTTTCTTTTCCTTTTAAAAAATGGTTTTGTTTGGTAACGAGGATCCCAGGTACGTTCCTAACATTTCTAAGGTGCTAAATGTTCTTGCAGATGGGAGGTATAAGGGGAGTAGTCTATACTAACCTTTGTCTTGCAGGGAGGTGTTGGGATTAATGATTTATTTTTCCCTGATTAGAAGTGTTGTTTGCATTTAAACTGTTGTGCATGTTTTATTGTTTTTAGCACTACACTATTGCACACATAACCTGTGGTCGGACCTGGGCTGCAATAGGATTTCTAGGATGGTGTTAAGAAGGATACTTCCTCCAAAGTGAGACTGCTATGTAGAGGTTGACCTTCTCTTCCCCGAAATTTCTTTTATGGTGTTGAATGTGTTTGTCCATATCCGCGAGACTGCGTGATTATTGGGTATTCCATTCAACTAAGCCGGGGTTAGGGGGACCTGACACGTTAATGCGAGACTGCAACGGTCAAATCATCCTCTTAGCTCTACTTTGTTAAGCCATCTAGATAGAAATCGAGCCTCATATTTCATGCGTGTGTCTATGTGCTTGTCATCCCTTCCGGTGAAAGTAAGTTGTCTAAATTCTTACTTCGCAATTTACTTACTTTATTGCAATTTTGTCAGTCCATGACAATAGGTTTCGTCGCCGGTCTTGTTTTATATGCTATGGGGAGGACCGATGTACAATTCATTTCCACTCCCAAAAAAGAGCTCAAGATGTGGCTGGATCAGTTAGATCAAGAGGGCCAGAGGTATGTGAAGACTAGGATTGCCCGACTTTTCCCACTATTGGAGATCAACATCCACTCTAGTGTTATACAAGCACTCCCTCACTTCTGGTGTCCACAAACTTCCACCTTTATATTTGGTGAGTACGAATTGACTCCAACTCTTGAAGAATATAGTGTTGCCATTGGAATGCCCCTGGAAAATGAACTTGTTAGACTGCCTATCGGTATAGATTCTATTTCTGAATTATCACAGTTTTTAGAAATCGAAGCCGAAAGAGTAAAGAAAGTTGTCAAGGCCAATTGTTTTGCATGCCCATTTTCGTTTTTGGAAAACTGTTTTGCAAATCAATCAATGATTTCAAAAGCTAGGATCTTCATGTTAGCATTTTCTGGGCTAATTGTTTTTCCTTATCGAAGGAATGCCATTAATCCTTCAATTTCATGAGTGGTCAATCGTGTTTGTGACGGCTTAAATTATGTTAATATGGTTTTAGCTGAAACTTTTTTGTCATTAAACCATTTCAAACAAAATGAAGAAAAGACCATGCGTGCCCTCCCTGAACTTTTACAAATATGGTTTTTCTCACACATAAGGGGTTTTGGGCACCTCATGAAACAATTTAAGATTGACGATTTTAGGCACCCCATACAAAAATTTGCGGTCCTAGAACGTTTTTCTCCGAATAAACAGTACGCCCGTTGGATTAATTTTTTGAAAGATCCTAATCCTAAGGCATTCCTATGGCATACTAATTGGTTCCGAGTTGAGGAGGCTCGTTTCTCACACAAGCATGATGAGCCAATCCCACTGCTAGGTCTTTCTGGTGCGACTTCTTATTACCCATGTAGGGTGGCTCGTCTGTACAAAGCTCTTCAGGAAGTTCCTCCACCACTCAAGACAGAGATGTTCCAAGTTCGTTTTGTTCGAACAGATTATAACTACTTCAATGAAATCCAGATGATCATTGCCGCTTGGAATGAATCCCACCCAGAGAAGATTTTGGTGCCCAAAAGATTGAGAGGCGAAGAGGAAGTCCACCATGCGTCGGCATTCTACATTCAACAACACCGGATTCCTGCGGCCTTACGTCCAGTGGTCCCTGATGTGACTGAGAAGCCCACTTAGCGAGCACAAATTGAGCATCTTAAGCGGAAAGTGGAAGTGATTGAAGCTGAAAATAAGAAGCTTCGCAAGGCGTTGGAATCCCGAAAGCATATAAAATGAGATCTTTTGAATTTTGATTCTTAGTCCAATGTCTAGGGAACTTGATTTTGATTTTCAATTCAATGTTTTTAGTTCAATGTTTAGGGACTTGAATTTCAATTCTTAGTTCATTGTTTGGTTTAATGTTTCTAGTGGATTTTGAATAAAATCGGGCGATTAGACCGTTGTCATGGGCCATTTTCTATCTTGTCACCAGTTCTTACATTACCTCCTTCTCCCTTAAGTAACAACAGATCCACCACACTTGCCTATTATTACACATTCAAAGGCTAAAATGGCCGACCAAAACGAGATGCGCGATCGCATGTCCTCCGTGGAAGATCAACTCAAATGGTTAGCCGCTTCTATGCAGCTTAGAACAACTCAACTCCAATCCCTCCAGATGAATCCAAATCCTCCACCCGCTCTCCCTGAGATAGTAGTCCCGAGGAACAAGGCCCAAATGAGTGACGACGAAATGCTCGGGCTGGAAGATGACATGGTCCTTGTTGGAAAGGCCAAGCTTGACAGTGTTCCCAAGACAGATCAGGATGAGCGCATTGCAAAGCTAGAGGAGAAAGTGAGACATCTGCAGGAGTCACAAAGCTCACTCTCGTTCGACCTCTCGGTCTATGAGAAGGTCAAAATGGCAAGCAAGTTCAAAATGCCAGAATTTGAGAAGTACGACGGGACATCTTGTCCGAAATCTCATTTGCAGATGTATCACGTGCGCATGGCCCAGCACATAAAAATTGAGCCCCTCATGATCCAATCATTTCATGCGAGTTTGATCGGGCCTGCACTAAACTAGTACGTGAGATGGAGAAACCTGGCTGCTCAAATTACTCCTAAACCTACCAACAAGGAGTTGATGAAGTTGTTTATGAAGACCCTTCCATTTGAGTTCCATAACCGAATGGCCAGTACGTATGTCAAGAGCTTCAATAAGCTTATTCCTGTAGGAGAACAGATCAAGATAGGGATAAGGAAAGGATGGTTTTCTAAGCCATCTACTAAAAGATTCTCTACCAAGAAAGAGAAGAAGTTGTTGAGGATGTGAATGTGACCTATAGCCCAGAAGGTACTAATCGCACCCCGGCTATCCAAATGGATCAAAGGCAACAACAAATTGCTGGTCGTCAATCATTTGCCCTAGCAAATAATAGAAGGCAGTTCTTTCCTCTCCCTGGATCTCCATCTCAGGTGTTGGCGATTCTCCGAAAGAAATGTTTGCTTTCTAGTGAACCGAAGCGTCCTAACCACGAAAGCAATCGAGGTTACGACCCAATGAAGAAGTGTGACTACCATAGCAGTGAACTGGGGCATTTAACTGATGAATGTTTCACCCTCAAGCACAAGTTCCAAAACCTCTTGGACACGAAGGCCTTTTCGTTTCAAACTGCTCAACCGAACGTTCAGAAAAATCCGCTACCGGAACATGAGGGTACGGTGAATGCTATCTTTGAACATGATGCTAGTCGAATTAACAACTTGAAGGTGCATGTGATGGACACCCTGGGGCAGCCGAATGATGGATGGGGTGGCATGGACGGGCTGACACCCCCGAAGACGGAGAACTCCGATGATGTACTGGAAGGAGTTACAAGCTTGTTTGACGATCTCATCATAGGAGCCATTGATGAAGAACCCTCAGAAGAGATGGGCCTTGGCCCACAAGAGTAACTCTTTTATTGCTTTTGCACATTCCCCTGTGTGGCAACTTTCATTGTTTTTTTAGAGGTGTTTTCAGTTTCTTTTTTTTAGTGATTGAGTGTTGCATCTTTCCATTCAATAAATGTAATTGATTGATGAATTTCAATAAAATTATAAGTTTTATTTTTGAGGCCATGATGAGGTACATCAAACCAGCCCGGTGATGATATCCAACCGATAAAAGAAAAGAACAATCCAAGGAGAATTTTGAGGCCTGGGCTTCATCATGCTTTTCGTGTCAAAATGTTTCAAAAAGTGCTTTTCCAAATGTTTTAAAAAAAAAATTCAAAAAAATTCAAAAAAATAAAAATAAAACTTGATTTACTCTATTTGTCTTTTTGACCCATCTACTTTTTGTTTCAGAGACGGTCTTATAGCATGTAAAGGTGTGGAAATGGTCCAATCCAATTCCGAATCCTGGGGCCAAGTTCGCTCTGAATTACAATGGCCTGTATGTGGTAAAGAAGATACTTCCTGAGGGTGCCTTGATCTTGGCAAAAATGTATGGTTATGAGTTTTTCACTCCAGTTAATTCTGATGTTGTCAAGAAGTATTATCCGTGATAGAATTTGCCATGTCATGTTTTGAACTGCAAGCATTTCTATGATGAGTAAATTGCTTCAATGAGTTAAATTGTTCAAATTTGTTGCAAATTTTGCATATTTTCCCTAATGAATTGTGTGAGATGAATTGAATGTGTCAAATGGGGTACTTTGGAATGACAAAAGGCAAGTCTTGTTCCATATACTATTTTATACACTAACCCCTAGTGAGTTGTGTGAAAAATTCCATGCCCGCAAGGAAGAGGGCTATCTCACAAAGGGTACGTCAACTAAAGTGATGAGAGGCATTATTTTCTCTATCCCAAACACTACAGGTGATCCATTGCTCAACCCCTTTGAGCCCCATACACGTATGGAGATTCTTTTAAAGTTACCCCTGTCAAGGATCATCCCATACTGGGGCAAATTTAAAATGAATGGTAGGAATCTTTTTGCTCACACTTGCATCAATCTTCGAGTATCGCTTTTGCAATGTAACTTACGCGGTAATTCAAGTGTGTTAGGATGACGAAGAGCAGTTCTTTCTTTATCCTACACACTTTTGACTATTGCATAGCCCACTGGAGCCTATAAATTCATTTCATGTCAAACCCAGTTGGTGATCATCCCCCACACTGGGGCAAGATGAAAGACAATCATTCAAGTAGCATGGTCTAAAATACTCATAAAAGAAGACTGTGTAAGTCCAAAGAGAAGAAGTGCAAAATAGGGGCATGAAAAAGCAGTGTGCCTAGTAAAAGCAAGGCCAATGTCCAAAAGGAAAAATCAAACACTCGAGTCGTATCCCTAACAAGGTGGTACCCAAAAAAAAAAACTCTCAAATGCTGTTGTAATCAATGGAGTTGTAATAAAAAATCTTCGACAATGGAGAAGGAAAGTGGTGGAAATGTCAAGATGATCACCAATTTTGACCCCTTAAACACTTTTTGAGCCTAATAATCCTTTCATTTCTCAACCCATGAACCAAGCCTACGTTACGTCCCTTGCAAAGTCTCTTCTGATTAGGGCACTTGGATTAACCTAGGAGTTCACATGTTTTAAGTATCGCTCGAAGAAGTGCGAGCAAGATTATTCCTTTCTCATTTTGTAGGGTTCTTGACTTGTAAACCCAGAGATGATTACAGAATATCACTCATTCTTTCAAAAGCCTCGACTCAAAGAGTCCCTTTTGTTAAGCCGTTGACCAGGCCCACATTACGGTCCTTGTTAAAGACCTCTCAGATTGGTAAGGTCGTATCACTTACGAGATTGCACAAAACCTTGTTTGACATGACGACAGTGAGATAGAGTGATTGCCAAAATTCTGCGTCAAAGATCAGGATGAAATAACCCTTTTGATAAGGATGAGAGAAAAGTCCTTTCAAACAAAAAGGTCCCTCATTTGACACATCCATGACACTCATGTGTTCAGATTGGAATATTCTTTTAAGATATTTCCCAATGGAAATTACGCGATGCAAGATTGATAGAAATCATCACGCATGAATCCCATTTGAATTAATGCATGTCTGTGAATGCATATTGCCTTTCCTACAACTATGTTTTGCAAGAAACGTATCCCCAAGGAACAGAGATGTCACCAGGTAAGTATATCTCTATCCATATCTTAAATACTTGTCATTGAACAGGTATTCCTTTTCAAGCACCGGCACTTGATGGAGTTCCCCCCAAAGAATTTTCCCAGATTCATCAGGCGACCGTAGAATGGTACGGGTCCTGGAAATGAATCCCAGTTTAGGCGATCATAGAATGGTACGGGTCCTAAACGACACCTATTCAGGCGACTGTAGAATGGTACGGGTCCTAAAAATGAATCCCAGTTTAGGCAACCGTAGAATTGTACAGGTCCTAGATGACACCTATTCAGGCGACCATAGAATGGTACGGGTCCTAGACAACCCCAGTTTAGGCGACCATAGAATGGTACAAGTCCTGGAAAATCATTTTTCGTCAAGGCGACCGTAGAATGGTACGGGTCCTAGACAACTTTAGTTCAGGCAACCGTAGAATGGTACGCGTCCTGGAAAATCATTTTTTTCGTCAAGGTGACCGTAGAATGGTAAGGGTCCTAGACAACCTCAGTTCAGGCGACCGTAGAATGGTACAGGTCCTGGAAAATCATTTTTTCATTTAGGCAACCGTAGAATGGTACGGGTCCTAGACACAACCAAACAATGCCATACTAGGCGACCGTAGAATGGTACGGTCCTGGGAAAGCAGTCATTTTGTGAAGTCATGTTACTATTCTAGGCAACCGTAGAATTGTACGAGTCCTGGACATGTAACGCCAACCATCTTGAATCTTTTTACCCTCCTCGAAGGTAAGTAATTTCAGGTAAGTTCCTTTATCATCTGCATTAGCATTTCCATGCATCATATAAATTGCATTCTAAAAAGGAATTCGTTTTCCAACAAAAAGTCATTTAGTGCATGTGCATAATTAAAATTAGGTCTCAATTTGTCTTTGAAGGTAACCTCTACGAGCTCACCTTCAAAGAGGGGCAGCTGTTGACACCTAATTTTGGAAAAATAAAATTGCATTTTTTGAAAATAGGGGAAATTGATTTGATTGAATTATGCAGGGAAAATTGGAATTCTGATGGATATTCGGATTTTGTCAACTGCAGAAGCAATTTAAAAATCATGTGAATAAGGGGCAATAATTTTTGCAAAATGGAAGAAATCTAAACAAGATCGAACTGATTATGAAATCATGCCATAATTTACAAATTTGATTTAATGTAACAAGAGATGGAAATTCGAGAAATGCCATATAAAGCGGCTGTTTAGAATCACTATAAAAAGAGGTTCATTTTTCGTAACTAAAGAGGAGGGAATTCAGAAAAATTTTCAGAGCAAAAATGAGAGTGGTTCCTTCATTTTGTTAGAGTTTGAAATTCAAAAAAAAAAAGAGAGGTTCTTTGGTCTTTGTTTTCCATAAAAAGTCAAGGTCAAAAAAGAGTTCTGAAAAAGTTAGCAGAGAAGTGACGTGAAAAAAAAAGGAAAAAAAAGAAAAGAGGAAACGCTACGGTGTCATCTTCATCGAAGGGGCCTCCCGAATTGCTCAAGGCGTGACCGCGTCGCCCAGCACGCCGACACTGCCCCCGCCAGCTGCTATCGCACCTCCACCACCGCCGCTTCACCGGTCTCCCTACGAAGCTCGTCGCGACGACCCGACGCTGCGCCTTCCTCGCCGATGCTCCTTGCAACCCACCGATCCGCTGCCAAAGCTGCTGCTCGCAGCAGCTGCAATCCGATCCCTCGCATCGCAGAGTTGCTGACCACCGCGACGCCAGCCCTCTCTACTCCACCGCCACTTTGCCATCCTCCCCGCAAAGCTCGCCCGACGCCGCCGTCGCCGATTTGCAGAGCCCGAGCTCCCTGTGGCAGCCGCGACCCAAGCGCCTCGACGCTGCCTCCGCTGTCGGTCTTGCAATCCACGAAGCCCTTCGCCGCGCCTTCCGCCCGAGATCCAACCACACCGCCGCGACCCTCCTCTCGCCCCGACGTCCAGCAGATCGCTACCCGACGCTACTATTCACCCCCTCGCTGGTCTGTTGCCCCGCCAGATGCTGCGCCGTGCCCTTGCTCCACCGATTTCCATTGCCCCGATCTCGACCCCGTCGTTGCCCACCTAAAGCCGCTCCCGCCGGAGCCCCGACGACGCCTAGCGCTGTCCACCATCGGTTTACTCCCCCTCTAGGCATTATCCGCTAGGATTTTGTCCGGAATTATTGTAATTATTAATTTAATCCGAGAGACATCGGATTATTTTTTAAATTATATTAATTTTTGGGCTTTTTGGTAGAATTTAAATTGTTGAATCATTATAATTATTAATTTGATCCGTAAGACTTCAGATCAGATTTTTAATTATTTTGATCTCTTTGTCGTGATAATTAGGGTTAGGATAATCGTTAATTTGACCTGTGAGACAACATGGTATTTTTTCGATTATTTTAATCCTTTATTTTGTTGATAGTTTAGATTTAATATTTATTTAATAATTACTTATCTTTAAAAAAAAAAAAAAAAAAAAAAAAAAAATTGTGCATGAGGATATAGGTTTAGTAAATCAGACATTTAGGTTTAGTAAATTAGAAATTTTTTAGGATTACATTTTTAGGATTGCATTTTTAGCAATAAGTTAGAGTTGGACCTAAATAATTTTTTTAGGGTTTTAGATAATGTTCGCACATTTTAATTATCTCATTTTTCCAAAAAAAAAAAAATTAGTTTTCTAAGATAGGATAGGGTTTAAGTCAAATTAATCCCTAGAATAAATTAGAAAATTATCCCTTTTAGATAGTTTAATTAGGGCTTTTATTAATTCTGAATTTCAAATAAAAAATATAAAAATACAAAAATCAAGGTGCATGTTAACTAGTTCGCATAATAGGATCGTTTAATCAGAATTTGTTAGTGAAGTTAGGTCAGGAGGTGCATAATAACTAGTTTGCATAATAGGCCCATTTAATTAGAATTTGAATATTAATAAGATTAGGACATGTAGTTAAAAATGCTTTTTCAAAAAACAAAAATCTGAGAAAACCCAAAAAAAGTTGTTTGGTTTTGTGTGATTTGCTTTGTGTGATGCAATTTATTTATTTATTTATTTATTTATTTGAATGCTTAATAGTGGATGAGCATCCGTGTAGTCACTTTTTGCATAATGGTAATTTAAACAGCTGCCAGCAAAAAACTTTTTTGAAAATTAAAAAAGAAATGGTACCGAAAGGACATTAGAGCAATCTAGTGTAACCAAGTCCCCGTACCCTTAGTCTCTGGTTCGTAGGAGTAAAATAAATCTCCTTTTATTTTACTTAGGTGTCTAATCGACCTACCATAAACCGATTAGTGGCGACTCCTAGATAATAATATTTTGCATGTTAAAAAACTTGAACCTTAAGTCGCGATTTGGTATGGGCTTGGGAGAGCTTGAGCTAAGTTTAAAAAACTTAGTAGTCCATTAACCTAGTTTTAGGTGGTGCACCCAAAATTTAGGTCGCGATATCCAGTTATCAAATGTGTTTGCTGTATGCATATAATTTATGTGATGAGCTAATGTACAGGGAGGTGCTGAGGTGAGGTAAGTTCTATGTGGTGCATATTTAGGACTGCCTCTGAGTGAATTCTTGTCCTAATCGGGGTTTAGGGTGTTGACTCATTGAGATTTATTCTCACCCCGTCATGGTTTAAATATTTTCAGGTCCCTAGTGTGGAGAAACCGAAGCCCGAGGCAAGAGGGTCTGGAGTGTAGTTGGCCTGGTAGTTTCTTTTGAAACAAGACTCATGTGTATAAACCTGTAGGGTTGACCTGGTATATTTATGTGAATAGTGGTTTGTGAAAATGGTTGTGTGTTTTTACTATCCCATGTGTTTTGTTGTTGGTTGGGTAATTGTTAATTCGCTTCCGCATGTGCATAAAATGAATGGGTCGGCGACGCATCTTGGGAACGTCGCAATTAAATCGACCGCTGAGGGATGTGCGCGTGCCCGAGGTTAGGGGCGTGACATCCCCACCCGAAATGGTATCATAGCTGGTTAGTGTCTGGAGTGATAAGATGCGATGGGTCTTAAGATAGTTAGTAGGAAAGGCTTTTTCCTTATACTGACGCCCGTGATTGATTGATTGATTATTTTGTATGGGTCCCTCAAGTTTCTAATTCTGTGTGGAATTGGAAAGCAGTTTCTATAAAGAGTCTGTATCATGAGTGATCCGGAGCAAAGGACTCATCAGAAGAGGACTGTTGTGTCCGTCAGTTGGGGTAGGACGCCGACTAGGGTCGGTGCCCGAGGTAGAGCGCATGCTCAGGCCAACGCAAGTGAAAGAGTACCACTGCAGGCCGGTACTGGTGTAGCAGCACCCAACGATCCTAGAATAGACGAGATCGTGCAGGCGCTTGAGACCTTGGGAAATCCGATGGGGCAGTAGGCCCAAAATCAAGCTACCGCAACCGCTGCCGCCACTGTTGCCACCAATGCCGCTGCAGCCGCACTTGCAGAAGTCTAGCTTGGGAATGTGATCGGGGAGCGACCGATGCACAAGTTAGTTGAGCTGTTTCTGAAGCTGAACCCGCCGAAGTTCTCAGGAGCAGGCGATCCCGAGGCTGCAACCCTCTGGATCCAAGAATTGAAGAAGGCCTTCACATTGCTGAGGTGCTTGGAGGAAGACAAGGTAGTCCTTGCGGTCTACCAGTTGCAGGGAAATGCAAGCACCTGGTGGAGGGCCACTAGAAGAAGAGTGATTCTTGAAGACGTGGTCCTGGTGTGGAGCGCCTTCGTTGAAGTCTTTAATGGAAATTACTTCTTTGACTGCGCCAGAGAACATAAGATGGCAGAGTTCCAGCACCTTCGTCAGGGTCTAATGTCGGTAGATCAGTACGAGGCGAAGTTCGCCGAGTTGTCCTAGTACGCCCCCAGGCTGATTGAGGATCCAGTAGATAGAGCAAGAAGATTTCGAGATAGACTAAGACCGGAGTTAAAGGATCCACTGGTGCCGTTTAATCTGAAGGGTTGCAACGATCTATATAAAAGGGCACAGCTGATCAAAAGGAATTTGAACGAACGAGCCGCCGCATCTGGGTTACGGTTCAAGTCTAGTAGAGATGGAAATCGGTTCGGGAAGAAGCTGATGTCAGGTGAAAGGTATCCCATTCCACTCAACAGGAAGGGTGGGATTGGAGAGTTAGTGCCCAACCTGAACGGCGCGTGTCGTTTTCGTGAGAAAAGACATGGATCGGCTCCGTGTTATACTAGGACGAGAGTTTGTTTTAGAAGCTGTCCGCACAGGCAGATGCGATCACAGTTGTTGCTACCACCGCCACCGATGGGATAGAACAGAGGAAGTGCACCGTAGAACACACCGCAGGGTACGATGAACAGACCTCCTGCACAAGGACGAGTGTATGCTGTCACTCGACGAGAGGCAGATGACTCACTAGACGTGATCACAGGTACGGTCTCGTTGAATGACCATGTTGCTTATATTTTATTTGACCCTGGAGCTACGCATTCATTTATTGTTGAGTAGTACGTTAAGTTGGTAGGGTTGAGCTCAGAGTTGGGTGCAGTCATTAGTATATCCACCCCGTTAAAGGATAAGGTATTGTCTGCAGTAGGGTGTCCTGGTTGTAGGTTAGTTATTGGTGAGCAAGAGGAAATGATAGATTTGATTAGGTTGGCCATGTATGATTTTGATGTGATCATTGGCATGGATTGGTTCACCAAGCAACAAGCTACTATAGACTATTAACGTAAATCGATTCAGTTTAACACGTTAGCGGGTGAGAGCTTCGAGTTTATTGGGAGTTGAGGAGGACCCTCGATTACCTTAATCTCGTCGCTTGAGGCAACCCATTTATTAGACGGGGGTTGTGAATGTTACTTGGCGACTGTTGTGGATACGACAGTTGAGGAGCCGAAGGTGGAAGACATCGCCGTTGTACGGGAGTTTCCTAACGTGTTTCCTGAAGAATTGTCTGGTTTGGCCCTAGAAAGGGAGATTGAGTTCGTGATTGAGTTGGCCCCTGGGACGGAGCCAATCTCTAAGGCTCCTTACTATATGGCGTTGTTAGAGTTGAAGGAACTAAAGGTGCAGATGCATGAGTTGTTGGACAAGGGATTTATACGTCCCAGTGCATCACCTTGAGGAGTACCAGTCCTATTCGTAAAGAAGAAAGATGATTCGTTACGTCTTTGCATCGACTATTGGCAACTCAACTAGGTGACGATCAAGAATAAGTACCCGTTGCCAAGGATTGATGACTTGTTTGACCAGCTGTAGGGAGCGTCGATATTTTCAAAGATCGACCTGAGGACAGGGTACCATCAGTTGAGGATCAGGAAGGAAGACATACCGAAGATAGCTTTTCATATGCGTTACGGTCATTATGAATTTACCGTAATGCCGTTTGGTTTGATTAATGCCCCAGCTACTTTCATGAATCTGATGAATCGAGTATTCAAGGAGTATCTGGATCAGTTCGTGATTGTGTTCATCGACGACATCCTGGTATACTCGAGAAGTCTAGAGGAGCATGGAAGACACTTAAGGATAGTGCTTCGGGTTCTGCGAGAAAATGGATTGTACGCCAAGTTCAGTAAGTGCGAGTTTTGGCTAACTCGTGTGGCTTTCCTCGGTCATGTGATTTCTAGTGAAGGGATTTCCATGGACCCGACGAAGATCGAAGCAGTTATCAACTGGCCAAGACCGACGACAGTGACAGAGATCAGAAGTTTCTTGGGGTTGGCAGTCTATTATAGACGATTCATGGAAAGATTCTCTGCAATAGCCATGCCTCTGACTCGTCTACTGAAGAAGGAAGAGAAGTTCGTGTGGACGGATAAGTGCTAGCGGAGTTTCCAAGAGCTTAAGCAAAAGCTAACTACCGCACTCGTGTTGAAAATTCCGTCTGGACCTGGAAGATATGAGATCTATAATGATGCGTCATTCAGAGGACTAGGTTGCGTTTTAATGCAACATGGGAGAGTTGTTGCATACGCGTCTCGTCAGTTGAGGCCTCATGAGTTGAATTACCCGATGCATGACTTAGAACTTGCGGCGATCATCTTCGCCCTAAAGATTTGGAGACATTATTTGTGCGAATAAAGATTCCAGATCTTTACGGACCGCCAGAGCCTCAAGTACTTATTCTCTCATAAGGAGTTGAATATGAGACAACGTCATTGGATGGAACTTCTCAAGGACTATGACTGTGACATCCTGTATCATCCTGGAAACGCTAACAATGTAGCAAATCGTTGAGTTGGAAGTCATCGATTGTGCAGATGATGGTTCAGGAGTGGATCCTACTCGAAGGAGCTCAAGATTCGGTTTCAAATTTGAGGTAGGCCACTTTTCAAATCTTATGGCCACCATCAGAATTGAACTGGAAGTGAAGATAAGGATTACGACGTTGCAGTTGACAGACCTTGAGATCCAAAAAATTCTGCAAGAGGATGCATAAAAGAGAAAGGCTAATTTTCAGATTTCTGAAGATGGAACATTAAAGTTTCATGGACGTTTGTGTGTACCTGACAATGCAGAGCTTAAGGAAGAGATTTTGTCAAAAGTTCATCGTATCAATTACAGCATTCATCCAGGCAGTATGAAAATGTATCAAAATCTGCGTCAACACTATTGGTGGACTGGTATGAAGGCATATATCGCTAGACATGTCGCCAAGTGTCTAACGTGTCAGCAAGCAAAAGCACAGCATTGCAAGCCGGGAGGACTTTTACAATCTCTCGAGATTCCAGAGTGGAAGTGGGAACATATCACAATGGATTTTGTAATGGGATTACCAAGGAGTCAGTGATGTAATGACTCCATATGGGCTGTAGTTGACAGATTGACGAAGTCTACTCACTTAATCACCGAATGAAAGGACTATGCATTGGACAGATATGCTGAGTTGTACGTGCGTCAGATAGTTCAACTTCATGGGGTTCTAGTGACGATTACGTTAGATTGAGACCCGAAGTTTACATCAGCCTTTTGGAAGAGATTACAGACTGCCTTGGGAAGGAAGCTGTGGTACAGTCTAGCTTATCATCCGTAGACGAATGGCTAGTCTGAGAGGACAATTCAAACCCTCGAGGACATGCTGCGAGCTTATGTATTGGACTTCAAAGGAAGCTAAGAGGAACGGCTTCATCTAGTTGAGTTCGCCTACAAGAACAGTTATCAACAGAGTATTTAGATGGTATTGTTTGAAGTGTTGTATGGCAGAGCTTGTAGAACTCCTGTGTGTTGGGATGAAGTTAGGGAACGGAAGATTATCGGCCCTGAGTTGGTTCAGCAGTCAGCGGACGTTGTTAAAGTCATTCGAGAAAGACTTAAGACCGCTCAGAGTCACCAGAAGAGTTATGCAGATAAGCGTCGAAGACCATTAGAGTTCCAAGTTGGTGAACACGTCTTCCTTAAGGTGTCACCGATGAAAGGTACTTCGCGCTTTGGCAAGAAAGGAAAGTTGAGTCCAAGGTACGTCGGTCCCTATGAAATTCTGGAGTGAATAGGGACTTTAGTGTATCGTCATGCGTTGCCGCCAAGACTTGCACAAGTGCGTGATGTCTTCCATGTGTCAATGTTGAGAAAGTATGAACCTAACCCGACCCATGTGCTGAATTTTGAAGAATTAGACGTGGACGATAGAGTGTCATACATGGAGAGACCAAATCAGATCGTGGATCGAAAGGAGTGAGTGCTGCGTACCAAGACAATCTCTTTGGTGAAAGTGGTCTGGCAACACCATGGGACATAAGGAGCTACTTGGGAAAGCGAAGAATCAATGAGACGACAATACCCCCACCTTTTTGAAGAAAAATTGTAATGGTTTAAATTTCGATGACGAAATTTTTATAAGAGGGAAAGAGTTGTGACATCCTGAATTTCGACCCCGTCTTGATAAAATGAAATGAGCTTTTTGTCGACGCGCCTATGGTCCTTTTTCTCTAAGCTGATCACTCACAAGTTAACTAACCTATTATGTTGAGCTGTTAAGGGATATAATTACAATAAAATCCCTAAAAGCTACCCGGTAGGTTGGATTGTACTATAATCACGTCCGATCAATTTTAACCATGAAATTGACTTCAATTTTGAGAATCGAACATTCAAGCATGTCACGGTTTATTTTTAGGACCTCGTCTCATCTTTTGGAAAATTTCCGTTGAGCTGGGAATTTTTGCGGAAAATCAATTTCGGCAAATTAAAATCAAGGAAATTCGGATGGGCAGAATTAAAGGACTTTTTGGTCTTCAAACTGGATTAATTGGTGAAGGATATGCAAGGAAATTTGTATGGGCAGTCTCCTTTGCATTTTTGGCCACCAAATTGAATTAATTTGTGAGGATTTGGAGGGAAATTCGTAGGAGCAGCTGAAGAGAATTTTTTGGCCACCTAAAAGGCTTTGTTTGTGAAGGTTTTGAAGGAAATTTGCCCATTGGTTGATGCTTTGACAAAAGGAGCAAAAGACTTTGTTGGCAAAACACTCAAGTGCATGGGATATTTGTGCTTGGCTCCCATTGGCTCCTTGCTTGAGTTCCTTGGCCCTTGTCCCCCCATTCCATGCGCATCCTCTCTCTTCCCCTTGCTTCAGCCGAACCTTGCTGCTTCTTCTTCCTCACTTCTTCTTCTTCATTTCCATTTCCTTCAAACTTGAAAACATCTCTACTCTTGCCGTGTACCACCCATCACCAGCACTTCTACCGCCCATGCCAGTCGGTAGCTCGTGACGAGCACCGCCAGCCCCCGCTTGACCACCAGCACCGTCGATCAGCTCCTTCACCAACCGCCTGTAGCTACTGTCCCAAGCCCTATCGCCAGCTCCACCAGCCCTGACTGACGGCCCAGCCCCCGCGTCTGGTTGCTTGCAACTTCAACTCCACCTAGCTCGCCACCGTTCAACATGCACCACCTCAGCCGAACCGCCAGTCTACCCCGACTAGCTCAGCTCAAAACTGAGCAGAACCAGCTTCAACCAGCCAAGCCGAAGCCTTGTAGGATGTTTTCGGCCTTGTCCAGGCCTCCGTTGGAGTCGCTATAGGCACGAGATCTCACCGTCTTCATGTTGCCGTCACCATGAACCCGTTACCTCGCTAATCCGGTGAGTTAACGCTCTAATCTTTGATTAGGAAGTTAATTGCACTTAGTGGATTAATTTAGGCTTAAGTATGGATTAGTGGTTAGTTTAGTTAGTGTAACTAGTAGTTAGTTAGTTTAGTTAGTTGAACTAGATAGTTAAATTAGTTAAGTGGTTAGTTAGGTTATTTAGTTAGCCTAATTAGATTAAATTAGTTAGCCTAGCTAGATTAGTTTAGTTAGCTTAATTAGCTTAGTTCGATTAGCTTAATTAATTTAATTAAGTGAATTAGTTTAAATAATTTGCAATTTATTTAATTAATTATAATTAGCGTAAATTATGCCCGGATAGCCGGTTATCAGAATTTTACTTTGATCATCATGGATGCGTTGAATTGTGAAATTGGTTGCTAAATTATGTAATTGAGTGCTTGGTGATAATTTTTTATTATTATTGCAAAAATATGATTTTATAGTATTTAATTAGAAAAATACCGGGTGTCGGGTTTTGACCCCAAAAATATTTTATGTACTATATAAAATCGTGGGATTTTGAAATGGGAGAGTACTACGTTTATGGATCAATTTAAATGTGTGACCACGCACAATTATTTTACTGTGATGATTTTTAATACAAAGAAAATTAGCCAAGTCCATTATTTGAAATTGAGGCATTTGAGTGCAAAGCATGTTGTTCTTGGCCAAGTATGTGCTGGTGTGTGATCACCTAATACCCTGATGCGTTTACGTGGGGTAGTGAACCCGTCCTGATGCGTTTACACGGGACGATGCCTGATTAATTTCATATGCCCTTGACAACGGATACCGGATCGCGGTAGAGGCTAGACCGATGCTCCTTATGAAATGCCGTCCTAATGCGTTTACATGGGACGATGCCGTGCTCGATGGGGCGAGACGATGCCCGGTTATGTCGGATGATTGCCGACTGTTGAGTTGGACATGGCCGATGGGTCGTAATAACTGAGACACGTGTGATTGATTGAGATAACCGAACTTGATTATGGGACAAAATTGTGTGGCACGGTATGGGACATGTCATAACGGTTTGGCCTTATAATCGGGTTTCATGTGATTGTTTGAAAGATGAATTGATGTGTTCTAGTTATGAAATGCGTTTGCTATATGCATATGATTTATGTGATGAGCTAATGTGTAAGGATGTGTTGAGGCGAGGTAAGTTCTGTATGGTGCATGTTTAGGACTGCCTCTGAGTGAATTCTCGTCCTAATCGGGGTTTAGGGTGTTGACTCAATGAGATTTATTCTCACCCCGTCGTGGTGGTTTAAATATTTTCAGGTCCCTAGTGTGGAGAAACCGAAGCCCGAGACAGAAGGGTCCGGAGTGTAGTTGGCCTGGTAGTTTCTTTTGAAACAAGACTCAAGTGTATAAACTTGTAGGGTTGACTTGGTATATTTATGTGAATAGTGGTTTGTGAAAAAGGTCGTGTGTTTTTACTATCCCATGTGTTTGGTTGTTAGTTGGGCAATTGTTAATTCGCTTCTGCATGTGCATAAAATGAATGGGTCGGCGACGCGTCCTGAGAACGTCGCAATTTAATCGACCACTGAGGGATGTGCTCGTGCCCAAGGTTCGGGGCGTGACACATCTCGTCTCCAATTAATTGTTGCATGGATATCAACTATCCAATAAAGGAAAGATTATGTGAATGTTCATCCTTCCTGAACAATCTATATATAAAGAAATTAAAGCCATATTATTAGCCATTGTGCTTCACATGATCTAAACTGATTGCGGAAAATCTGAGATCTTCTCATAACGTTTGATGGTGTGTATCGTCTTGACAATCCTCGTACAAATTATACCGTTGTCCTTGATTATCATGACATGACACAATCTTCATCATAGACAACTAGAACGTCTTGATAAGTCTCTGAGTCTGATTTTCTAAGTCTGATGATACATATCAGAGTTTCCCCTAGAAAAAACTTAATATGAGGATCATTAAACACTTATAGAAAGGTTTTGTCGATCTTCATAATCATTTAGGAAAATTTCCTCAACAACAAGTGCTTACCGGGAGTGGTGTTACGTAGTTAAATCGACTTGGTGAGGCATCGGTAACGAGCACAGGCGAAATCCCTCTCTTCTTCTTTACTTTCTTTCATTTATTTTCTTTCTTTCCCTTTTTCTTTCTACACGCACGAGAGTTCTTGGCCGCTTTGTTTTATTCTGCCGAGCGTCTCTTTCCTTATCATGTTGACTTTTCAACCTTTTATTTTATTTTTTATTTTTTTAAACAAGGGTCCCACCACCACCTCTTTGACCTGGTCAAAGAGAAATAGCCAACTATTACAAATTTAGTCAGCCACAATCTTTTAAATAATAGAAAACAAATAAGACGATGGAAGAAAATAGATAGATTATATATTAGTCTATTTAACATCAATCAGGCGCTAATGCTTATGTTGAAGTGCCTAGACCGGTCAAAGGACTTGCAAGCCCTCATATGTTCATGAGTACATTTACAAAGCTTTTGTGTAATGAGAGAAAAAAAAAACATATAAGACGATCTTTTAAATAGACTATTACAAATTTAGTCAGCCCCAATCTTTTAAATAAAAAAAACATATGAGACGATGGAAGAAAATATATACATTATATATTAGTCTATTTAGCATCAATCAGGCGCCTATGCTTTTGTTGAAGTGCCTAGACCGGTCAGAGGACTTGCAAGCCCTCGTATGTTCATGAGTACATTTACAAAGCTTTTGTATAATGACCTGCATCTAAATCACATACACACACATATGTATTACTAGTTAAAAGGAATGCATACCATTTTATATGGTTGGAGGAATGATTTCGTCCCCATTATGCAAAAGTAAAACTATCCAAAACTGTTATAATGTGTTTCGGGTTTAAGCCCGAAGCGAAAAGCTGAATTTTGAAAATAAATTGAAATAAAGAGAGATGGGTACATAAATTAGTCTTTTGGACGTCATATTCTTAAAGCTTGTCAACAAATCTTGGAAGCAGGTGACTGAGGCATGTCTGCTTCTTGATGGAGTTGGATGAAGGAAATAAAAAAGGGAAAGTCAAATCTTTTACTTTTGTTTACCGAATCTTGGATGTTTCGTTTTCTTCATGCATGCATTCTGTGGCGGTGGATTAAAGAATTCCTCTAAAGGCTTGCTTGTGGGACTCTCTTTTACTGAAGCATCGTCGTTGATCGAATGGTTATTTTCACTTTTGGTGCCGTGGTTTTCTCTGTTTGTGAGAGACGTCCGTAGGCCATGGGTGCTTGATAGCGGGTCTTTGTGTTTCTCGTGTGGCAAAGCTTATTCGTGATTTACATCTAAGAAAGATTGGTGTATTGGGTGTAATTGGGGCTTGAGAAACACCGAGAGAGTGTTTGAGTGACTCGAGCGTGTAATCTCCTTGTATCGCTTGATCTATAGTGAAATTCGCCGCTGCTTTCCCACGTGGACATAGGTCTTTACGACTGAACAACATAAATCCGGTGTCTGATTTATTTTCTTCTTCTGTCTATATTATTGTTCGATCGCTCGCCCTATCGCAACAAGTGGTATCAGAGCCAGGCTTGGCTAAGTTGAAGCGAATCAATGGCGATAGAAGAAGTAAAAGTGAGAATTGACAGATTTGATGGGAAGGATTTTAGTTTCTGAAAGATGCAGATTGAAGATTATCTTTACCAGATGAAACCACACTTGCCTTTATCTAGGGAAAAACCAGAGACGATGAAGCAAGCTGATTGGGATTTGCTGGATAGACGAGCTATGGGTGTTATTCGATTGACGTTGGCTCGTAACATCGCATTTAACTTCTTGGAGGAGAAGACCACTGCTGATTTGATGCAAGCCCTATCGTACATACAAGAAGCCCTCTGCGATCAGCAAGGTCTATTTGATGCGACGTCTGTTTAATTTGAAGATGAACGAAGGTGCGTCAGTTGCAGATCATATCAACGAATTCAATGTGATTGTTAGTTAATTGAGTTCAGTTGAGATTGATTTTGAAGATGAGGTATGTGCTTTGATTCTGTTATCCTCATTGCCTAATAGTTGGAATACTACTGTTACTGCTGTTAGTAATTCCTCTAGGTCAACAAGTTTGACGTTTGATGGGGTTCGAGATTTGATTCTGAGCGAGGATATTCGTAGAAGAGAATCTGGCGAACCTGTATTTGCTGCTTTAGTAGGTGAAAATAGAGGAAGATCTAGAACACGTGTGGGTAAGAGTAGTACTAATATGAACAGACGTAGTCAATCTAGGACTGCTGATGTTGTTTGTTGGAGCTGTGGCAAGAGAGGACATCTTAGAAGGGATTGCCTTAAGCTGAAGAATGAGAAGGGTAAGGGAATTATAGTTGATTCTGCAGATAATGTTGCAGCTGTAGCAAATAATATTGATTATGTCTTGTCTGTCACTAATGATTTATCGTTTGATGGATGGATTATGGATTATGGTTGTTCTTTTCATGTCACACCAAATAGAAACCGGTTCATCACTTATCAGTGCACGGGTAGTGGTAAAGTCTAATTAGGGAACAACGCTGAGTGCAATGTTGTGGGTATTGGTGATGTTAAAATTAGAATGCATGATGGCATCGTGAGGACATTGACTAGAGTAAGACATGTTCCAGAATTGAAAAAGAACTTAATTTCCTTGAGTGCCCTAGATTCAGCTGGTTGTAGGTATTCTTCAAAAGGTGAAGTTCTGAAGGTTGTTCGAGGTGTCTTGGTGATAATGAAAGGAATCAAGCATGGAGGCCTGTATAAACTTCAAGGTGAGGCAGTGACAAATTTCGCTGCGAAGATGTCGGATGCATCTGTTCGAGAGTCTATTGACTGCTCGAGAAAGACCTAGGTGTTTGTGCCAATGCACAAGTTTGATGCTGGTATTAGGATCACGTGGTTAAGAGCTTTGATCGAGATGGAGACTGGTAAGTCGATCAAGCATGTGCGGACTAACAATAGCATGGAATTCTGCTTGGAGCTGACAAATAAATTCTGCATGAAAGACGGCATAGTGAAACATCACAATAGTGCCAGTAAATCACAACAATTTGCAGAATTGATGAGCAGAACATTACTAGAGACGGCCCGAAAAATTATCTCTAGTGTTGGTATTGCTAGGAGAATCCTAGTTGATGTGCTTAGTATGATGAGTTGCCTAGTGAATAGATCCCCATCAACTGCTATTGAATGGCGAACTCTTGAAGAAGTGTGGTTAGGTAACGTTGTTGGTTATTCTATTATTAGAATGTTTGGTTGCCCGTGTTATTTTCGAGTGAGTGATGGTAAGCTCGATGGGAGGGCAAGATGCATATTCCATGGCTATGCACAAGGTGAGTGGGGCGATCGGTTGTGGTGCCCAGATATAAATTCACCTGTTGACAGCAGAGAAGTTACGTTTGATGAGTCTCCAGTACTTTTGACTAGGAATGTTTATAGCAGTGTTCAAACGAATTTGAACGGTGTTCAGCTTGAGGTGGAGTTGCGACTAGAAACTCCTGAGGTAGCGAGTACGAGTACTAGCAAAGTAATCGACACAGATGGTGCTCATAGCGAGGTGGAGCTTATAGAGTCAACGGTTGCTGTAACTGCTGATATTAACAAGGTATGTATTCGATCTCTTGATAGATATGGATGCAACAATGATTTTGCTTTATCTACGGTTAAGGAGGTTGCATCAGAAAATCCTTGCAGAGCAGGTGCATGTGGAGTTGGTATTTTGATGAGGTCCTCGGTTATGGCGAAGTTCAAGCGAGGCTTGGACTTGGATAATATCTGTGGCGGTTGAGCCTATCGGGGGCTATGGGAAAGTAGCAGTAGAGTTTGAATTTTTTTTTGCGAAGCGATTGCAACTTGGCTCAAACGTTGAGCCAATGTGGAGATTGTTATAATGTGTCTCGAGTTTAAGCCCAAAGCAAAAAGCTGAATTTTGAAAATAAAGAGAGATGGGTACATAAATGAGTCTTCTGGACGTCATATTCTTAAAGCTGGTCAACAAATCTTGGAAGCAGGTGACCGAGGCATGTCTGCTTCTTGATGGAGTTGGACGAAGGAAATAAAAGGGAAAGTCAAATCTTTTACTTTTGTTGACCGAATCTTGGATGATTCGTTTTCTTCATGCATGCATTCTGTGGCGGTGGATTAAAGAATTCCTCTAAAGGCTTGCTCGTGGTACTCTCTTTTACCGAAGCATCATCGTTGATCGAAGGGCTGTTTTCACTTTTGGTGCCGTGGTTTTCTCTGTTTGTGAGAGACATCCCATAGGCCCTGGGTGCTTGATAGCGGGTCTTCGTGTTTCTCGTGCGGCAAAACTTATTCGTGATTTACATCCAAGAAAGATTGGTGTATTGGGTGTAATTGGGGCTTGGGAAACACTGAGAGAGTGTTTGAGTGACTCAAGTGTATAATCTCCTTGTATCGCTTGATTTATAGTGAAATTTGCTGCTGCTCTCCCCGTGGACGTAGGTCTTTATGACTGAACCACGTAAATCCGATGTTCGATTTATTTTCTTCTTCTGTCTATATTATTGTTCGATCGCTCGCCCTATCGCAACAAAAATAAAGCTTCACAAGAAAGACATCATAGTGCTTTTTCACTTATTAAATTTTGTGCTTGATCGCGGAGGATTATAGTTGAGGCCAAACATCTCCTTGGAAGCTTGCTCTGGCTGAACAAAACCAACAAGCTTAATTTTGGTACTCTTGGCCACATGATCCATATCTTCTGTGTCAGACCACAACCGATGGGCTAACTGCAAGCTTCTGTGCTTTGTATTCAAACTAATCCGCCAAGCTTGGAAGAGCATCTCTCTATCTTTCCTGGTAAGCTTCTTGTGCAACTGCTTTGTGAGCATCTGCCTCTCCCGACGAAGAAATTGTATGCTGTTCAGCACAATAAAATCCCAGACTTAATATGTTCCTACTGTGAATTTCACAAAAGCAGCCAGCGCTTCATATAATTTGAATTCAGTATCTCGAATCAGCAGTCAAGGTCCGACCATCTTCCAGAGCTTGATTACAGCGGGCAGATTTATCCCTAAGAAATAAAAACCTCCTAAGCTCTACATCCACACAGATCGAATCTGTCGGATCACCTTTAAATAAAAGGAAAAAGTGGCTCTTATGAACAAATGAGACCTCGTTTTCCTTCCACCGTCTGACGATCTCTTTTTGCAACTTTTTTAAATGTGAAAACCATTCCAAAGAACCTTCTGCATAATCTTCAGTTGGATATCATGCAGTTATCAAAAGAGTGCACACTGAGCAAAATGTGTGTATGTTGACCAACTTCCATATCTAACGGTAGTAACCGAACACTAATTAAATTCTTCAAATTTCAAAGCACTTTATATTCAAGTGAATGGTACTCCAAGCTTACTTGCACGTCCACATTTACTTATGACAAGACTCCTATAGCTGAAACCATAGCTGGGTTATATCAAAATTTTCTAATTTGAAATATTTAACAACCTTTAAACACCTGAAAGCCATGGCTTCTGTACCCTGTCCGTAGTATGTTTTCCAACAGAATGTAAAAGAAGCCTAGCCTGACCCACGCGGGCCAAGCCCTAACAACTCCGATCCACTAGAGTCATGGGGCGTCACACCCATATATTTGAATCAGATAGCAGAGATATAACATTCTTTGATATGGACAAAGCATACTAACTCCGATGTCATATTTAAATTCTGATAGAGAAAGTGAAAATCTCTAAGGTCCTCCAGAATAATTAATCCATCGTTCATTATATAGCTCAAATATTCCTGTGATAAGAGGAACAAGGAAAGGCAAGCGAACAAAGCTCACCCCATGTTGACCAGGTTGATCCTCCCGCTGAGCAATGGACTCCTCTATTTCGGAAGCGGAAGGCATACTGCTGTCACATATCTCAGTTGTCCGAATTATATCTGTTTGAAGCTCATTATCCAAAGAATCCTCCTGTGAATTTTGAGAACCGCTACTGGGCAAACTTTCTTGGGACCCCTACTTCAAAGAAGGAAACTTTCTCTGACATCCCTCGGGTCTTCCAGGACATTCTTTTTTGTCTCGAAGGGGAGGTGTGCGATCGTTTATCTCCATCTCCTCAATTAAAAAGTGAAATATTGACGAGGCCTGACTCACAACTTTTACTCCTAACTAGCTTGAAACTTCTGGATGTAGGTAACTCTTTTGAATATGCTTTTTCAAGAGAAGTTTCTACATAATCTTGAGGAACATTGTCTAATTGTCTAGTTTCCTCCAAAGTTGGTGATCCCAATTACTGTCTTTCCTTGTCTCCTTCCTCAATCACAAATATAGTCTGAGATGCCTTCCTTCTCCTCTACTGATGACACATCACCATTGCCACGGCAGTTCTAGTTTGGCTTTTCCAACTCGATGCAGCGTACTTCTCTGCAAAAGTCCTTGGAATTTTCATCAGTGTAATCTCCACTGTCCTCTGGACATATGCTATTTCGCCTGGAGTGAGATAAATGAATTGAGAGCTGTGAAGAGGGGTCAGATGGTGAGGAGTTCACTTCAAAGTCAGGAATGTGGATTATATGCCCATCTGAATCACTCCTACTGTGTTGATCCGAATACTGACATGAATCAAATGTACTGATGCCAACATCCACATGCTCATTTTTTGCTTGGGTTCGACCTGAAATATTAAATAAACAGAAGATTCATCAAACAATAATTGGTGTTATATGTCAAGGCCGGCAAAGCCATCAAGGAATATAACGAAGTAGAATGACCCGTACAGTCAAAGGTTTGTGATCTACGATCAATCTGTGCAAATCCTCAACCTCACACTGAGCAAGGTCTCGTTGTAGAGACGAGTCTGCAATCTCTTTCTTTTCTGTGAGAGGATACAACCACAGAGAACTAGGTGTTAAATAGTGAAGTGGTTTCCCGATTTATAAATGGAAAAACAATGCCTCGCTGTTCAAGGAACTTTAAAGAGGGTGGACAAGACGGATATTTTACAAGCTTAATCTTAAAAGTGCCACAACAACAAAAGATTATTAAGAAAGCCGGTTAATAAGCTGAATAGTTAGCTCTTCACAAATTATACTACAATTGAGTAGCCATAAATTGCTGGTCCATCTAAAACCGTGCTTCATTTACACGGCTTTGTTCCCCACAGCATTCCCTATTCCGACAAAGAGGCTAGTGAGGAGAAAATATTCAATGATTAGCAATCGCTACGTCATCATCCTACGTGGCACACGCAAGCCTAGGTGGATCCACTAATAAGTCGACATGTGTCTTGGACTCGAACCAGCTGGAAAATAGAGAAGTCAAAAGTCGGAGGGTTTCTTTTTCACTGTTCTGACTGCGGGCTGAAAAGAGACTTTGCAGAAGCAATAACTAATGCTGTTGCCACTCAAAACCTCTCTCCTCTTTTCAATTTTCTGGCATGCCTTCACCTTCATCGGGTTGAGAGCAAAAAACGAAGTTATCTTCTCTCTTTCTCCGGCATGCCCGACCGCCCCAACTCCGCCTCTGCCTCCGCCTCTGCCTCCCCCCACCCCTTCCCCTCCCCAAAACATCGGATTCAACGATTGTATAATTTGAAAAAAAAAATAACCATGGCCATGAGCCGACGCCAGAGCAGCTTCGATGGTCCTAGGACTCATAGCAGTTAATTAATCTTAGGGATCTATGTCGGCACATACTCAGTCCAATGAGGTCAAAAAAGCACAAGAGAAAAAAAAAATGGCTATGATGAAGTTTAGGAGTCGCAATTAATGTGCGCATGCCGCATGAGTTATGAGCTAATTAACTAATTTAATCAGCCACAGGATTTTAAATAAAAGAACATAAAGGAGGATGGAAGAAATAGTTGCGTTATATATTAGTCTAATTAACATCAATAAGGCGCCAATATTTATTTTGAAGAGTCTAGTCAGAGGACCAGCAAGCCTTCATCTATTTATGAGTAAATTACAAAGCTGTTGTACAATGACCTGCACCTAAATCACGTATACATTATTAGTTAAAAAGAAGTCATACCATCTCAAGCGGTTGGAGGAACAATTTTGTCACCATTCTACAAAAGTAAAACTATCCAAAACAAGCTTCACATGTAAGACATCATAGTGCCTTTCCACTTTTAAAATTTTGTGCTTGATCGCCGAAGAGTAAAGTTAAGGCCAAACATCTCCTCGGAAGCTTCCTCTGGCTGAACAAAAGTTACAAAACCAACAAGCTTGGCGACAATTTTGGCACTCTCAGCCATATGGTCCATATCTTCTCTGCGGGACCACAGCCGGTGGACTAACTGCAAACTTCTATACTTTGTATTCAAGCCGATCCCCCAAGTTTTGAAGAGCATCTATCTTTCCTGGTGAACTTCTTCTGCAACTGCTAAGTGAATATCTGCCTCTCCCGACGAAGAATTTGTAAGCTGTTCAGCACAATAAAATCTCAGACTTACAATGTTCCTACTATGAATTTAACGAAAGCAGCAAGTTTTTCCTATAATTTGAATTCAATACCGCGAAGCAGCAGTCAAGGTCGAAACATCATCCAGAGGTTGATTACAACTAGCAGATTTATCCCTAAGAAACAACAACATCATGAGCTCTACCTCCATGTAGACAGAATCTGTCGGATCACCTTTGAACAGAAGGAAAATGTAGCTCCTGCAGACTAATGAGACATTGCATTCCTTCCACAATTTGACAATCTCCTTTTGCAAGTTTTTGCAATGTGAAATCCATTCCGAAGAACCTGCTGCATCATACTCAATTGGATTCAAGCCAACATCCTTAACAACTTTCGCAGGTGCCGTCACATTTGGTTTTATATGATGTACCTATCAATCAAAAGAGTCCCCACTCAGCAAAATGTATGTATGTTGACAGAACTTACATATGTAACACTAGTAACCGAACACTAAGTTCTCCAAATTTCAAAGCACTTAATATTTAAGTGAATGGTACTCCAAACTTATTTGCATGTCCACATTTACATATGACGACTCATATAGCTAAAACCATGACTGGGCAAAAGTTTCTAATTCAAAATATTTATCAAACTTTAAACACCTGAAAACCATACCTTATGTACCCTGTCCGTATTACGTTTTCAAACAAAATGTAAAAGAAGACCCACAAAGGCCGAGCCCTAATAACTTGCATCCACTTGAGTCATGGGGTGTCACCCAAATGTTTGAATCAGATATCAGAGATAAAACATTCTTTGATATGGACAAAGCATAATAATTCCTATATTATATTTAAATTCTAATAGAGAAAATTAAAATTTTGTAAGGTCCTCCAGAATAATAAATCCACTGTTCATTATAGAGCTCAAATATGCCTAATAAGAGGAACAGGGAAAGGCAAAGGAACAAAGCTCACCCCCACGTTTTTTTTTTTTGGGGTCAAAACCCCCATGTTGACTAGGTTGATCCTCCTGCTGAGCAATGGACTCCTCTACTTCGGAAGTAGAAGTCATTCTGCTGTCACATTTCTCAACTGTCCAAATTATCTCGAGATTTCAAATATGGGCACATGATACAGAAATGACGGAAAAATAGGTTTAGTGCCGTTCGACGAGAATTTTGTAATTAGGTGGAATCACCCACACTTTAATCACATACCTCAGTCGAACCGACCTATCTCCGATCTTTGATCGATTTTAACAGTGCCGTATTGACCATTGCAGATTAGCACGGTCGAGCAGTTGATTTCTGATCGAATTCTCAAGTTTATTCCGTTAAAATCCCTTAACGGCTTCACCAGATAGACTAGTTATCTCGTGATTGATCAGCTCAAAAAGAAAAGAACTATAGGCGCGTCGATGAAAAGCCCAACTCATTCAATTGAAAACAGAATCAAAAAATCAGGATGTCACAACTCTTCCCCTCTTATAAAAATTTTGTCCTCGAAATTTAAATCATTACAATTCTTTAAACAAAAAGGTGGGGTATTGTCGTCTCATCGAATCTTCACTTTCCCAGGTTGCTCCTTCTGTGCCGTGGTGTTGTCAGACCACTTTAACCAACAGGATTGTCTTGGTGCGCAGAACCTGCTCCTTCCGATCTACCATCTGAATTGGTCTCTCCACGTACGACACTCTGTCGTCCACGTTTAACTCTTCAAAATTCAGCATGTGGGTCGTGTCAAGTTCATACTTTCTCAACATCGACACGTGAAAGACGTCATGCACTTGCGCCAGTCTTGGGGGCAATGCAAGACGATATGTTAGGGTCCCTATTCTTTCCAAAATTTCGAAGGGACCTACGTACCTCGGACTCAGCTTCCCTTTCTTGCCGAAGCATGAAGTACCCATCATTTGTGACACCTTTAGAAAGACAAGCTCACCAACTTGGAATTCCAAAGGTCTTCGACGCTTATCTGCGTAGCTTTTCTGGTGGCTCTTAGCGGTCTTTAATCTGTCCCTAATAATGGCAACTGCATCCACTAACTGTTGAACCAACTCTGGGCCTGTGATCTTCCGTTCTCTGACCTCACCCCAACAAACTGGCATTCTGCACGCTTTGCCATACAATGCTTCAAAAGGCGCCATCTAAATACTTTACTGGTAGCTGTTGTTGTAGGTAAACTCGACGAGATGAAGCTATTCCTCCCAGCTTCCTTTGAAATCTAGCACACACGCTCTCAACATGTCCTCGAGAGTCTGAAGCGTCCTTTTAGACTAGCCATCTGTTAGCGTATGGTAAGCCATACTAAATTGCAACTTCGTTCCCAAGGCGATATGCAAGCTTTTCCAAAAGGCAGCTGTAAATCTCGGGTCTCTACCGGATGTAATTGTCACCGGCACTTCATGTCGATGAACAGTCTAACGCACGTACAATTCTGCATATCTATCCAATGCAAGGTCCTTCCGTAAGGTGATAAAGTGAGCCAACTTCGTCAGTCTGTCAACCACAATCCAAATGGAATCATTACCCCTCTGACTCCTCGGTAAGCCCATCACAAAGTCCATTGTGATGTGTTTCCACTTCCATTCTCAAGTAATGTCTACACTTTAGCCAGCCTATGCACAATTGAAGACTCTCGGCTCAACACATTAATAACTCATTTCGTTCCTCCAGGGTGATTCTAGATAACACCATTATAGTCTTGCCAAAATTCTGATTCACGACACCATTTCTTATTCAACTTATTGGGTCTCAACTAGCGGGATGTGAATGCAACCACCTTCTCATGCTGTATCAATGCATACCCAGTCCTCTGCAAGACACATCACTACAGATTTCATGCTTTCCAAAACCAAATGAAAAGTTTAGCACAAGTGTGATAGTCAGTTCTTACTTAAGCTCTGGAAACTATCCTCGTACTTGACTATGCCGATGAATTTCTCTTCTTTCTTAAGAGGTCGAGCCCGCGATGATATTGATGCTGAAAATTCTTTCACGAGCATTCTGCAATAATCTGTCCAATCCCCACGGCTTCTGATCTCTGACCTTGTTGTCGGTTTCGGTCCATTAACAACTGATTCGATCTTGGCTGGGTCCATGAAGATTCCTTTACCTGTAATCACATGACCATTCTTAGGGACTCTCGTGATCCTCATCACTTAATGAACACCCTAGAATGTCATTACACCACACGATCACCATTGATCTAGATGTTCTTTGAACACTCGGTTTGTCAAATCTATGACAGCAGCTGGAGCGTTCGTCAAATCAAATGGCTATACATTATTCTCACAAGGGCTAAATCAAGTGCGAAATGTTGTCTTCAGTATAACCTCCTTCTTGGTTCTCAACTGACAATAACCTGTCCTCAAGTCGATCCTTGAAGACATCAACACTCTTTATAACAAGTCACCGAATTCGTTGATCTTTGACAATGAACGCTTATCCTTGATTGTCACTTGATTGAGTCGACTATAGTTGATACATAATTGCAACAAACCATCTTTCTTTCTTTCTCACTATGAGGCTGATGTTTCTCCTAGGTAATGCACCGATATGCATGAATTCCTCATTCATCAATCCTCACATCTGCACCATTGGTTCTATCAATTCAGACAACAACAACCGATAAGAAACTTTAGAAAATGGTTATGCTCTGAATGCTAGCTCGATCGTAATTCTATCTCTTTCTCTGGCAACGGTCTGACCATCCTTCTGGCAACACTTTCGGGAATTCTTGGACTACTGAGGAGTCCTCAATTTTCAATTCTTCAATCTATCTTATTTTTGACAATCGTCAAGTAACCTAGGCAACCTTTATCTAACAAACAGATTGCATCAAGTGACGAGATTAAAGAAGTCGAGAACCCTTCTCGACTCTCAATAAAACTTGGCACTTCTACCTGCTCTTGGAATAAACTAGGTTACTCCACTATAACAATTCATCACCACAAAAATGTTCTAGAACCAATTCTTTCCACACTTGATGAATAAGTTGTACACAAATAGGCAATCAAGTACAACTATAGTCAGTGGTTCTTTTCCTACAGCCTTAACAAACAACTGAAATTCCACAATTGAATTCCCAACACTCTCTGGCACCATTCTGATGAAATCACCTCAAAACATTCTTCCATTGAATAATGCATAATCAATTCCGTTCCTGTTCTTTTTGCCATCCTAATGGCGTCTTATCCGCGGTATCGGTATCAATGCTCCCTTGGACTCACACTGATAGTTTTTCACCTGACAACCGTGCTGACTACCATCATAGCACGTTTTAGCCATTCTCAGACACATGATTAATCCATGCATTCCTTCCATACTTTTGGCACTTACCTAGTGAGTCTTCTACCTCCTGTTATGTGCTAGCATGCACTATTTCTTGTACCGGAGATCTATCTCAAAAATTCCACAGTGCGTTCTATGGTGCACTCCTTCTGACCTATCCTATCGACGGTGACAACAGTAACCGTTGTCGAGATTCCATCTATTCATGCGGACAACCCATAAATCACTGTCCGTGCTGGCAACGCTTACCACAAATTCCTGTTCCTGTCCTCAAAATACACGGGACTGATCCATACCGTCTTCCATGGAACAACATGTTCCATTTGTCTGAATACTGACCTGACTATCCCTCCTTTCCTATTGAGTGGAATAGAATACTCTCCCATCAACATCAGTCTTTTCCCTAACCGAATTCCAAGTCTGTCTGCGCTGAATCTTGACTCAAATATCAAAATATGTTCCCTGATCATCCCTCCAGGTTGGACCTCAGTAAAGGTAGCAACAACAACAACTTGATCCTGATCTTACTGGCTCATCCAGATCCCAAGGAACACTTGCATCAGAAAGATCTTATCGGACTTAGGATCAATCAACGCTGCTACACTAGTACCAACCCGCGGTGGCACTCTTACGCTCAAGCTGGCCAGAGTCGACACTCTGCCTTCCGAATCCACACTGATTAAAAGCAAACGATACACACACGACAAACAATTCTACCAATCAGCTATCAAAGACATGCACTAGTCATGAATTTAAAGGCCATTCCTACTACTATCCCAAGGGTCATCACTCCTTATCACTCCAATATTTAACCATTGCTCTAATACCACAAAAAGGGGATGTCACGCCCCGATCCTCATTCACGCGTACATCCCTTACTTTTCGTCGATTTTAAAATGCGATATCCCAGGACTATATATCGCCGACCCTTTCATTTATATATGCACATGCAGAAGCGGTTATAAATCCCCAGACAATAAAACAATGGGATAGAAAAAGCATACCATATTTTTCATAGCGAAAATTCACAACCACGCCTTTTTACACGCATCTCATAGTATTCTACAATACGATATATACGTAAGTCTGATCTAACATCTATTCACATGCAGACAAGGTTTGACAAGACAGGACGGGATCTCAGTCTTCATCCGGGTCGTACTCGGGGTCATCCTCAGGGTCCTCCTCCACATACTCCTCTTCGGGTTCCTCAACAGAGATCTCCTCGCCAGATTCCTGCTCCTTAGGCTCCTCATCCGGGTCCTGAAATGGTTATTCAATAACCACTGAGACAACGTCTCAACAAGTTCTACCCCCTAAGACCCGATTAGTAAACTAATACACCTTAAGGCTGCCTATGCACAACACGAGCCAGAGGACTTACCTTGGCCTCAGATTCCACCTGCATATTAGTACAGATCAAATAGGCATCCAAGTAATCACATCACTGATCGAAGCATCGATCAAATCGACCTAGTCGATTACATGCCAACAAGACCACTCACGGTCATTCCCATTCAATCAATCAATTCACAACATCAAATCAAGACAATGATCAATCGACTTAGTCGATTACATGTCAGTTGGACCATTTCTAGGTCATTCTAGTCATTGCTGAACAGTCTCAACTGATAAAACCAATCACCGAGCCACGTGCATTCTCCGAGGCGATATTCCTTATCACCGAGCCACGTGCATTCTCCGAGGTGATGGAACCGATCCTCGAGCCACGTGTCTCTTCCAAGATGCCATGCTTAACTCACTGGGCGCACGTGCATTCTCCAAGGCGATGCATCAAGTCACCGAGCCCACGTGCCCTTTAAAATGCTATTCTGAATCAGCGAGCCCACGTGCATTCTCCAAGGAGATACATCAAGTCACCGAGCCCAAGTGTCTCTTCAAGATGCCAAATGTACTCATTGAGACCACGTGCATTCTCCAAGGTAATGCATCAAATTACCAAGCCCACGTGTCTCTTTCAAGATGCCACACTTAATCACCAAGCCCACGTGTATTCTCCCAGGTGATAGGCCAACTCACCGAGCACACGTGCCTTCTCCAAGGTGATATATAATCTATCATGAATCTACTATACACATGATCGAATTCCTAGATGGCATGTCTAGGCATCGGGTCAGCATACATCTTACACACTCACTTTCATTTCCATAATTTCTAGTATAATCAGTAGTCTACCATAATACCTTTGTCATTGGCAACCGATACTCAATTATTCACCAGTCAATTACTCAAATTAATTCAATTAGGAATAATCCCTAAAAATCCACAATTAAATTAATTCAGCACGACGTAGAAGTCAATTAAATAAACGGACTGCACCACGACAATCAGCACGAAATTCCGGTGACCGGCCATCCCGATTGAATTTCCGGAAAATAAATAATTAAATAATTAATTTCGAAAATTAAATAAATAAATTCAATAAATTCAATTTAGCACAATATAAGGCTCAATTAAATAAACGGACTACGCCACGATCATCAGCATAAAATCCTGGTCACTGGCCATCCCAGTTGAATTTTCGGAAAATAAATAATTAAATAATTAATTTCGAAAATTAATATTTAATTCCTAAAAAATTCCAATTAGGCCCGAATTGCCTAATTAACACCCGATAAGGGTCGGGAAAAATCCCAAGAAGCATCCAATAAATACTATAGGCAATTCTCTATCTAAGTACACTAACCAAACGGGAGAGAGAGGGGAAGAAGAAGCACCGACGGGAGAGAGAGGGGAAGAAGAGAAAACCGGTTTCTCTCTCTCCCTTTTGTCTTCAAACGTGGCCCACCAAAAAGGCTGTCATCCACCCACCTTTTCAAGCCCCAAAATACCCCTTCTAGAAGACTTTAGGTAATTCAAAATGTTGGGTCTATGGGCATACGAATTTTGTTAAGTTTTCTTTTTCAATCTTACTCAAATTTCTTCAATTCTCAAACAAACAATTTCAATTGAAGCCTAAATAAATCCATCAAGGTATCCTTGTCCATTTCATGACTTTTCCTGTCATGTAATCCAACTTGCAGCCCAAGGATGCGATCAAAAACGGTCCTCTGCAAATTCTGATAAAAATGGCCCTAACTCAACTTTTTCCAAAAAAGTCTCGGTTGTTAGAAAAATCTTCTGAGACTGAGTCGACGTTCCTAAAATGACCTGTGACATGACAGAACTTCCAATTTCTGAAATCGGACTTAGATTGGCAGTTAATTTCACTCGGACGCGTTTCGAGCGTGACCTAGACTACCGGGTAGTTTTCAGAACTTTTTAGGACAAACGACCCGTGGTCAATTTTCTTCGAGCCACGATGAACCCACTTGACACATTGGTGACTCTTGATTGTTGTGAAAATCTCGAGGATTCAAATACGGACACAAGGTACCAAAACGACAGTAAAATGAAATTAGTGCCGGTCGACGAGAGTTTTCCAATTTAGTGGAATCACCCACGATCGATCATTCATCTCAATTGAACCGACCTATCTCTGATTTCAAATCGATTTTATATTGTGCCGCAATGATCTCTAAAGATGAGCACGGTCGAGAAGTCGATTCCTGGTCGAATTCTCAAGTCTATTTGCCTTAAAGTCCTTAATAACTTACCCAGCTAGTCTAGTTATCTCGTGAGTGGCCAACTCAGAGAACAACACTATAGTCACGTCGATGAAATGCCTAATTTATTTAACCGAAATCAGAACCCGAAAATCTGGATGTCACATCAGCAGTTCCCTTCAGATACCTTAGTATTCTTTTAACGGCTTTCCAATGTGCTTGACCTGGATTGGATTGGTATCTACTCACCATTCCAACTGTAAAACATATGTCAGGTCTTATACACATCATAGCGTACATCAAGCTCCCAACAGCACTAGCATAAGGAACATGTTTCATTTGTTCCTTCTCTTGTGGAGTCTTTGGACACAGTCTATGGTTCAATCCTTCACCTTTTGCAATAGGAGTATCTATGGGTTTACAATCTTGCACACGAAATCGTTCAAGAACCTTATTTATATATGTTTCTTGCGAAAGAGATAATGACCTCTTCGAACGATCTCTTGAAATCTTAACTTCAAGAATGTTTGCAGCCTCACCCATATCTTTCATCTCAAAGTTGGAAGATAACCAACTCTTGATAGTATTAACAAACTCCATATTGCTTCCGACAATTAGTATATCATCAACATATAATGATATAATAACAAATTGATCTTTAGATTTTTTGATATTCACACAATGATCCTCATCAATTATTGAAAAATCATATGCCATTATGGCATTATGAAAACGTATATACCATTGTCTCAACGACTGCTTAAGGCCATATATCGATCTCAAAAGTCAACATACTTTTTCTTTTTGACCTTCCATAATGAAACCAACATGTTGTTCCATATATATTTCTTCCTCTAATTCTCTATAGAAGAAAGCAGTCTTTACATTCATTTGATGTAACTCAATATCCATACTTGCCACTATTGCCAGAATAATGCGAATCGAGATAAATCTCACTACAGGAGAAAATGTTTCTTCATAATCAATTCCTTCCTATTGATTATACCCCTTCGCCACAAAGCAAGCTTTATGCCTTTCTATCGAGCCATCAGCTTTACGCTTTATTTTGAGAACCCACTTGTTCCCAATGACTTTGCGTCCTTTTGGAAGATCAACCAATTCCCAAACATAGTTTGACTTGATTGACTCCATCTCCTCTTCCATTGCATGCATCCATTTTTCCTTACTAGGTCAATTTAGAGCCTCATTAACATTTCTTAGCTCATCCTCATATTGTGGAGCAACCATAAAAGTTTTCCCTTCAATGTCAAAGCGTCGATGGGGAATACTTTTGCGACTTGTTCGCCGTATGGGAGATTGTACACTTTGTACATCATTCCCCATCATGCTCACACTCAGATTAGATAATGACGATATCATCTCATTATGTGGTTGTAATTGAGAGTGAGTTGAATTAAATTCATCACTTCTCATGTTACTCCCACTTGGATGAACTCCACTAAGTTCATTATCTTGATCCAAGGTTTCAAACAGGGAATAATCCTCACCTATTTCGCCCTTTTTAGGAAATTCATTCTCTAAGAATATAATATCCCGTGATTCGAATTCAATTATACTTCTACTTTCCTACTCACCTATGAACACATACCCTTTTGAGTGTTCAGAGTATCTTATGAAAATACTCTTCTTTCCTCTGGGACCCAATTTCCCAAACTTGTGAGAGGGCTCATGAGTATAGGCAGCACAACCCCATGGCTTAAGAAAACTTAAGTTCGGTTTTCTACTTGTTCATAACTCATATGGAGTGGAAGTAACTGATTTGGAAGGCACCCAGTTAAATATATAGGCTGCAGTTAATAACGCATCACTCCAAAAGGTGATAGGTAAGTTGGCATGCGCCATCATGGACCTAACCATTTCCAGTAGGGTTCTGTTCTTTCTCTCCGCAACACTATTTTGTTAAGGAATATATGGAATAGACAACTGTTTTTCTATTCCCTTATCAAATAAATATTCTCGACCTCGATCGAATCTCAATACTTTTATTTTCTTGTCCAATTGATTTTCTATCAAGTTCATAAACCTTTTGAAACAACTCAATGCTTCAGATTTATGAGAAATCAAATAGACATATCTGAATCGAGTATAATCATCTATAAATGTGATGAAATAAACAGCCCCATGCCTTCCTCTCATATTCATCGGACCACAGACGTCAGAATGGATTAATTGCAAAGGAAATTCAGCTCTTTTACCTTTTCCAAATGGTTTCCTTGTCGTTTTCCCTACTAGGCAATGCTCACATATAGGCAAATCGACTTTTTCAATATTGCCCAACAAGCCCTCTTTGGCTAGCATATTCATACGTTGTTAGCCAATATGACCAAGTCTAGCATGCCACACACTCACATCATTATCATATGAATTAGAAGATGTGAAAAGGGAACAACAAACATTGGCATTACTATAGTCAACATTTAATACAATAAAACCATCTAGAAAATAACCACAACCATAGTAGTTTGTATCCAAATACAAATCCACACCACTATTATGGAAGTTCATATTAAAACCAAGCTTAACCAACACTAAAACAGACACTAAATTCCGACGAATCTCCAGAGCATACAACACATCATATAGAAACAAAGTGCGTCCACCACGCATGTTCAATTGACAGATGCCAATTCCTTTTACTTTGGCTCTGGAGTTGTTTCCTACATAGATCCACTTAGTTCCAGTTGGTACTCGTTGGAATTCTACGAAGGATTCTCTATCCTTCGCTACGTGGTCTGTTGCTCCTGAATCTACATTCCACAAAGGACTAGACTCAGTTAAGAATACAAAACTTGACACATAAGCAAAGTTCTCAATAGTACAAGGGGTGTGTACCTTCTTTGGCTCGCGACAATTGCAAGCATAGTGACCCTTCTTGTCACAATTGTAACACTTCACCCTTGTCAGCTTCTTTATTCGATGACGCTTTCCTCTTTCATGTTGGTCAACCTTTGGTTTCTTCCCTGAAGAACTTGCTCTCTTGTCTTTCCTTTTATCAAACCAGTTGGGACATTTGCATTTAGAGCTCGAAGCTCCATGTGAGCTGGAACCAGCATGATAAATTTCAGTTTCCGGCTTAACCGCCAAGAGGCGGTCCTCTTTCAGCTCAAGATGACGCACTGCATCCTCAAAGGTTTTGATATTTTCATTATGGGTCAGGTGCACCTTCATATGCTCCCAACTCTGAGGCAAGGAACGAATCACTGCTTGCACTTGCTGCTCATCAGTTAGGACATGGCCAGCATCCTTCAGCTCATTAATCATGTTTGACATCTTTCTAAGTTGTTGCTTCACGATCTGACCACGAGGCTTCTTATAAAAGTCAAACCTAATAGTGAGATGCCTCAGTCTGGTCACCGAAATATGACCAAATCTTGCTGCCAATGCTTCCCACGTTTCTTTGGCATTCTCAAAATGCCTGAACTCTCACATGACATCATTTTCCATGCTACTCAGCAACGTAATGCGAGCAAGAGAATTATTTCTTTTCCATGCAGCAAATGCATCATTATCTCTCTTATGTTGTGCAGTGTTTCCTTCTTCAGGTTCTTCCATGGTCAGGTTAAGAGCTTCTAGTGCCTCTTGCTCTTTTAGCACATATTGGATTTTCATGTGCCATATTTCATAGTTATCGCCATTAAGCTTCTCACCTTTGTTTAGCTCAGCGACTATGCTCTTTGTGGCTGAAGCCATCAATCTGAACATATCAGACATATATGCACGAATTATTAATGCCTATCATTTATGCATCCATTTTGCACAAAACCATCATATTAATGAATAATTTCAAGTAAGGTTTCAGAATCAAAAGGTCACTATGTTTCCAATCATAATCCAAAATCCTAACTTGGAATTATTATTAATATAATATTCTATGCAAAATAAATTCTTTGAAATTACAAAAAATTTCTATGAACTACCCACAACAGTTAACAATAACAAAAGCAAATAATATTTGATATCAAACAATGATATAACAATAATGCTTTCACATAATACAACTAACATATCAGTTACTACACCAACAACAACTAGGTAGAAAACATTTACATAATATGTCCACAAAGCGTACTAAATAAAGACTAGTCAAAACATCTAACACCAAGTCAATATATGAACTGGGAAAGATCTTTTTTTGTTCAATTTCTTGATCTTTTCTTTTGCAACAATCCGGTAAAGTTCATCTATAAAAGCCATCACAAGTCTCCTATACAAAGTAGCTCTATTGACTTCCCATAAGTGATTCGACACTCCTTGCCATTTTGGTGGAAGAGTGTTCATGAAAAATCGCACCATCTCAGATTGTGGCATGGGACGACTATTCCATATGACCTTTTGTATTTTCCTGTTGACTTCAAGAACATGATCAATTAAGTCACCACTCTCCCATCGACAATCAGTCAGCTCAGCTATCAACCTAGAAAGCCTTTCCTTTTGTTCATCGGTAATTGCGTGAATAAGTGTGCGCAACTTAAGGGGAGGCATTGTTCCTACAACAAATGTAGAACAAGTAAGGGATTACATATAATCTACATTGACTTAATTGAGAAAAAAAAGAAAACACATTCCTTTTTTTTTTTTGTCAACTGTCAAAGTCAATGGTTAGCGGTCAACGGTCAAACGGGTCGAGGTCATCCAGGTCGGAGTCAACGGGCGATCGGGTCGGACCGGTCGGGCCGATCAGGCCAGGAACCGACCGGCACGTGCCACGCGCGTGCGGGGCTGATGTCACGATGACATCAGCAAGCGTGTGCCCCACGCGTGCGCGGCTGACGTTACGATAACGTCAGTTGGTGCGTGCCGCGCACGCGCCAGCGACCGAGCGCGTGCATCGCACACAGCTGGCAGCAAATTGGCGTGTGCGCGTGCACACGCGCCCGGGGAAGAACAAATCGGCGCGTGCGTCGCAAGTGCCGACGACCCCTGTTCACTCTGGCGACGCGTGGCGGCGCATCCAGTGGCCCCCGGCGACGATCTGCCACTCGTTTTTCTCATATCGACAAGACCTTCAACCCTACGCTACCAAAAAAGAACTTTGATTTACAAAAAATCAAAAAGACTAGGGGGAACAGTACGATGTCGGGATTTTCCGTCCCCAATCGACCGGCAACGGCTTTTTCTTGAATTTCGACCACAAAAAATAATTCAATAACATAAAAAGGGGATCGGGAAACATGAACTAATGCTCTGATACTAATGTTGGGAATAACGGATTCCCTAAAACGGATTCGACACTAAATCAAACCCCTAAAACGAATGCAAAAGACGAGCCCAGGAATCACATGTATCACCGATTAAAGATACACCACGGAATCGAGCGTACCTTATTGTCCATAGATTAATCACCAATGTTGAAGTTCGAGGAAGAATCCTGATCCCGTTTTACCGAGGAGCGTATTGTTGCTTTGAAGGGGAGAAAACTCTGATTTTAAGGGTACTGTTCTTACGTGTTTTTGGGAGGGAGAAAGAGAAAAAGAACGTGCGTATGCCAAAAGATATGTTCCCCTTTTTTTTGTTTCTTTCCCTCAAAAACGTCTCCTCCAAAAGATGCAACCCCTCAACGTAACACCTCTTCATATCTCAACCCTTCATACATGGGCCCTTAATCTGCGGGCCAAGTTCTTAGGCCCAACATGGGCGGACGGGCCCACTTAGGCCCATCATCACATAGAAAAACCCATCAGCAACATATACCCTGATTTGAACCTCGGCCACATTGGCTCGTTTCTGTCGTTCTATCAGAGGACAGGAATGCTCACCAAAGACATCAGCACGTTTCTTAGGAGAATGACGTCCAAGACTGACTATAGCTTGCTAAGGGTGCTTGAATTGGAGGGTGTGTATAAGCCATCCTTAGATGGTGTGCTTCACAAGCTGGTGCTCCTAAGGTACCTAGGATTGAGATCCACGGTATTGGAATTGCTCCCGAGCGCCATTGTGGATCTGCACCATCTCGAGACTCTTGACATAAAGCACACCAACATCACCTTGCTGCCAAGTTCCTTGTGGAAGGCGAGGAACTTGAGGCACCTGCATCTTAACTGGTTCTACATCGACTTGAAGAACATCCTCAGGGCTTGTAGCAACAATGTCAATGCCTTGACTCAACTCCAAACCCTAAGCGGGTTGGTTATCGGTGAGGTCAAGGGCAACTTGATGAGGGACCACATGGACAGCTTGACCACACTCACCGCGCTCAAGCTTTTCTTGCAACGCTCGAGTGGGGACACGCTAGGCGCTGCAGGAGAAGCAGTAGCTGATTGAATTAGCTTCAGGCTCAACAATCTCCAGTCCTTGACCTTTGGGGTAATCCGAGAAGTCAAGCCCACCAGAGAAGACAAGCCTGCGGAAGAAGCTGGACCCCCAAAAGAAGCCGAGCCCACGAAAGAAGACGAGCCCGTTACATCGTCGACAGGCCCGTTACCGAAATTGTCGTTGGCTGAACGACATCACCAATTGTTGGAGCTCTACTTGCTGGGCCAACTCAACAAACCCATTTGGACACAGCTCTTGCCAGTCTCGCTCCGGGTTTTGACTCTATCCGGTTCGAAGGTGGAAATAGACATGATGCCCGAGTTGGGTGGTCTTCTGAGGAACCTGAGGACATTTAGGCTCTTGGCCAATTCTTTTCTAGGCACTCGTCTGAGTTTCGTCAAAGATGGGTTCCCGAGCCTCATGATCTTGAAGATTTGGAAGCTACCTCAGCTTGAGAAGGTGGTTATTGAAGAAGGAGCGATGCTACATCTCAAAGAACTCCAGTTTAGGCACCTCAAGAGGTTGCAAACTGTTGAAGGGATCAAGGAGCGTAGGGAATTGGAGATTATATATGTGTAGTATCCCAAAGCGATGCTCTTGTTAAACAACTCAAGGTCCAAAAAGGAAAGAAGACGATTCTAGATTTTAAATAAGACATCAAGAAGCCCGGATCTATAGACGATGACGAAGGTGACAGGTATGGAACAACATTAAATCAAACATGTTCTCTACGCATGATGATGAAATTGTTTTTATAGGCTTGATAATTTCAATAAGTCACTTATTAATTATTTAAAGAATGATCGAAATTAGGGACAAATATGGAGAGATGCCTTATCCACGCATTGAAAAGGAGAGGCCTTAATTTGTGGATGACGACGACAAGTATGGGATAATATTAAATCTTAGCATGTTCTTTACTCATTAAGATGAAAATGTTTGTGTAGACTTGATAATTTCTTATGAGTGATTAAAAAGAACTACAATGATTTTTATCAAATAAGAATTACCTTGACTCATTCCATGAGACCAAGCCAATACATATTACGAATCTATGAAAGCTATTTGAGTACTACTAAAAATATAACATAAATGGTCCCATCACTTATAAAATGAGTTTAAAGTATACTTTTTCTGTTCATTATCACAACATAAAATCAGGTGGGTAGTATTATTTAACCTTTGTAAAACCTAATGTTGGATTCAAAAGTAACCTTCAGAACCAGCCTTAAGCTCAATAGCTTGCGCATATCGAGTGAGCCTTTCACCTAGCCTGAAGAAGAGATAATGATATTTTTTTTTTTTAAACTAGTCAAGAACTCTCATTTATGTACCGTATTTTAGTTCAAGAAAAGAAGCTTCTTGCATAGGAACAATTCTACAAAGTTGCTTCCTTTTTGCCATTGGGAGTACTATTAGGAAATTTATGTGCATTTATCTTGTGAAGCTTTACTTATTTAGTAGTTTCTCGTTTTCCACAGTGATGACGATAATGAGGCAACAGATTCTCCTTGAATACAAGTTACTACAATGATCTTTGGAGTTGAACGTATGTATATATCACTTTTTTCTGTCACTTGGTGTGTGAATAAACAATTTTATGTAATGGTTATATTATGTGATGAACTGATGTGATGACATTCATTTAATGCAAGATACTCTTTCTTCGGTCCTTAGCATCTATGTCGGCATACACCTAGTCCAATGAGGTAAGACATGCACTGCACCAGCGAAAAGAAAAATGAAGAAGAAAAGTGGCAGCTTAGATGAAGATTAGGGAGTCCCAATTGATAAGCGCATGCCATGAGTCACGAGCTATATAACTAAATGAATCAGCCATAAGCTTTAAAATGAAAAAAACATATAAGAGGATGGAAGAAATGGAAACATTAGATACTAGTATAATTAACATCAATCAGATGCCAAAGCCTATGTTGAAGAGCCTCCTAGGCCGGTCAGAGGACTTGCAAGCCTTCATCTGTTCATGGTAATTTGGAAAGCTTTTGCTCAATGACCTGCATCAAAACCACACGCACATGTATATTTACCAAAAATAAAGAAGTCAAACCATCTCAGATAGTTGGAGTTGGAGGGCGATTTCCTTCCATTCTGCAAAAGCAAAACTGTCAAAAACAAAGCTTTTCAAGAATGACGTCACGGTGCTTTTCCACCTATGACATTTTATGCTTGATTGCTGAGTAAACTTGAGGCCAAACATCTACCTCCACGTCATCCCCGTTGCCGTAGTCCGACACCTCCCCGTTCCATAACGGTCCCCTTTTGTCGCATCCAAGTGCGCTGCGTGCGTACTGGTACATCGTGAAATATCGCCAGGCCTACGAGTTGTTCGCGTGCAATGGGATCTTGTTCACCCAGGAGTCCCTGCGGCGGGGTAAGAACATCGTGACCAAGAAGATCACCCGGGTTGTGGGGCGGATCAAAATCGGGCTACAGAGGAAGCTGTTCTTGGGGAATCTGCAGGCCTTCCGAAATTGAGGGTTCACGGGGGACTACATTCACATTTGGTCCCTTTGACTAAATAAAGAAAAAAATAAAAAGCAAAAATTTCAAACAAAAAGCTTGAAGTGCCATCATTTTGTTAAATAAGAGTTTGGAGTGAATTTTATTTCAAATAAGGTAAATAAGATCCTTAAGTGGCAATATCGATTTCAAAGAAAAGCCTAACCTCACAAGTGTTGAGTAGGTCACTCCCAATTGGAGAGGCCAACGCAATTATGTATATTTGTAGTAGTATGGTAGTGAGTGTGTAAAAGTAAAAAGAAAAAAAAATGAGAAAAGAAAAAGAAAATATCAAAGAGATCGGGAGATAAATCAACGTGATCTTCCACATCTAGGAAATCAAGGGAGATTGGAAAAGAAATCAAAGTGATATTCTCATATATACAAAATCATGAGAGATTAGGAGATAAATTTACGTGATTTTATATCGTACAATTTCAATTGGGATTGCATTTGCTCCTATGAATAGGAGTCCTCCTCAATGGAGAAGAATACACAAAAGCAAGAATATCAGAGCAGTGTAGCGGAAGAAACAGTTTTCTTCTTCCAAGAAAGAGAGTTATCTTTGAGTGAGTTATCCAGTTTGTGAGAGGTTCAGATCCACAAATTGAAGACAGCGAGAGATCCATCTTTGGGTGAAGTTGTATCCCATTATTTATCATAGTGGAAGTTTGAAGTGGACTACGGTCTTGTGGTTTTTCCCTTCACCTTGGAGGGTTTTCCACGTTAAAATTCTGGTTTTATTTATTATTCATCTTTACTGCGTTCAGTTAATATTTTATCCTATTTAATTTTCACATAAATAGTAGCGGGAAAAATTATATGGGCCTTCTCCACGAATATTCTTTTCTTTTTTCCCAACAAGTGGTATCAGAGCTTGGTTGCTCTATTTATTATTTTTCTGTGCAGAATTAAACGGAGGAAAATTTTGGCAACATGATAAAATTGACTGCATTCAATTATGCAATGTAGAAACCAAAGATGGAGAATCTCCTATACATTAAATATCTTTGGAGGCCAATTGTGATACCGACGGAGGTACCAGTACCAACGTTCGAGGAGTCTGATCCTGTAGCGGAAGTCAAATTGGCATCGTCTTCTGGTGGCAAACCAACGACAATGTCCGAAAGCGAATGGATGGTGCTCAATCGGAAGTGTGCCGCTCAAATCCGACAATGGATTGATAAGTGCATTTTTCAGAATTTTGCTAATGAACATGATGCTAGTGTTCTTTGGCAAAAATTAGAGAAAATGTACGCAAGAACAACGACGCAAAATAAAGCAAATCACATGCGGTGGCTTGTGAATCTGAAATACAAAGATGGGAGCAGTGTCTTGGAACACATGAGCGAGTTCCAAGGTATAGTAGACCAACTCAATTCTATGAAGATGACATTAGATGATGAATTGCAGGCATTACTGCTGCTTAGCTCTTTGCCAAATAGCTAGGACACACTTGTTGTGTCGGTTAGCAACTCGGCTCCTGACGGCAAGCTTACCATGGACATGGTAAAAGATAGAATATTGAATGAAGAATCCCGATGAAAAGAGAGTGGAGTCAACCCTGAGTCCAAAGCTCTTGTCATTAGTCGACGAGAAAATCAAGAACGGAGAGGGAGGAGCAAAAGCCGTAACTTTCGAAATCAACAACGAGGAAGGTCCCAATCCAACTTCAGACGAGACAAGAAGTGCCATCATTGTGGTAAATTGGGACACTTCATCCGAGAATGCAGAAAGCTAAAGGCGGAAAAATCAAAAAGTCATAACGTCAACAAAGCTAATGAGAACCAAACGAATGACACTGCAAATATTGCAGATGAGGTGATCATTATTCAAAGTGATGATTCCATTAATCTTGCATCCCAAGATTCGACATGGATAGTTGATTCTAGCGCATCCTACCATGTCATAGCTCGTCAAGATCTTTTCACATCTTACACCACTGGTGATTTTGGACTCGTAAAGATGGGAAACGAATGTACGTCCAAAATTATTGGTATGGGTAATATTTATTTGGAGACTAATGTTGGATGTCAGCTACTACTCAAAGATGTGAGACATGTTTCGGACATACGCCACAATCTTATATCTGCCGGCAAGCTTGATGACGAAGGCTACATCAATTTCTTTAGTGATGGAAAATGGAAGCTCACCAAAGGTAATTTGGTGATAGCCAAAGGAGAAAAGACTAACTCTCTCTATATCACACAATTCAAGCCGTGTAGAGGAGAGGTGAATGTAACCGGAAAGGGAGTGACCACCGAGTTATGGCACAAGCGACTCGGACACGTGAGTGAGAAAGGACTTAAGATTCTCACTAGAAAGCAACTTCTACCCGGAATAAAAGGTACACCGTTGAATACTTGTGTCGACTGCATTATGGGAAAACAACATAGAGTAGCATTTCACAATTCCCCACCATCTAGAAAAGCTGAAATTTTAGATCTGATACATACTGATGTATGCACAATGCAAACTAGGACACTTGGAGGTGCGCTTTATTTTGTAACGTTTATTGATGACCACTCTAGAAAGGTGTGGGCATTTGCCTTGAAAACTAAAGATCAAGTGCAGGAAATCTTCAAGCAATTTCATATGAAGGTTGAAAGAGAAACAAGCAGGCGATTGAAGTGTGTACGCTCAGACAATGGTGGCGAATACCGAGGACCTTTTGAAGATTATTGCAAAAATCTTGGGATCAAACTAGAAAGATCCGTACCAAAAACACCTCAACACAATGGTGTCGCGAAGCGGATAAATAGAACCATATGTGAAAAAATCATATGCATGCTTTCAAACGCAAAGTTGCCAAACCACTTTTGGGGTGAGGCAATGAGGACGGCAGTTGATTTAATTAACCTATCACCTTCAGCTCCACTTAACGGTGATGTACCACAAAGTGTCTAGACTGGTAAAAATGTTTCTTATGGCCACTTGAAAGTGTTCGGCTATAGAGCATTCGTTCACATTCCAAGGGATGAGAGATCAAAGCTTGATGGGAAATCAAAGCAATGTATTTTTTTGGGTACGCACATGAAGAATTCGGTTACAGACTCTGGGATCCCGTTAACCGGAAAATAGTCAGAAGCAGGGACGTGGTATTTCTTGAAGATCAGACAATTGAGGACTTCAAGAAGCACGAGAAATCTCCATCAACAGACAAATACTAAGTTGATCTTGGCCCAGTCGCTCCTCCTATCTATAAGCAAGCTGAATCTAGGATTGAAGGTATGACTACTTCAACTGAACTTGAACCAATTGTTGAACAGGTCCCTTCAGAACCCTAATTGAGGAGATCAACTCGTGAACGACAATCTAGTCATAGATATTCTCCCAATGAGTACGTGATGCTCACTGACGGGGGAGAACCAGAGAACTACCAAGAAGCTGTATACCACGAGCATAAAGAGGAGTGGTTAAAAGCTATGCAGGAGGAGATGAAATCCTTAGACGAAAATCATACTTATGATTTAGTCAAGTTGCCACAGGGAAGAAAAGCTCTCAAAAACAAGTAGGTGTTCAAATTAAGGACTGAAGAAGGTAACTCACAGCCACGATACAAAGCAAGGTTGGTTGTGAAGGGATTCGCTCAAAAGAAATATATTGACTTCGATGAGATATTTTCTCCTGTAGTTAAAATGTCCTCTATCCAAGTTATCCTTAGCTTGGCAACAAGCTTGAACATGGAGGTCGAGCAACTTGACGTGAAGACCGCGTTTTTACATGGAGATCTAAATGAGGAGATCTACATGGATCAACCGGAAGGTTTCAAAATCAAAGGCAAAGAAAACCTTGTGTGTAGATTAAGGAAGGGTCTTTACAGGCTCATAGCAGGCACCAAGACAGTGGTACAGAAAATTCGATTCCTTCATGGAAGAAAATGGGTTCAACAAAACCACCGCTAATCACTGTGTTTTCGTCAAGAAATTTACTGATGGTAATTTCATCATTCTTTTGCTTTACGTTGATGACATGCTAATTGTTGGCCAAGATAAAAGCAAGATCAACAACTTAAAGAAGGAATTAAGCAAGTGCTTTGCGATGAAGGATTTGGGACCTGCAAAACAAATTCTTGGGATGGAAATCTTGCGAGACAGGCCGAATCGTAAACTCTGGTTATCTCAAGAACGGTATGTTAATAAAGTTCTTGAAAGATTTAATATGAATAAATCCAAAGCAGTTTGTTCTCCACTTGCAAATCATTTCAAACTCAGCTTAGAGCAGTGCCCAAAAAGTGAGATAGAAAAGAAGGAAATGGAAAAAGTTCCTTATGCATCGGCAGTTGGTAGTGTAATGTACGCGATGGTATGCACGAGGCCTAATATCGCCTATGCAGTTGGTGTGGCAAGCAGATTTCTATCCAATCCTGGTAAGGAACATTGGGCAGCAGTCAAATGGATATTCAAGTATCTTCGAGGTACTTCTAATAATTGTATATGCTTTGGTGATGGTAAAACTGTGTTAGAAGGTTTTTCGGATTCAGACATGGTAGGGGACGTGGACTCAAGAAAGTCTACATCGGGATACCTAATGACTTTTGCAAGGGGAGCCGTTTCATGGCAATCTCGACTACAAAAATGTGTTGCCCTATCTAGTGCTGAAGCAGAGTATATTGCAATAACGAAAGCATGTAAAGAACTCTTGTGGATGAAGAAGTTTTTACAAGAAGTGGGCCACAACCAAGAGGAGTATATCTTGTATTCAAATAGTCAAAGCGCAATACAACTCAGCAAAAATGCAACTTTCCACTCCCGATCCAAACACATTGACATTAGATATCATTGGATACGTGATGTGTTGGAAGAAAAAGCCCTACAGTTAAAGAAGATACACACTGACAACAACGGCTCGGATATGATGACAAAATCTCTATCTACAGTGAAGATGCAAGCCTGTCAAACTTTTGCAGGTTTGACACCTTCTCCAAATTGCTCGTGAGGGGGAGATTTGTTGAGTAGGTCACTCCCAATTGGAGAGGCCAACGCAATTATGTATATTTGTAGTAGTATGGTAGTGAGTGTGTAAAAGTAAAAAGAGAAAGAAATGAGAAAAGAAAAAGAAAACGAAAAAGAAAATATCAAAAGAGATCGAGAGATAAATCAACGTGATCTTCCACATCCAGGAAATCAAGGAAGATTGGAAAAGAAATCAAAGTGATATTCTCATATATACAAAATCACGAGAGATTAGGAGATAAATCTACGTTATTTTGTATCGTAGAATTTCAATTGGGATTGCATTTGCTCCTATGAATAGGAGTCCTCCTCAATGGAGAAGAATACACAAAAGCAAGAATATCAGAGCAGCGTAGCGGAAGAAAGAGTTTTCTTCTTCCAAGAAAGAGAGTTATCTTTGAGTGAGTTATCCAGTTTGTGAGAGGTTCAGATCCACAAATTAAAGACAGCGAGAGATCCACCTTTGAGTGAAGTTGTATCACATTATTTATCATAGTGGAAGTTTGAAGTGGACTACGGTCTCGTGGTTTTTCCCTTTACCTTGGAGGGTTTTCCACGTTAAAATTCTGGTGTTATTTATTATTCATCTTTACTACTTTCAGTTAATATTTTATCCTATTTAATTTTCACAGAAATAGTAGCGGGAAAAATTATATGGGCCTTCTCCACGAATATTCTTTTCTTTTTTCCCAACAACAGGTTCGTCAAAAGCATTTTTTCCTTTACTTATCTTACTTAATTCTATTTTCCTTTAATTGTTTTTTCAATAAAAAAGATAGGCTTAAAAAAGACAAGCTAAAACTTGAAAAAAAAAAAAAAAAAACCTCCCACCCGTGGCTGCTAACCCTATCGCAGGCGGGGCGTTGGCCATGGCCAAAGAGGTCGCAGGTGAGGGCCCTGCTCTCGCCAAAATTGGGAGAGGGTTGTGGCCCTTTCCGAGGGGTCGGTGAGATCACAAAAAGACCCGAGCAAGTCGCTCTTTCACCACGACTTGGCTCTGCTGCTCCCTTCATTCTCCAGGAACCCGCTCACCAACACCTCCAGGTCGTGCTCGCTCCATGGCAAAAACCTCCCCAGAGTTCCCCAATTTTCCTCTGACAGAAAATTCTCCGTCATCGGCGTGCGCACCGTGCAATACATGACACACGGCGTCGTAAGGCGATTCAGCTAGCCCCAATCGACCGCCGTTGGAACGTCCCCAAGGAACTCATATTGACGCTCCAAATAGATTTCACAAAAACCTAAAGAAGCCAATCGATTGAAAACAAACTCAAATCAATCCAGCAACAACGGAACTCAATTCGTCAGCGGAGACCTAAAAAACGAACTAAAAAGATCCGTGCTGAACAGGAAATTTTCGGGAAAAACCCTGAGAAACCGATCGATTGAACAAATTCCGCAAAATTCGGCGTCTCGGAGCTCAATTCGAAATCAGAGATCAACCCCAAAAGAAAAGAAAAAAAAAACCGAAGGCCTCTAGGTCGATCAAAAATAGAAAAAAAAATTATTGCAGATTCTGAAACTCAAATTTCTTTCACTTTTTTTCAGCTTCGATTTCGGGAAAACAGAAAAACTAGACACCAACTGCGATGATTCTCGAGTTCCATTTTCTGGAATTTCCCTTTCAACGATTTCGTCTCCAAGGAATGCAAATTTAGAGTCCGTTCGTTTCGCGGAAAATAATCAAGAAAACGTTTTCAAATTTTCCAACATTTGTTTTACATAAAATGAATTGCTTGGGGAAAACATTTTCCTTGAAAGAAAAAAAGCATTCTAAAATAGGGGAAATCATCACTTCCTCCTCTTCCTCCTTCTCCTCCTCCTCTTCCTCCTACCGCTTCTTATTCTTCTTTTTATTCATTTATTCAAATAAGTCGAATTATTTTGTCTTTTTTTTTCTTTTTCTTTTCTTTGTTTTCCCTCGACGACAGTCGACGACCGGCCTCTGGCAAGCTCAGGCTTGCCGCTGGCCAGATTGGCGAGCGCGAGTGTTGAGCTTGAGGCTCGCCGATTTGGCGAGCGATGAGGGCGGTGAGCTCGGGCTAGCAGATTGACAAGTGTGAGCCTCGCCAAAAGCTTATGCTTGTCGACCTTGGGCCTCACCAGATGGGCAAGCTTTGAGCTCGCCATCCTCACTGTTCGCCAGATTGGCAAGCCTCGAGCTCGACGCTCTACAAAGGTAGGTGCGCATCGCCCGTGGCTGGCTGCTGGCCAAGAAGAAGAGGAGGAAGACAAAGAAAAAGAAAAAGAAGAATAAAATAAATAAATAAATAATTTAATAATCGATTTTTACAAAATAAAGAATAATTAAATAAGAGATTTTCAAACAAATAAAAAAATAGTGAAAATCCATTTAAAAAATGAAAAAAAAAAAATGAAAAAGAGTGTATAGAGGAAAAAAATTTCCTTACCGAATAGCGGAAAATATTTTTCACTTCATTTTCAAGCTTCACTCGAATATCGGAAAATAATTACATTTTCCTTGAAAATGGCTTCTTGGAAAATATTTTCCAGAAATGCCATATTTTTCACAAAACGAATGGACCCTTAATTTCTGAGCAAGTCCTCGCCAAGGCACCCACAGCCTTACTAGATCCAAGTGAGCTCAGGCTCTGCCAAAGTCGGTGAGCTCAAGGTTCACCTATGGGCTGGTCAACAGTAGAGGAAGTCTGAAAATGAAAGGAAAGAAAGAAAAAAGAAAAAGAAAAGAAAATAATTAAATAGTTAAAAATTCTTGTTTTCAAAAAAAAAGAAAAGAAAAATAAAAAGAGAAAACAAGTAAAGATAATTAAAAATTCAATTTTTAAAATTAACAATTTAAGAATTATTATAAATTCGATTTGTGTTTTGTCTAAATTAAAGTCATGAGAATAAAATAATTTTCCAATGACGCCCTGAAAATGTTTTCAATCATATATTACCAAACAAAAGAAACTCAACTGCATTCTTGAAAAATGCTTTTCAAGAAAGACTTTTCTTTATCATTGAGTTTTTGCGAAATAAACTTACTCTAAAATACATATATAATACCAATTAAAAAAAAAATCGTACCATCCCAGATAGTTGGAGGCCAATTTGGTCGCCATTCTGCAAAAGCAAAACTGTCCAAAACAAATCTTCTCAAGGATGATATCGAGGTGCTTTTCCACCGATGAGATTTTATACTCGATTGCTGAGTAAACTTGAGGCCAAACATGTTCTTGGAAGCTAACAAGCTTTGTGACGATTTTGGCACTGTCGGCCGTGTTGTCCATATCTTTTGTGCGAGCTTCTTCTGTAATTACTCGGTGAGCCTCCGCCTTTCAAGAAGATCTTGTATGTTGTTCAAAACAATAAAATCTCGGACTTGATATGTTCCTACTGTGAATATAACAAAGGCAACTAACGTTTCCTATTGTTTGAATTCAGTATTTTGAAGCATTGCTCAAGTTCAGACAATCTTCCCGAGCTTGATTACATCGGGTCAATTCTCTCTCCAAAAAAGGACAACTTACTGAGCTCTACCTCCATGTAGAGAGAGTCTGTCGGATCACCTTTAAACAGAAGGAAGAAGTGGCCCCGGTGCACTAATGAGATATTGCATTCCTTCCACAGTTTGACGATCTCCTTCTGCAAGTTTTTGAATTGCGAAAACCATTCCAAAGGACTTCTTCTATCATCTTCGATTGGACACGAGACAACATCCATAGCATGTTTCGTAGGCACGATGACATGTGGATTTATATGATGTACCTATTGTTGGAAAACAGATTCCCAAAATGCGATCCGATTCCCAATCGAACGCCGAAAACGTATGTGGAAAATGAGCCAAGAAAACACATGTTACACCGATCAAAAAGTATATCACATAGTCGGACATACCTTATTGTTCATAGATTAAACACCGTTGTCGCAGTTTGATGAGGAATTCTGATACTATTCTTGAAGATGAGCGTACTATCTCTTTGGGGAAAAATTGAAATAGCGTAGAAAACAGAGAGAACGTGTTTCCTCTTATTTTCAATTTACGTAACAACTGCTCGGATTATCTCATTTTATTCAAAAATCCCCATTTTTCTCTTATCTACAGTAACTGCACTCTTCTTCTATAAGTGAAGGCCCATCAAACATAAAAAACTATCATCTCCCACTCGCACATGGTGAGCCGAACAGAATCCTCTTTACGTCTCTGCAACATCATATCAGTGAATAATCCGTGCGACCAGCATACTTTGAGAGCTCATTGCCATACATCTATTAGGAATATATAACAGTTCATAATGGGCATCACACTTTAAGTAGATTTAATATACAGTATCCTAGATCGATTAATCACATTTATATCTTTCTTGATCTCTTTTTAAAAATAATATATTGTATTCACACTTATGATTATCCCAAAAAAAATAATAATTGATCGACCAGTGAATACAAAACTAGAATGTGATTCTCTAAATTCGATCTTCCTCTTTCCTTAAAACTCTCAATTTCAATTCAACTTGCTTTTCTAGAAATGTCCCATTAGATCGAATTAATTCATGATCATTGGCAACATTCTAAGATAGCAAACACTGAATAGAAATCTTGGGAATAAGTAAAAGTTATGAAGACACTTAATTGAGGAACTATTTTCCTCAAGAGTCTCACACGGCATAAAAGTTGAGATCAAAACTATTGCCACTCTTATTAGTTGTCTTATGCATACGCAGTATGAAATATGTATTATGGTATTAACTCTTTTCCCATGGAGCACATGTCTACACCTTCAATATCATACAAATGATAGTTCAGACATACCTAATGTCTAACTTGAGTTCACGTATCTACTCTTTCACGGAATTCATCAGAACTCACATTTGGCATCATAGACAAATAAAGTAAAATATGTGGGTTATTTTACTTTCGGACATAGTAAATATTATGTCATCATCTTAACACTTAGTTAATGTGACATATATATTTTAAACTTGAACTCTCAATTATCACCTAGATAATAAACTTAAAAACCATCTCATCTCTATTTATCGCATAATAAATAGAGGCAATTACCCGTGTGAGTGGGCTAATCTTTTATCTGTCCGACATAGTTTCTCAATTTTATATAATGCACTAAGCATTAAGATGCATAAACGTTAAACAAAGATTTATAGGCATTACTAATGAAAACATAAATTCATTAAATGTGAACACTTCAGATAAATTACAATAATCAGTACATCAGCCTCTACGCAATCCTAGAGATTTCACATGGCCACGGAATATATCTCTACGTATTGGCTTCGTCATAGGATCTGCTACCATTCTATGCGTAGATATGTACTGTAAGTTCACATCTTTTCATGCAACCATATCTTTGACAAAATTATACTTGGTATCTATATGTTTGGTCTTGCCATGATATTTTGGATCTTTGGTGTACGCTATCGATGCTTGGCTATCACAGTTAACCAACAATGAGTTTGCAACATTCTCAATAACACCTAAATGATCCAAAAATCTCTTAAGCCAAACACCTTCTTGTATTGTTACTAACAATGCCACAAACTCAGCTTCCATCGTGGACAAGGCTATACACATTTGTTTCTTACTACTCCAAGATATTGTGCCATTATTCAGTAAAAAAACAAATCCAAATGTAGATTACTTTTCATCTAAATCTTCTTCCCAATCAGCATTTGAATAGCCTTCAAGTCGCAGATCCTTTCATTGGTAGCTCAGTGTATAATCAGCAGTTCTTTTCAGATGCCTCAGTATTCTTTTGATGGCTTTCCAATGTGCTTGACCTGGATTGGATTAATATCTACTCACTATTCCAACTGTAAAACATATGTCAGGTCATATACACATCATAGCGTACATTAAGCTTCCAACAGCACTAGCAGAAGGAACATGTTGCATTTGTTTCTTCTCTTGTGAAGTCCTTGGATACATTTTATGGCTCAATCCTTCACCTTTTACAATAGGAGTATCTATAGGTTTACAATCTTGCATACGAAATCGTTCAAGAACCTTATTTATGTATGTTTCTTGTGAAAGAGATAATGATCTCTTTGAACGATCTCTTAAAATCTTAACTCTAAGAATGTATGTAGCCTCATCCATGTCTTTCATCTCAAAGTTGGAAGATAACCAACTCTTGACAGTATTAACAAACTCCGCATTGCTTTCGGCAATCAGTATATCATCAACATATAATGATATGATCACAAAAAGATATTTGGATCTTTTGATATATACATAATGATCCTCATCAATCATTGAAAAATCATATGTCATTATGGCATTATGAAAACATATATACCATTGTCTTGACGACTGCTTAAAGCCATATATCGATGTCAGAAGTCAACATACCTTTTCTTCTTGGCATTTTATAATGAAACCAACAAGTTGTTCCATATATATTTCTTCGTCTAATTCTCCATTGAAAAAAGTAGTCTTTACATCCATTTGATATAACTCAATATCCATACTTGCTACTATTGTCAGAATAATGGGAATCGAGGTAAATCTTACAATAGGAGAAAATGTTTCCTCGTAATCAATTCCTCCATGTTGATTATACCCCTTCGCCACGAGACGAGCCTTATATCTTTCTATTGAGCCATCAGCTTTATGCTTTATTTTGATAACCCACTTGTTCCTAATAGCTTTGCGTCCTTTTGGAAGATCAACCAATTCCCAAACATGGTTTGACTTTATTGACTCAATCTCCTCTTCCATTGCATGCATCCATTTTTCCTTACTAGAGCAATTTAGAGCCTCATTTATATTTCTTGGCTCATTTTCATCTTGTGAAGCAACCATAAAAGTTTCCTCTTCAATGTCAAAACGTCGACAATGAATACTTTTGCGACTTGTTCGCCGTATGAGAAATTGTACACTTTACACATCATTCCCCATTATGCTCCCATTCGGATTAGATAATGACAATATCGTCTCATCATGTGGTTGTAATTAAGAGTAAGTTGAATTAAATTCATCACTTCTCATGTTACTCTCACTTGGACGAACTCTACTAAGTTCATTATCTTGATCCAAGGTTTCAAATAGGGAGTAATCCTCACCTATTTCGTCATTCTTAGGAAATTCATTCTCTAAGAATGTGACATCCCGTTATTCGAATTCAGTTATACTCACATTTTCCTGCTCACCTATAAACACATACCCTTTCGAGTGTTCTAAGTATCTTATGAAAATACTCTTCTTGTAAGAGGGCTTATGAGTATAGGCAGCACAACCCCACAGTTTAAGAAAACTTAAATTCGATTTTCTATATGTCCATAACTCATATGGAGTGGAAGTAACTGATTTAGAAGGCACACGGTTAAGTATATAGGCAGCAGTTAATAAAGCATCGCCCCAAAAAGTGATAGGTAAGTTAGTATGTGCTATCATGGACCTAACCATTTCCAGTAAGGTTATGTTTCTTCTTTTCGCAATACCATTTTGTTGAGGAGTAAATGGAATAGACAACTATTTTTCTATTCCTTTTTCATCACATATATTTCTGAACTCATCAGATAAATATTCTTGACCTCGATCGAATTTCAATACTTTTATTTTCTTATCTAATTGATTTTCTACTAAGCTCATAAACTTGTTAAAACAACTCAATACTTCAAATTTATGAGAAATCAAATAGACATGTCCGAATCAAGTATAATCATCTATAAATGTGATGAAATAAACAACCCCGTGCCTTCCCCTCACATTCATTGGACCACAGACATCATAATTGATTAAATGCAAAGGAAATTCAACTCTTTTACCTTTTCTAAATGGTTTCCTAGTCGTTTTCCCTACTAGGAAATACTCACATATGGGCAAATTGACTTTTTCAATTTTGCCCAATAAGCCATCTTTGACTAGCCTATTCATATGTTGTTGGCCAATATGACCAAGTCTAGCATGCCACACATTCACATCATTATCATATGAATTAGAGGATGTGAAAATGGAATAACAAACATTGACATTACCATAATCAACATTCAATACAATAAAACCATTTTGAAAATAACCACAACTATAGTAGCTTGTATTCAAATACAAATCCATACTATTATTATGGAAGTTCATACTAAAACCAAGTTTTGCCAATACTAAAACAAACACTAAATTCTGATGAATCTCTTGAGCATATAATACATCATGTAGGAACAAGGTGCGTCCACCACACATATTTAATTGGCAAGTGCCAATCCCTTTTACTTCAACTCTAGAATTATTTCCTATATAGATCCATTTAGTGCCAGCTGGTACTCGTCGAAATTCTACGAAGGATTCTCTATCCTTCACTACATGGTCTATTGCTCCCGAATCTACAGTCCACAAAGGATTAGATTCAGTTAAGAATACAAAACTTGATGCATAAGCAAAGTTCTTAAGAGTACAAAGGGTGTCTACCTTCTTTGGCTTGCGACGGTCGCGAGCATAGTGACCCTTCTTGTCACAATTGTAATACTTTACCCTTGACAACTTCTTCATTCGAGGATGCTTTCCTCTTTCACGTTGGTCAACTTTTGGTTTCTTCCCTGAGAACTTGCTCCCTTGCCTTTCCACATTTTGAACTAATGAGGACGTTTGCGCTTGGAGCTCAAAACCCCATGTGAGCTAGAACAAGCATAATAAATGTCAGTTTCTAGCTTAGCCGCTAGGAGGTGGTCCTCTTCTAGCTCAAGATGGCGCACTACATCTTTAAAGGTTTTGATGTTCTCATTATGGGTTAGGTGCACCTTCATATGCTCCCAACTCTGAGGCAAGGAACGAATCACTACTTGCACATGCTGCTTATCAGTCAGCACATGACCAGCATCCTTCAGCTCGTTAATCATGTTTGACATCTTTCTCAGGTGTTGTTTCATGGTCTAACCATGAGGCTTCTTGTAAGAGTCAAACCTTATAGTGAGCTGCCTCAGTTTGGTCACCAATGTATGGCCAAATCTTGCTACCAACACTTCCCACATTTCCTTGGCATTCTCAAAATGCCTGAACTTTCACATGACATCATTCTCCATACTACCCAGCAACGTAATGCGAGCAAGAGAGTTCTTTCTCTTCCATGTAGTAAATGCATCATTATCTCTCTTATGTTGTGCAGTGTTCCCATCTTCAGGTTCTTCCATAGTCAGGTTAAGAGCTTCTAGTGTTTCTTATATTTTAAGTACATATTGAATTTTCATATTCAATATTTCACAATTCTCGCCGTTCAAATTCTCTTCTTTGTTCAACTCAGCAATTATGCTCTTAGTTGCTGAAGCCATTAGATCTGAACATATCAGACACATATGTATGAATTATTAATGCCTATCATTTATGCATCCATTTTGCATAAACTCATCATATTAATGAATAATTTCAAATAAGGTTTTAGAATCAAAATGTCACTATGTTTCCAATCATCATCCAAAATCCTAACTTGAAATTATCATTAACATAATTGTTCATGCAAAAATAAGTTCAGCAAATTTACTAAAACTTTCTTGAACTTCCCACAAAGAAATGTAAATTAACGTACTAATTTACAACGATAGATAACATTGAACTTTCAATAATTAAATATGTCATTTACACTAAGTAATATATTCAGAGGAAATATATATCAAGATAGAAAGAGATATTTACACCTAAAATATCTCAAACTAATTTAAGAAAAATAAATAATTAAACCCAGATAATCTCATTTATCTCATAAACCAAGAAAATCTCTTCTAATCTCTTAGTAAAATTCTTTGAAAATTTTGAAGGCACATTGGTCAACCATGAAAAGACCTTTGGAGAGCTCTCATGCCACCTCCAAGGCGCATTCATTATGCGCCATGTGACACTCAAACCAAGAGTTGAAGTTTTGGTTAACTTGATTCTATAGTACTCTTTTACAAAAGCTATTGCTAGTCTCCTATAATCCGAGACCACGTTGATCTCCCATAGCCGATCCAACACTGCTTGCAATTCAGGTGGAAGAGTGTTCATTAAGGCTGGCACTTTCTCAAAATCCAGCATAGGATAACCATTCCAGATTATTTCTTGTATCATCTGATTGACCCTGACCACGTGTGGTACTACATCACCGTCATTCCACCAATAATTAGCTAATTCTACTTTTAGCCCTACAAGTCTCGCCTTTTCTTTATATGTTCTTGGAAATATAGGCATGCATACAAAACACATCATGGTTCCTACAACAAATGCAGAACAAAAAGGGATTACTTATAATCCACAACGAACAAAATCGGAAAAACATAATTTTCCTTCTTTTTTTTTTGGGCACCGGTCAACGGTGGTTAACGCCGGTCAACGGTGGTCAACGCAGGTCAACACCAATCAACGATGGTCAATGACTAGTCAATGGTCAACGGATGACCGAGTTGGGTCAACGGGTCAGTGGAGACGGGTCAGGTCAGATGGGTCAAACACGGGTCGGGTCAATCTAACTGACCCGACTAGTAACATCATTGTGACGTCACCTCACGTGCTTCGCGCGTGTGTGGGCAACCGCTGGCTGACGTCACGATGACGTCACCTAGCGCATGCGGTTACCGCGCGTGCGCGTTCCACACACTCGGGAACCGCCTTGGCGCGTGCAACGCCCAATGTTCTGGCCGCGCATGGCGGCGCGTCCGACAGCCCCCGGCGGCGGGCCACCCATCATTTTTCTCGTCTCGACGAGAACTACGACCCTACACTTTTAGAAATGAGTTTCAATTTATGGAAAATCAAAAAACATGGGGGAACAATACAGGTGTTGGGATTTTCCATCCCCAAGCGATCGACAGTGGCATTTCACGAAATTTCAACCAAAAGAAATTTATAAACATCAACACTAATCGAGAAACATGAACAACATCGCTCTGATACCAATGTTGGGAAACAGATTCCCAAAATGCGATCCGATACCCAATGGAATGCCAAAAATGTATGCGGGAAACACGCCCAGAAAACATAAGTTACACCGATCAAAAAGTATATCACGTAGTTGGACATACCATATTGTTCACGGATTAAACACCGTTGTCACAGTTTGATGAGAAATTCTAATACTGTTCTTGAAGAGAAGAGTACTGTCTCTTTGGGGAAAAACTGAGAGAGCATAGAAAACAGAGAGAACGTGTTTCCTCTTATTTTCAGATTACATAGCAACCACTAAGATTATCTCATTTTATAAAAAAATCCCCCTTTTTTCTCTTATCTACAGTAACTGCACTCTTCTTCTATGGGCCCTTCACTTAGGGCCGGGTTTTTGGCCCAACATGGGTGGACAGGCCTCAGTAGGCCCATCAAACATAAAAAACCATCACCTATCAATCACAAGGGGCCACACCGAGCAAAATGCGTATGTTGACAAAACTTCCGTATCTAATATGAGTCACCGAACACCTAGTCTATTCTCCAAATATCAAAGCACTCTATGTTCAAGTGAATGGTTCTCCAAACTTACTTGCATGGCCACATCTAAGTATGACAAGACTCATGTAGGCCAACACCATAGCTGCGCAATATCATCGCACTGGCCATCATTTCTCATTTGTGCAAAGAAAGCCATGGTCAGTCCATAGTATGTTTACCAAAATTAGTAATGTTTTTGGTTTATTCTTGTATAGCACTTGGAGGATGACGATGTTGAAAAATGATCCATTTTTTGAAAAAAATCTCTAGTCCAAACTTGAGAACCTAGAATTACGCGGGAAGCAAGAAACTTCAGTTTGGAATATGTCTAGGTCGGTGACGGAAAGCTGTTGAAGAACATCCAGCACTCAAGTTGAATAAGAAAAGCCTAGCTTAGTCAAATACGTGGCTAACAAAAGGTTAAAAAGAATTCAACTGTATTTGAGCTATCTTCTAAGGCGGTTGTAATGCTGATTAAATGGAATTGCTCTATAAATAGAGCTTAAAATCGTTAATGTAATACTACGTGGAGGCATCGTGGACGGTGATGCGGCAAGAATTGCTGGACGACTATGTGGTCAAGACAGAGGAGTGGCACACGGTGGAAGAATTCTTGGACGTGGCGTTTGAGTTTGTGGGGCTGAATTGAAGGGACCATGTGGTGATGGATAAGAGGTAGTTCAGGGCAGCGGAGGTCGACAACTTGGAGGGAGATGCAACTAAGGCCAAGAAGGTGCTGGGTTGGAAGCCCAAGGTTGGTTTTGAGAAGTTGGTGAAGATGATGGTCGACGAGGACATTGAATTGGCTAAGAAAGAGAAGGTTCTTGTAGATGCTGGGAACATGGATGCTCAGCAGCAGCCCTGAGAATTTTGTGCTTTTTATCTTATTCCTCTCCGTTTTTCTTAAGCCCTTTTGTCTGGGCTTTGTTTTGGTTATTTATTGGAAGATCAGCTCGAAGCAAGTGAAGTTTTCTTTTTCCAAGGTTTAAAGTGTTTGAGATGCTCTAGGGATGGTCTATCTTGTTGGGTAGACCAATGAGCTCAAATATCCGTTCGATTATTCATTCGTTTTCAATTAGTACATTTAGATGTTTTCATTTTCCTTCGTTTGCCTCATTAGAAGTTGCTACCTTCTTGTTCAAGTTCGGATGAGCTTCAGATGATTTGAAGCCTGTATGTTTCCTTTCTTTAGATCTGGTTAAGTTCTAGAGACTACAATATGTTGGGCAGAAGAAAGAGGAGAAAAGTACCAAAAAAGTTATAAACCTATTGCATTAGTATCAATTTAATCATAAACATTTCAATTAGACTAATTTAGTCCCAAACCTTTTTGCATTGATACCAATTCAATCCATTCGGCTAATTTATGACAGAAATTGCTTATGTGGACTTTGGCAGTCCTATATGGCACGACCGGTGCTAATGTGGACAAATTTTTATAAATTTTAAATATTTTAAGAATTTTTAATTTTTTTTTTTTTTTTTTTTCTTTTTTTCTTTGTCTTCACCTTTTGGTCAATGAGGTCATCAACTGACCATTGCTAACGACAAACTAGTTTGGGCAAGGGCCTCGGTGCCCTTGCTAGCCACATGTGAGGGTGTCGGGCCCTCGCCTAGATTGAGACGAGGGCTAAAACCCTCGCCTTTTGACCGGTCAGGGGGTGAGGACCTCCACGCCCTCATTGGCCACAGGTGAGGGCACAAAAGCCCTCGCTCATGGCGATCGAGGGCCTCGACGCCTTAGGCGAGGGCGCATAGGCCCTCGCTAGCCAACAGGTTGGGATTTGGCCCTCGCTTGAGTCTGGGTGAGGGCCGACAACCGGTGAGGGCGCAGCGGCCGTCACTTGTGGACAGCAAGGTGCGGCGACCCTTACCTAGACTAGCCTATTGCCAGCCAAAGGGTGAAGAAAAAGAAAAAAAAATGAAAATTATTTAAAAATTATAAAATTTGTCTACGTCAATGCCAATCATGCCACATAGGACCGCTAGCATCCACGTCATCAATTTCCAGTCTAAATTGGCTGGATGGACTAAATTGGGACCAATGCGAAAAAGGTTTAAGACTAAATTGGTCCAATTAGAAGATTTAGGATTGAATTGGTACCAATACAATAGGTTTATGACTTTTTAAGTACTTTTCCCCAAAAAATAGAATGGACCAACCCTTTCGTGTTTGCAAATTGATAAGGAAAAGCAAGAGAAAATTCTCTGATGGGAATGCAATAACTGGAAGTTTGATTCTGTCATTTCATCTATTGATAGGTTTCCCAATGCGAGATCAATCCAATGAGATCTCCATTTGGTCTTTTTTGGTGCGGTCCCTTTGTGTGAGGTTTCGACCTTGGATCATTGTCCCTTTCACTTTTTTTTTTTTTCTGGTCAGATTGTCCATTTCATCGAAGAACTGCGTTTGTGTCAGTGCAAGCATGTCTCCCCTTTACGTAGTTGAAGGTCCAAGAGGATTTCATCTATTAAATAAGATCCAAGAGGACTTGTATTAGTCAATGCGCATTGGGAAAGAAAGGGACGTTTGCAAAACTATTAGACGTTCGGAAGTTCCAAAGATCCTTCTGTTCAAGTAGTACGTTCATAAAAGGATTTATCATGAAGTAGGGAAAAAAAGTAGCACAACGATTTAACAGATTTTCTATAGACTTGCAAATTGAATATTGCAGTGGGGCTTGCTGGCTTGTGTGGCATTGTATGTTGAATTGAGATCTTAGCTCTTTACCCACGAGATGATGAGAAAGTCCCTCAAAGAATTGAAAAATGATACAGAATTTTCGACTAGCTCTTTTTATAGTCTAGTTCTATATATAAGCTACGTTGGACCTGTTGAAATGGGTCATAGACGCATTTCTTAACCTATATTTGATGCGTTGAGTCATTAAATGGGTTGGCTATGTTCAGTATTGAGTTAAAAATGGTTTTAGAATGGTAAAGCCAAAAAAAAAAAAATGTGGTTTCTAATGGGTTCACAATTTATCTAAACGCAACCCTACTTGGTGACTCCTCTTCACTTCCTATGAGAAAAAAAAAAGGACTCCTTGGACTGTCCAAGTCCAGAGAAGCCTTGTGGGCTGCAATGTGTGCCCAACTTCACCCTTATTAGAAACCTCAAGATGGCTTCTTTTTTTCCTTTTTGATCCCGTAATTTTCATCTAAGGTTTTGCTAGCATAACGGTCTTTGAGTTACTGTGAAAATAACAATTTATTGAGAGCCACAAATTCTTAAGAGAGTGAACCCCATAACAATTTATAATTATTTGTTATTTAGCTTTTTGTGGTTCAGAATAGATTATTATTTTCATAATACAATGAAAACTATCACATAATCATGTCTCTTTCATCTATTAGTTATTGGAGTAGATCTTTCCTTGATTGCATTTGTCATTGTTATTTTTATATAATATTCTAATTTTAGTTCTTATCGTTGTAGTCCGTGGTTAGTATAAATCATCTTCTGCAATATCTTACATTTCATTTAATTAAAATTTCAATTCCTTCACGTTATTTATTACTGTAAATTTTAAATTCACTACTAAATACTAACTTTTTCTTATTCTTCATAGTGAATCAATACAAAAAATTGAAAAATTTATATAATATTGAAAGCCAATTCTTTAGTATCTTATGGTCGAAATAACGATTTTACACATGAAGAGCTTAATGTGGCTTAACTAGGTGTATATGGATTTTCATAGGTTAGATTAAATATAAAGGTATTTTAGTAAATGGGTCAGATATGAGCTGGGTACAGGTCACTAAATTTGTGTTGTGTATAAATGGGTTAAAATGGGTTAAATGAGCCAATTTGGGTCGACCATTTAAACCAACCTAACTTACCCATTTGACGGTCCTAAGCCATGTACCATCATCAATGTTAATTGATTTTATTATGTTTTGACAACTGACTAGCCATCTGAACTCTATAGTGACGTAAAGGTGGATTGTCCGGAAAATATCGAACAAAAGAGTAAATCTTCTTTACCGGATAATCTTACTAGAACATTCTACTGAAGTGCGAGTGTCTTGAGGAACGACATCCATATTACAACTGAGCGGTTGAAAGGACAAGCTGAAAACAAGATCATGGAAAGGCACGGACATCTTATACCCCCATTAGACATCTCCAAGTAAAGAATGACTGAGGAACATGATTAGCTTGAGGGAAGGACATCTCCAAGTTAAGAATGAATGAGGAACATTATTAGCCTGAGGGAAAGAAAAAGGCTGGTTCTTATGAATTCCTTATGCCGCTGTTCACTTTTTACTATAAAATTTGAAATTTTTATGCAAGACTCGCTGTAGTAATAATCTTAGCAAGTGGACATGCTAAATGATCTGGTAGACATTAAAAAAAGTGGGTCATTTTCAAGTCCGAACCTAGTGTCCCCTCTCTAATTTTCTCATCTTTGAGTCCGAACTTTTGCAAAACTGGATTGGCTTGTTAATTGTTTAACCTACCAATGACAAAAGCACCGAATACTTTCTTGTCCCTTGGTCAAGATTTTGCTTAGTCAAGATTCAATCTGGAGGAAAGGCACCCGTTTGAATAAAAGCAAAGAAAAAAATGGGCAAAATGTAAAACACAATCATTATAAATAAATATAAAAAAACACTCACCCATACCCACGTTAAATGGTAACATTCCTTCCATGTAATATCTAATACGTGATTCTGACCAAAAAAAAAAAAAATTCTAATACGTGATAATGACATTATATTCACGTATTTTATATGAGCACTATATGTGATGTGATATTGGTTTTATCAGATATATTCTCTTTGAGCAAGTGTTCTTATATGGACAAGTTGATGATGTGTGTATAAGCGCAGGCTTCACTTCTTGCTTTTAAGTATATAGAAGTTATCATTTATATATGAGATGCAATTGAATCCTAAAATTTGTATATTGTGTAATTAAATTCTAAAACTTGTAAACATCTAATATCTCTAGCAATTTGATAGCCAAGTCCTTAATTGCCAAGATCCGGAAGAAAAGTAATGATTTTCTTTTAATTGATTTTAGTATTCTATATTAGACCGGATAAGCAGAAGAATGTTCTCATTTGATCGCCCAACACTCATGCCGGTAAAGTGTTAAATTCTTAAGATAGGTTGAATTTCATCACAAAAATTAAATTCTTGATGGGCCATTTTTACTTATCTTTGCAACTCCCAGCTCGATAGGAGAAAACTACCCAAAAAAAAAAAAAAAAAGCAATTCTAAGCCTATTATATTTCTTGCCAATTCAATTCTGGACTTTTTAATTGTGCCAATTCAGTTCTAAATCTTTTCACGTTTTTACCAATTGAGTCTATCTAGCTAACTTTGATCAGAGTTGTAAAAAGAAAAAAGAAAAGAAAAATATAAAAATCAAAAAAATCAAAAACATATTTAAATATATTACTAAAAATTGTCCACATTAATGCCGGTTATGTCACGTAGGATGATTGATATCCACGTTAGTGACTTCTAACCAAAATTGGCCGAATAGACTCAATTGACAAAATATGAAAAAGGTATTGGACTCAATTGGTACAATTTAAAGGTTTAATGCTAGCTTGACAAAAATACAGTAGGCTTAGAATTTTTTGGGCAATTTTTCCAGTTCGATAGTAAAAATTGGAATGTTTATTTTCACGTATATGGGCAAAGTAAGGAATATTAAGACAGATCTGTAGTATTTTTATATTAAAAGCACATAACTTTACCTTTTATCATAATCATTCTGAGAGATACTTTCTTCTGTCTCACGGTAAAAATGGCACAAGCAAAGAATTAAACAAAGCTTGTCGTAGACAAGAGAGGCCTCACCAAGAAAAGCATAAAAAAATGAAGAATATATGCATTGAGATAGAATAATATGTCCCACAAATCAATTCAATCCAATCTAACAAGCCATCATACACACCCACACGGCCTTGCTCGAAACAAACATATTGATTAGCCATGGCTGCTTCCTACTCAGGAAGCCGCACGATGGTCGCCAAAGCCACCACCCAGATCGTGTCGCAGAAACTAGATATCTTGCTCTCTCACCCATTCTGCAATGAGTGCTCATCGACACAAGCCCGCGTGAAGGATGCCAAGGCAAAGCTGGCCAGGATCCAATAGTTCATTTCCAGTCAATACAGACTATCTAAAACAACGGAGTCGTCGGGGCAGCTCTTCCGAGCCATGTACTATGCTAAGGAATTCATCGACAAGTTCCACCTTAGAGAGGCCCGTGAGGGGCACAAGGCCCTCCACATGGCCGCTTATCGTGCGCATCTCCAAGTGCAAGCTGTTGAGGGACTTGTCCATACTGGTGAATATGATGGAGGAGTTGTGTGATGACAAGTTCTTGAAGGAGGAGGCCGAGGGCAAGAGGAATAAGGAACCTGCTAGTTCCTCCCATGCCAGTGTTCCATGGCAAGGCAAAAAGGTGGTGAGGCTGACTAGTTTTTGGGATCGGCGAGCCCGGACAAACTACTTATGTTGCAGGGCCAAGGAGGAAATAACGAACCGGAACAAAAAAGAATTTGAAGTGCTTCCCAGGGACTTCGATTTTGGGCGAGCAAGGCACCAGCAAGGTGTTCCTCGCGAGATGGGCCTACAGCCAAGTGAAGTACATGGACTTTGAGGGGCACACTTGGATCAATGTCCTGGCCAGCATGTGCAAGAGTTTTCCTAATGTGGACTACATTAATTAATATTATAATTTATCGTTTTATGGGATTAATCTAAGGCGAGATATAATGTTCTTAATTAGTCTAATATGGGGCTGGTTAGTGTGGGCCGAGTTAAACCTAATCGTAATGAGAGAGCCTGGTTAGAAACTTTATAAATAGTGCTCAAGTCTCTCCTCTAACCCTAATTCTCACAATTATCCTCACAAAAGAGCATTTACCTATCATTAAAGGGTAAGGGGATCGTCTCATAAAGCCAGTGATACAGAAGGTGTGTAAATCTATTTATATGATTATATATATGTTCTTGTTTCTAGTTATGGAGATTTTGGGTTGCACTTTCATGTTTTATATGTGATATTAGAGCAGCCGTAACCTAGAACATGAACGCATAGTTTTTTCGTGATTCTTCATGATTTTCGTGATTTTTTGTTCAATAAAAATCAACTTTAATTACAAATTCGAAATGGGCTCGTTGGGACGAGTAAAACTGCGGTCGGCGGGCCACCAAGGCGTCGAGCACGCGCCCCATGCGCGCTCACATGCCCTCACGCGCTCTAACGCATGAGGCACCGCTCATGCGCCCATTGCATGCGTGAGGGCTGACGTCACACTAATGTCAACGACCGTAGGGCTGACCCAACCCAACCCATTAACTTGACCCCGTTATAGGTTGACCAACCCATTGACCTGACTCAGATCCAACCTGTTTCTTTGTTGATCGAACCGGTCAGTCGGTCAAACTAGCCGTTGATCGGCCTTACAGTCAGACTGGCCATTGACTGGTCAACCGATCAAACCAATGATATAACATCCTCAATTTCGACCCTTATTTTGGTCCCAACTAGGAGGCTAAGCTAGATAGGCCTTGGATTAGTCAAACATTCCTAGAAAATAAGTGTGAACAAGTGTGAAAAGCATTAAATGGGGGTGATGAGTATGGAGGCTTAGGTGTCCTAAGTAATTAATGAAAGAATATGACTTATAAGCTTAGGTGTATAGTCATCATGACAAGTCATTAATGAATGGGGTGAATCACATGTCCATGTGTCCCTATTAGATTAAGGTCATCATTTCATCTACTTTGAGACTTCGAAGACAAGTTATTTCCAACTTTAAATGCTTGATGAATCATCGGCCAAGTAATTAATGAAGGATGGTCTTGGAAGACCATTAGGGGCACCACCTCTCCTCCATAGACTTGTCACCTTGAGTTTCATAGGTTTTGACTTCCCAATTTTTTGAAATTGGGAAGAAGTACACTATCAGTGCCATAAGTTGTGTACGGTGCTCACTTTGGTGCCAAAAGTTTCCATCGGATCACTTAAGTGCCAAATCGGAGGAAAAACAATCACTTTGGTGCCACCGGTGAGAAATTCCAACCAAAATGATTACGTGGCTTTTATATTTTAAAAAAAAAAATCGACGTGGCTTAAGATTGTCCATGGTGGATGGCATAAAATAACGTCGTTTTCCTTTCTTCGTAAGAAACGCCGTCGTTTCTTGCCATCCACCGTGGATTCACATAAGAAACGACGCCGCATTGCTCCATAGCAAAAAACGATGTCGCTAAAGAGGGAGTAAAATAGGGTTCGTATATGGTTGTCGACGCCAGCCGTAACTCGCTCACCCACCATCGTTCACCCACCATTGTTCGCTCGCCCGTCGTCGCTCGCCCACCACTATAGTTGTGCCGTTGTTCACAGTCGTTCGCTGGCTGCGTCCCTAACTCTCACTCACTTAGGTTTGTCATGTTCTCTACGTGGGTCAATTTAGTGAAAAATTTAGGGTTCCGACGAGCAAGTTAGGGCGCGGAGGGAAAATTGAGGGCTCGGCTCAGGAGGAAAGTAGTGGGGAAAATGGTGGGGATGTCACTTTTATGGGAACGGAATAGAAAAATTAAGGGTTTCATCGTTCGTTCATTTTCTGTTGTGGGGACCGAATAGAAAAATAGGGCGCGGAGGGGCTTGACTCAGAGGGAAACAGTGGCGGGACCGAATTTCTTTGTTTAATTAATTGGACTACTTCTGTGGGGGACCGAATGTGATTGAATTGAAAAATGGGTGGTGGGGACCTCACTTTGTTTATTTAATTTGGTTTCTTTTATTTCTGTAAATGCATCGAATTTGGGAGATTTTAGTTGCATTTGTTTCTTGACAACAAAACGACAAGGACCTGCATGTGAAGTTGCTAATTCTGTCATGTGGTCCCAACAAAACGACAATGACTCTTGTTCTTTTTTTTCATTGGGTGCAACATCGACATGAACGTGAATCAAGTAGGCATCATTGTTTGCTATGGTGGAGAGTTTGTTATTGGCACTAAAGATTGAGAATATAGTGGTGGAAATGAAGGTACTATCTATGTCAATGTTCGGAAGCCATCATATATTGATTTTTTGAGGGATTTGGTGTATTTTTTACGATGCAAAGTGCAAAAACTACATTACTGTGTTCCTGGGAATGAATTGAAGGATGGGTTGAGTTTTTTTAATGACGATAATGGTATTAAGGATATCATTTACCATTATCTTCACGGTAAAGAAGCTAAGGTATATGTTGAGTATTATCGTGAGGATGAGGATGAGGATGAGAATGGGGATGAGCAGACCACCACTGAAGGAGGAGAAGTGAGGGATCATGTTCAAGCAAGTAATCAGGTCGGGAATGAGTTTATGTTAGATGAATGGCAAAATGAGAGGGAGAGAAGTCATATTGATAGAGATGAACAAACAGGGAGATGTCCTGAAATCTTGGGTGAAGATTTGGGTGAAGATGTGGGTGATGAAGACTTCATTGGATTAGAATGGGAAATTGCTTTATCCAGTGAATTGAAAGATGAATGTTTGGCTTTAGTAAATTTCCCAAGTGACGAAGATGATGATGAACTCGCACAATCAAGACAAAAGCAAAGGGAATTTCTGAGAAAAAAACTTGCAGCTTCAGCAAAGAGGCCCGAGCTAGTAAATAGGGATGGAGATCCAGCTGAAGGTAATAGAAGTAAAGATGAAGAAAGCTACGGCGATGATGTTGTTGGTTCGGAAAATGAGCTTGACAATGATGATGAAAAACCTACTCGTCGAAGAAAAAGTAAGTACCCTTGCTATGATCCGACTGTTGATAAACCTGTTTTGTCGGTGGGCATGAGATTTGACGATGCCAAATAGTTCGAGGAAGCTGTTGTGAAGAACTCCATTGTTGAACAGAGGAGCGTTCAATTCATTAAAAACATGAAGGAATTTGTGAGAGCTAAGTGCTCACAACCCAATTGTTCGTGGAAGCTCTATGGCGCGCTGAATAAGAATGGGTCATTCCAGATTAGGTCCTTCCAAGAGGAGCATACTTGTCTAATTATCTTTAACAATAAAAGGGTAACAAGTGTGTGGTTATCAAAGCATTTTTTCAATACTATCAAAGCAATGCCCGAGATCAAGAGTCCTCAATTTCAACGGTTAGTGAAAGAGCAAGTGGGGGTTAATGTGTCGAGGAATCACTGTAAGAGAGCTAAGATGAGGTTGATGAAGATATTGATGGGTGGGTATAAGGAAGAATATGCGCAGGTATAGGATTATGCTAGTGAATGCATGTTTCAAAACCCATCTAGCAAGATATATGTAGAGGTTGTGGAGAGGCCACTCCCTGATCTTGGGCCTAGATTTGATAGATTTTATGTCTGTTTTGATGCATGCAAACAGGGCTTCTTGGCTAGTTGTAGAAGAGTTATAGGATTGGATGGATGCTTTCTAAAGGGTTTATGCAAGGGGGAGTTGTTGGCTGCTGTGGGGAGAGATGCCAATAATCAAATGTTCCCGATAGCTTGGGTGGTGGTGAAGATAGAGAACAAGAATATTTGGTCCTGATTCCTAAAAAATTTAATGGCTGATCTTGAGATAACCGATGGGGGAGGATGGGCATTCATGAGCGACCAACTGAAGGTAATCTCATTGTCAATTAATTCACTCCCTTTTAATATTAATCACTTGCATATTTTTCCTGACTTGTATTTATTGGTTTGAATTTTTGTAAGGACTTATTCCTGCAATGGTTGAGTTGATGCTACACGCTGAGCATAGAATGTGCGCGAGGCACATATATGCAAACTGGTCAAGGAACTTCAAAGGAGATAGGCTACAGAAGCAATTCTGGCATATAGCAAAAAGTACGAACATGGCTGATTTTAGATTAGCCAAACAAGGATTGTTGCAGCTGACAAAAGAAGGTTTTGATGCACTCTTCCAGACATAAGCTAAGCACTGGTGTCGGGCCTTCTTCAGTGAAGAGTTCAAATGTGATACCATTGATAACAACCTTAGTGAAGCTTTTAATGGCAGAATTTTAGAGGCCAGGTGCAAACCAATCATCAGCATGCTTGATGATATTCGAGTTATGGTTATGACTAGACTGCATAGGCAAAGAGATGAGGCTACGAAATGGAGTAGAGACTGTGGCCTTAGGATTGTGAAGAGATCAGATGCAAACATTGTTGCTCATAAGTTCTGCTATCCAGTTTGGAATGGAGATAATGGATATGAGATTATTCAAAATCAGGATAAGTATATTGTCAACCTGGATAGAAGAAAGTGTTCATGCCGAGCTTGGCAACTGAATGGAATTCCCTGTGCCCATGCCATTTGTGCTATTCAGATGAAGCAATAAAACCCAAATGATTACCTATATGATTGGTACAAAAAAAGCTCATACCTTATTTCATACCAATTCATGATGCAGCTTATCAGAATCAGCAAATTTTGGGAGCCAACAAATCTTGAAAGCCCTCTACCTTTACCACTGAAGAAGCGAATAGGAAAGCCAAAAAAGAGACGAAGAATGCAGTGGGAAGAGGCATTAAGTCAGAGGATGAGTAGGACTGGGTCAGAGATGAAATGCTCCTATTGCTGTAAGGAAGGGCACAGTAAGAAAGGTTGTGAGCTGAAAAAGCGGCATCAACAGCAAGATGTAATGGCTGATTCAGTGCCATGGACAGGACCTACTGAAAAGCTTCTTGTTGGGCCTATTGAAGGGAGGATAGAAGGCCCTGCTGTAATGCCTACTGAAGGGCAAATAGAAAGCCATGCTGTAAGGTAAGTATCCTCTTTACCTCAGTAACTTTACAGTTCTTATCCGATAGAGTTTGATGGTTGACCCTGTGTATTGGCTTCTCTTGTGTTTTTCCTCTGTCTTGCACTTGTAATTCGAGAAGTTTTCTCCATTTGTTTCCACCATGAAAATGAGTAGATGTCTAATTATTCGTTGTAGTTAATCATAATCCTAATACAATACATTGTTGTAAGGCCTACTAAAGGGCCAGACAAAGGCCCTGTTGTAGGCTCAAGTGCAAGGATAGGGACTGGAATGGGTAGGACAGCAACAACAACAACAACTGAGTCCACTGTTGAGCAAACAAGAAAAAAATATCATGTAAGTTGTATATTGTTGTGTTTGTCTTTTATGGGTTGAAATTTACATTTGTTATGTGTTTCTCAGGTGAGAAGACGAGCAACTGCACAAGTTGCAGAGGTTGCTCCCCCATTTGTTGCTGCTGAAAATGATGCACCACATCGAATAAGAGGGGCTCTTGGAAAAAGATTAAGGCAATATGGTTATGAGATTTACACAGATGAACGTACTAGAATGACTATTTTGAATGTAATATATGTAGGCCTCATGTATTTAATTTGTTGTACTTCAATTCATTTGGTTGACAATATCACTATGTTCTTGTAGCCTGGGAGAACTTCGGAGGTACTTCTCTCTCAAGGTGGGCAACTCAAGAATCAAGGGCGTAGCCAAAGAAGAGTGCTCCAAAGAAGAATAAGACAGCGAGTATAGCTGTGAAATAGCCATCCAAAAAGAACCCAGCACCAGTTCCATCTCAACTAACAATTGAGAGCAGTAGTGATGATATGGACCAACACATGACACGTGCTAAAACAAAAATAGCCGCTGTCAAAAACAAGGAAAAGGAAAAGGAGGTGACAAAAAGCCCAGTTAAAGAACCTGCACATCCAGTTCGAAAGAGTGCTCGGATTATGAATCAATTCAAAGCTCCAAGAGGAAAATGAGATCGGGGTGTTGTCAATATTGATTGATGGGAAGGTGCTGGACATGGTCTCTCTTTATATGGTGCTAGACATGGTCTCTTTTCATGTTTTCTTTTTTTAGGAGGGTGCTAGATATTATATCATTGATGGTAGTTGCTGCCTGCATATTGCCATTGTTTTTTTTTTTAAAGAGGGTGCTCAACTTTCGGTGATTGGGGAGTGAAGTTAGACATGTTTTTCTTTTCTTTTGTAAACAATCAATCAATGTTAATGGCAAGTACTGGAATGACTATTTTCTCTTGTGTTGGTTTCGGCTAGAATGCTAGCAAGTCAGTTATGTTGTATATTTTATTTTTGATGTTGCTGCAATGTTGCTATTGTTGGTTGAATTTTGTGAATTATGATGAATTTGTGGGGTTCTGGTTATATGTGCTGCTGCAAGAACATTTTGGGTGCTGGTACATCTTGTTGCATCAACACTTGTATGGGCTGATGCAAGAAGATGCACCAGCAACCCAACTAGTGCAAGAACAAGGTGCGAGTCAAGTGACATTTGGCACTAACATGTTCTTTTTTAAAAAAATTGTGCAACACAAATGATCACTTTGTAATCACGACTGGCACTTCAATGATCACTTTTATAAAAACTTGGCACTCAAGCGATCACTATTTACAACGTATGGCACTGAAATGATCAATCGTGAATTTGCCACCATCCCTTAATTTCGCCATGGTTTGCAGTTGCAGCAAACCAGCAAACTAGCAAACCAGCAAACCAGCAAAGAGATACCAAATTTATGCAGCAAACCATTATATGTGAAGCAAAAACTAACCAAAACGAACATTGACAATACATAACTAAACAATAAAACTTTTAAGTGCTCACAACTAATGCATTCCAAAAGCACATTCCATTTCGCCATGGTTTGCAGTTGCAGCAAACCAGCAAACTAGCAAACCAGCAAACCAGCAAAGAGATACCAAATTTATGCAGCAAACCATTATATGTGAAGCAAAAACTAACCAAAACGAACATTGACAATACACAACTAAACAATAAAACTTTTAAGTGCTCACAACTAATGCATTACAAAAGCACATTCCATTTCGCCATGGTTTGCAGTTGCAGCAAACCAGCAAACCATTACCAAATAAAAAATACAGCAAACCATTACCAAATAAAAAATGCAGCAAACCATTACCAAATAAAAAAATGCAGCAAACCATTACCAAATAAAAAAATGCAGCAAACTATTACCAAATAAAAAATGCCTCAAACCATTATATTTGAAGCAAAAACTAACCAAAACAAACGTTGACAATACACAACTAAATAACAAAACTTTTAAGTGCTCACAACTAATGTATTCCAAGTCCAACCTTGCATTTCTACCATAGATTACAACAACAAAACCTTCTGCTCCATACAAAAATTGCAGCAAACCAAAAATACATTTTACTTATAAATAATCAAATACAAGTGCATATTCCATGTCTTCGATTATGGTAGACATATAAACTTCTTCTCATTACTCACTTCACATTTGAATAAATTACCCAAGAAAATAATTACACAATCAACGCTTGATAAAAGTTTCTTTCAATTTTCAGCCTTGAAACCTCCCTCTTTAAATGGTCCACCAGAGATGTTAAACCCTTCATTTGAGCTTGCATTGAGTCGACATCCTCCAACTCATCCATTAATGTAAGTGGAGGTTAATTTCGGCCTTCAAGTAACTCCAATATCACCTCTGTCATTCGATCAGAGAATTTCCTATCAACCCATTTGAAATATTGGCACTTCAAGCCTTCTCTATATCTGCCGCACCCATAGAATCTTCTCCCAGGATTCAACCAAGTCCAAGATGTTCTTTTCGGACTCGGTAACCCACAATAACAGTAACACTCACCATCTAATTCGCTTTTCTTATAGGAATGTGAGCCGCTGCTGAAGCTTCTATCCTCCATTTACAAGAGCGAGCTGATAACTTTAGGAGAAAATCGAAGTATGCACTCGAAATGGTCGAATTGATTTAGGATTTAGGGTTTCTTATTTAGGGGGGAAAATGGTAAACAGCGTCGTTTTGTTCTTTGTTTGCTGATTGTATTCTCCGGACGATCCACGTCGCCATCAAAAATTAATAAAAAAATGTCACGTCGAATTTCCGGCCAACCAAATCGGCAGTGGCACCAAAGTGATCGTTTTTCAAAAAATTTTGCACTCAAGTAATCCGACGGAAACTTTTGGCACCAAAGTGAGCGCCGTACACAACTTATGGCACTAATAGTGTACTTCTCCCTCGAAACTGATTGACCTTTATTGCTTTCCAATTTTATAGAGCTCTTTATAATTTGAATTTGGAGAAACTTCCTTCATAAAAGTTGTTCAAAACATCTTATTCTATAATATACTTAAGTTTCAGATTTTTCTGAGATGAAATGGTTGGGACAAAGACCCAACCATACAAAACCTACCCAGTATAATGAAAACGGTAACCAAGTTACTTTCTTAAATTCTTATAAAATCTTCCCTTTCGAATTTGGATATGCTTCCTTCAAAAAAGTATTAAATGACATTCATATCTACAACATATTATAATTTCAAAGAGTTTTGTGAAGATTTGGATTTCAAAATGAGTCTCTCTCTCTCTGACTATTGAATCTACTCGAAGGACGAATTTTTGGGTTGTGTTCAGTGAATTTCTGCTCTTTCCATAGCACGAATTTGGCTAAGTTTCCTTCATGAAAAATGTTTCTTAAGATCTTTTCGACAACATATTAAACTTTTATAATTTTTCAAGTCCGTTTGATAAGGTAATGACACTAATTCCAAAAGTTGCTTGAAATTGTTCTTTAACTTAGAATGAGAGGTTACATGCCAAACTTGGAGAGGAAAGGGCTGCATGCCCAACTTGAGGAGCAAGCCATCTAGAGTCTTCTTGGATTGGGATAAAGATACATTAAATTCACTTGAACCATAGTGCATTAATGCTAGGTTGAGTCATAAGGCTTAGGTCTCCCCTAATTAATATAGTCATCATTACAAAGATGACTCAACCCCCAAATGGCCCAATAAGAAAAGGAACAAGTGTGGCCTTAGGGATTAGGCTAGCCACATCTTCCTCCTTAGCCTTGCCACCTTACCAACCTAGGCTTGCCACCCAAAGAAACCCTATTGGTCCATTTGGAAGGGTAATGATGAGAGATTTACCTATAAATAGAGGCATTCCCTCCAATACCACACACGCCACCCCATCTCTTCTCCCTCACTTGCTCTCTCTCTCTTTCTCTCACGCCTTCTCATCGTCGCCCTCTCTCCCTCTCTCGACCTTGCTCACCCATTGCCTCATCAGATGGCCCTCTATTGGTAAAACTACCTATAGTTCATCGAGGTTCATCGAAGGTAAGTAGAATCTTTAACTTTTGGCTAGGGCGATAGCCTACATCGTCAAGTTTAGTGGTGTGCTCACCCATGTAAGTTGTGCGTATGATGTAATGTTCTTTTGTGTGTTTGCTCATGTTTGCATGCTTGAGTGTGTTCACACCCCGGGACGGGGTCAAGGTTCGCTCAACTTAGAATCGACGTCTAGTCGCGATAGCCTAAGCATGCGACTCAAGCCATGAACCAAGAATCGTTCCCGACATATTTTATAATATGATGTTGAGGGTCATGATACATTCACTTGAATGAGCATGCCCTCGGGCCTTGTATATATCGGCTAAGATGAAAGATGAAGAATCGGCTTGTGTGATGCACGTATATGATGCAATTAAAGAGGAAAAAGCGTCTGTCATCACATAACGTTGGCGGCGATGCCTCGTTCATTGAACGGGATGCCCTGGTTAAGCCAGAATACTTGGGTTTGAGCCCGGATGCCTCGGGTAAGCTAGCCTTAGGATGCCCTGGTTGAACCAGGATGTGGCATCCTAAAACTCCGTGGCAACCTCTAAATGCCTTACAACCTTTGGAAGGGCAATGGATGCATCATTGACCTATATTATGGTCTTTAGACCAAAGAAGTGTAATAGAATTAATGGCCGAGCACCTAATGGGTGAATATTTTGTAGGAAACATGTTCCATGCCCATGTGAGATCCAGATTTATTTGATGGGGAAATTATGTTCTTGGCCATGAATTTTATAAGTTGGACTTTATTAATCTATGTTACAAAGTATTATAGCCATTTAAATTTGTAATTTAAGTACTTTGTATAAATAGGGATTAAGCTTTTTTTTAGGGGTTAATCTTGGATTTATTTAAGCTTGGGTCTTAGGCCCAAGAGTGTTGGGCCTAAGATGGGCCTTAATGGCCGGCCCATAAGCCCATGAAGGGCTGTTGTCGCACGAAGGAGGGGGGGAAGTCCGGTTTGCATGCCTCCCCCCATTTGTCCCATGGTGATGGCCAAGTGTCAAGCCATGCAAAACTAATGATGGCTAATGATGGAGGGAAGGAAAATTAGAAGGGAAAAGTGGCCGGTTTAAGCGAGAGAGAGGGAGAGAGAGAGGAGATTTCGTCCGAGAGAGAGAGAGGAGAGAAAGAGAAGGAAGAAAGGAAGAAAGGAAGAAGGGAAGAAGGAAGGAGGAAGGGCCGTGCATCGCTGTCCGTCGCCGCTGTGTCTCGCTGTTGTGTTCGCCGTTTGCTCGGTCTAGAGGCAAGTGGGATCTCTTGATCTACTCTTGCATGCTGTGTTTAATGTGTGTGATGGAATTGTGACAATTTCGGATGTATAGAATGCAAAAAATTGAAGTTATAAGAGTGGTGCTCTAGTCTAGTGTACTGTTCTTGAGAAAAACAGCTCGACCTTGGATGTTCTAGTGACTTGCATGTGATGTTCTAGTTGAAGTTTGGCTTCGATCTCTAAATGAAAGTTGTAAAGGACTTCTTGGAGTATAACATACTCAAATTTGGGACAAAAAAACAATTATAAGTGGGTGAAACCGTTATTCTTTGGAAAGACTGGATCTGGAAATTTTGGTACTAGGAACAGAAGTTTTAACCGCCTATATTTCATTACTTAGGACGAATCTGACTTCGATGTCTTTATGAAGTATTTACCTTATGGTCTTCGCTATCACATAGTCAAATTTCATAAGTTTTGAATGTCATTTGGGTATTTAATCGAAAATGTTTCTAAAACTGTGCAATCTGATGTGTTCGGATTTGGTAATGTTGCAATGCGTGGTCCATACCGTTTTGTATGAGATTCTTTTGGAAATTTTTTCTGCATAAAATATATTTATTTATGTCTTGCCTACAACATATTCAAATTTCGTAATTTTTTAAGTTCATTTGCCTATTTAACCGAAAATGTTTAAAAAACTGTGTAAGTAGAACGGACAGAATTAGTAGTGCTGTGATGCGTGGTCTGTATTGAACTATATGGAGATCTTTTGGTGTAGTATTCTTCATGAAGTATCTGCCTTTATGTCTTGAGTATCACATGTTCGAATCTCATAATTTTGAACGTCATTTGGGTATTTAATGAAAATGTTTTCTAAAACTGTGCTAGCTGGATTGTGCAAATTTCGAAAGCTGTGATGTATGGACTATCCTGTTTTGTATGAAATTCTGGTGGTGTTGTGTTCCTCATGAGATAAATGCCCCTAGAGTTTGTCTATGATGTACTAAATTCTTAGAAATTATTAGAGACAATTACTAAATTTTAGGAAATGTAAATTAAAAAAAATGCATTATGTTTTCTAAAATAATAGTAATTGATCTTGCTGCATATGTGATGATATATGGCATTACATATAAAATCAAAAGCTGAAATTGACTTTGTTGCCATCACATCATGTGCCATGTTAATATTGAGACACAATTGTGAACATGAATTGTGATAAATGAGGATGCCGTCGGAGGTGTGAGCCGACGATGCCCCGGGAGTGTCGAGATGCCCAGACTATGTGTGCCAGATGCCCGGAGGTGTGTGCCGGATGTCCTCGGGAGTTTCGGGATGCCTGGAGTGTGTGTGCCGGATGCCCGGAGGTGTGTGTTGGATGTCCTCGGGAGTTTCGAGATGCCCGGAGTGTGGGTGCCGGATGCCCGGAGGTGTGTGCCGGAGGTTCCTCGCGATGCCAGGTTGGGTGCGAGTGATAAAAATGTGGGATGCAATTACTGGTCCCGGGAAAGAAAAATGTGGCGATCCAATTGAAAAACAAGAGCTGAAATTGAATCATGCATAATGTGGTGACATGTATGCATGGTTGTATGATGTAACATGTATAATTGCATGGTGGTATGTGCACATGGTATGGTGACATGTATGCATGACTGTATGATGTTCTATGTACAAGTGCATCGGTGGTATATGCACATGACATGGTGACTTATATACATGGTTGTTTTGATGAGATGTGCATGGCTGAAAGGTAAGACATGTTCAACATGTATGAACTACATGTACTCTATGATGTCATGATTGTTCTGTTTGATGCATATAGTAGTTTGATGGATCTTTTACCTGCTGAGTGGTTGTACTCACCCCTTTGGAGACCAACATTTCAGATTAGAAAGATGCCTCTCCCTCCGGTTACGCGCGGTACCTTTTACGGCCTTCCATCTGACGTGGAGGTCGAGTGTATGGAGCATAATTGTGTCACCATCCCTGGTTTGGTATTCATACGGGTTCGTGTGCTAGTGATGTATGACGTGGGCCTGGCTAGGGGCCCAGTCATCCAGGAGTTTATATCTGTCCAGGTCCAACGCCATGGAGTTATGTTAGGGATGTTACCGCCACCGCCACCCGATGCACCGGATTGGGTATGATGGCGCGTATAGCTATTGGGAGCTGACACTTTTTGGAGATAGCCGATGCTCATAGATGGAGGGTGGTACATGATCGATGTTTAATCGAGTCCTTTTGGGATGGTAGCCGAGTATAGTTAAAATCTTGGCTTTTTGTTGTATCGACCTTGATGTCCATCATGAAAATATAAATAAGAGCGAATCAGCATTATCTTTTCTTATGGTGCGTAGTTGGTGTGTATTGCATTATGGTTATTGGAGGAAGAGATGGTGAGACTTGTTTATGCTTCCGCTAATAAGTTGCGCTGGGACCGCTTTCAAAAAAAAAAAAAATCCCTAGTCAAAAGGGTATCAGTAAGTGAAGTTATATGAGATCGAGTAATTGAGAGAGATCACCTATGGCAACCTCAAGCGAGTCGGGGGTGCCACACAGGATGCCCCAGATACCTGGGTTGAGCCCAGATGCCTTAGTGAGCTAGCGTCAGGATGCCTCGGTTGAGCCCGGATGCCCTAGTTGAGCCAGGATGCGTAGCTTGAAGCTTGATGCCTCGGTTGAGGCGGGAGGGCCTAGTTGAGCCAGGACAACGATAAATGAATTTTCATGAGTGTTGGTATATGCATGTTATATTGATATATTCATTGATATGTTGAAGGTAAGCATGCATTGGAGTATGCGGTGATAGACATCTGCATATAGTCGAGGATAGCAATAAATTTGTTATTGATCTGCCATCGACATTGCATTGCGAGTGTTGTACATACTAGGTTTTGATAATGAGATGTCCTCTTTATAGAGAATTAGGGGCTTTACTTACTAAGTCCATGACTCACCCTATTATTTTTCAGAGTTGTAGGCATGAAGGAGTTGCGGTCTTTCTAAAGGAGCTAAGGTTTACCCCGGCCTTTTAAAGATGTAGTAGATGTAAATATAATGGCTTGTGATAGAACAGCTTGTAAACATAGCTGATATAATTGTGTTTGTAAATAGTTGTTTTCCTAGCTGCTTCTTGTTGTCCGGGTGTTGTATGTATGCTTCCGCATGTGCTTAATGAAAATATAAAAAGAAATGGGATGGCGACATGCCTGGGACTTCGCGAAAATAACCCTTGCTGCTCGAGACCCTAGGATGGAGTCAAAGTCGTTACAAATGGTCAGACTGGTCCAGGCGCCAACGCGTGCTGACACGCGTACGGGCATATCCAAACTTCGATTAGGGCGTTTTTGGAGTTTATGTGCTTGTATGGAGATGTTATTCCATTCGCCCCATGGTTGGGAACTAATGATTGGCTGTGCTTGTATGGAGATGTTCTACATTGTGGTATATTTATTTTTATTTTTATAATTTTATGAATGCAGAAATACGTGTGGTATATAGTGTACGCAAGAAGTAAAACTTGATGCCTCGGTTGAGCGGGGAGGGCCTGGTTGAGCCAGGACGACGATAAATGAATTTTCATGAGTGTCGGTATATGCATGTTTTATTGATATATTCATTGATATGTTGAAGGTAAGCATGCATTGGAGTATGCGGTGATAGACATCTACATATAGTCAAGGATAGCAATAAATTTGTTATTGATCTGCCATCAACATTGCATTGCGAGTGTTGTACATACTAGGTTTTGATAATGAGTTGTCCCCCTTATAGAGAATTAGGGGTTTTACTTACTAAGTCCATGACTCACCCCATTATTTTTCAAAGTTGTAGGCATGAAGGAGTTGCAGTCTTTCTAAAGGAGCTAAGGTTTACCCGGCCTTTTAAAGATGTAGTAGATGTAAATATAATGGCTTGTGATAGAACAGCTTGTAAACATAGCTGATATAATTGTGTTTGTAAATAGTTGTTTTCCTAGCTGCTTGTTGTTGTCCAGGTGTTGTATGTATGCTTCCGCATGTGCTTAATGAAAAGATAAAAAGAAAGGGATGGCAACATGCCTGGGACTTTGCGAAAATAACCCTTGCTGCTCGAGACACTGGGATGGAGTCAGGGTCGTTACAAATGGTCAGAACGGTCCAGGTGCCGACGCGTGCTAACACACGTACGGGCACGTCCGAACTCCGATTGGGGCGTTTTTGGAGTTTATGTGCTTGTATGGAGATGTTCTACATTGTGGTATATTCATTTTTATTTTTATAATTTTATGAATGCAGAAATACATGTGAAATCCTAAATACGCATGTTTTTGGGTTATTTTAGGGTTTTTTGCGTATTTTCTCGTATTTTTCTATGATTTTAGAAATACAGGTCCTAGTTTCTAGGTATGCCATCACATAGATATTGTGTAGAGTGTGATTCATTTATAATATATAAATTATAATTTATATTAATGAATAAAGTAATGTAATTGGCATGATATGTGATTTTGGTGATAAATTGCTCCTGTCACTAAAATTAAAATCACATGTATATAGTTTACGCAAGAAGTAAAGTTTATATCCCCGGTATGAGAGAGTTTCAATGATTTAATTGAGTTGTGACCGCCAAAATGACACTTGATTGGGTTTAAGAAATATTGGTCTCATATAATGATGAGATGTATCTTGTTCTAATGCGTGATCATACTCCCAAAGGAGGTGATTGTGTATTAGTTCATGGAGAGATACATGATAGTATAGTGGATGAGTGACCGATCCTAATGGTTCATATACCCAAAGGTGATGAATTCATGAAGGTTGGGATATATTCTCATTGTTGCTGTTATGTGGGGAGTATACAACCACATGTCATATATTCTGTTTAAAGGTGATTACGTGATAATTCATGTAACTCTCTAAATGTGTACTCGTGTGTCTTCAAGTTACACAGTAGTCACCTTATCTATAATTAATAACTCCACTAATATTGAGGTTTTCACTGGTTCAAATTTTAAGTGGTGGAAATAGGATTTTTTGTTTGGGAAAAGAGCAATCAAATTTGCCTGTTATCCATGAAGCGTTCCATTCAAGAACACTTGAAAAATGGTTTATCAACTGACTACACTACTAAAAGATGATGGAAGCTTAAGTGGCTTGAAATTATGTCTTGTCTAATACTGAGATTAAAACACATATGCAAAAGTTCTTTAACATAAGGTATGATTGTTCTGATGAGGTTATGGATTACATTCTAAGGATAGTAGATTTAAAGTTTAAAAATCATACTCATAAAAGAACTCTTGAAACTAACGATTAGGGGTGAGTGGTTCCTAGTTCCTTACAGGTTCTGTCTGAAACCTGGAACCTACCCATCAGAACCAAGAACCTGGAACCTACCCTGTCACAGGTTCCAATGTCGATTCCAAGTTCCAACAGTTCTTTTTTTTTTTTTTTTCATTTTCAGATTTGAACCATAACGAAGAAAGAGACAAACCAAAGCTTCTATGTTAGCTCAAGCCAAGATTAGAAAAAGGATAGCTGATATGGCTAGTATAAGTACCTAGAGGGGGGTGAATAGGTATAACGAGTAATTTCTAATGATAATCGCACAATACTAGACAGTTGATAGAAATGAGACAATGTTTCTTCGTCAATAAACAAACAACGATCAAAGTAAGTCTGAGAGTAGGGAAGAGAAAATTAAACACGAGGTTTATAGTGGTTCGGCTTATTTCAAGCCTACGTCCACTCTTCTGCACTGACAGCCCACTGGCTGGATTCCATTATGAACAAAGAGATATTACAGCACTGTTCTTCCTTGATTTCTTGGTGTAGAAGATCTACCACACTCTCTCAAGGTATCACTAAGTATAGACTCTCTTTGCGTGTACAGTTTCGTTCAATATGAATCGACTAATAATCAAGGAGCTTCAGACTCTGGAATTTCTCTATCGAGCACTTACTAGAATAACTGGAACGTCTTCTTTTTATACTCCTTTATGCCATCATACCCGTTGGCACTTACCAAAGGAATTCTTCCAATCTTCCCGTTGGACAGAATCAATTAAGAAGGTCATTCGAGCTATTAAAGGAACATGTCGATAGCCCATCAATCTGTTCGCCCATACAATCAGGATCTTGGTTTCCAAGAATAGAACCTTCCAAGAATATTTCGTCAATCATCGGATCTTCAAATGATCTTGATTTCGAATAATTAATCCGTTGTAACAAATCCAGCCAAGAGATCTTCTCCAGTTGATAAGACCAAATCCTTAATCAAACACTTTAGCTCTGGATTACCTTCGTCACTGGATTAGAAACTGTCAATGAGAATAGTCTTAAGTCTTGAGTCTTGTGTGCTGAGTCTGGTGATCTGAAAGTCTTCAAACTCTAAGTACAAGGGTCTGCACAGCTTCCAGACTAGACTGATAGAAACGTTTTGTCAGCTTCAAAACACTCTAGAGAGATTTCTCCAACAATCTCCCCCTTTTTTTATGGTGACAAAACTTTCCTGTAGATTTGAACAACTTTGACCTGCAAAAACATTACTCAAGCAGTATGGATATCTCATAAAGATTAATAACTCAACTAGACTCTGCATCCACAGAAAATAGGTTAGTCTTTCATGAGTAATGCCATACAATAACACTTGATATAAATAATGCAATAGTAAATTTCAAATCCACACACTCAAGTCAGTCAAATTCACCAAGTCCACCACACCCAAGTCATACTCGAAAATAGATATCCAAACAAACTGAAATAAAAAACAGATTCAAAATCAAAGTTCAATTCAGTTCAAAGCTGGCAATTCTCCCCCTTTTTGTCATCATTAAAAAGGTGAGAAAGAGTCAAGTCTGCTTGGGAACGCGCACAATCTGGAAATCTCCCATCGATTGTACGATGTCTTCCAGCCTCTTCAAGTCTTCCCGTAGACGTGCCACCTCTACTCCTTTGGCATTTGCTTGAATTTGAAGAGCGAGGTCTTGCATTTGATCCAACAGGGTAACAGAAGACGCTTGTCCAGATTTCTTCAGGACTTGAAGTTCACATTCCAAAGCATATATTTGACCCTGCATTGCGAGAAGAAGATCAAGGATACGACGAAAATCTGCGGTATTGTCCGTCTGCGTGCTGGCATTTGCTCTATCAGATGGAGTGAAGGCAGACGATGGAACTTCGGTGTAATCGCGCAAATTTGGCGTTGAGGTGTCATGTCCTTCTTCAGGCATTTGAGAAGCTTGAATATCTTCTGGATTTGCTTGCAAGCGACTCACACCTTCACTGTGATCAGGAAATGGTGTAGTCCTTCCTTGCTCGACATCTCCCCCTGTTTCTAAGGCCTCATTTGGGGAAGAGTGATGGTCATGCTCAGTAGAATCTTGATTGCCTTTCTCTCCAGCTTCATTTGCAGACTTTTCTTTGACTGCTTCTTCTTCTTCTTCAACTTCTTTCTCCTCTTCTTTTTTCTTCTCTTCTTTCTCCTCTGCTTCTCTCTGTTCTTGTTCCTCTGCTTCTTTTCCTTTCTCCTGTCGATCCATTGATTTGGATACAGACCAACTGAGTCTTTTCAATGCCAAGGCAGAGATAGTGAGTTCATCCTCTTCATCTTCATCCTCTAAGATTAGAGCTCTTTTCTTTTTGGATGGAGCACCCATGGGCTCCTTCCCTTTCCTTTTCGACGAAGAGACTGGATGAGATTTAACTGGAGTTTTCACTTTGAACTTCTCCATTGCCTTATCAAGTTCTTTCAGACGCATTTTTGTTAGCATTTTCAAACCCACCACCATTTTGTCGCATGGTCGAACACAAAGAGTCTGTGGAGGTTCAATGTTCAAGTGTCTGAAGATCTTAGTCACAAGACCTGAGTAAGGCAACTGGCCCTTATCCTTCACCATTACTCTATACATGTGGAAGAGAATGGTGTGAGGGAGAGAGAACTTCTTTCCTGAATTGATCGCGTACATCAATTTCGCCTCAGAGTTAGACACGTCTGTCTTTGATGTTGATTTTGGCCTGAGACAGTTGATCACGATTTTGTGCAGTAAGATGTTGATGGCATTCATTCTTGTATAGGTAACTCTTCCTTCTGTACTCCTGTCTTTGACAAGTTCCAGTGTGGTACGAGCGATTGAAACCTTGATCAGTTGATATTGTCCTCTTTCAACTCCAATTATGTCGCCAACATGTCCACATCTACCTCATAGTCTTGGTCTCGAACATTGAAGGATATTCTATTCGCATCTAAAAGCTAAGATTCGAATAGAAATATGCTGTCAATTGTGCATAGCCGTCTGTGGTGTCAGAGCAAAATTGCTCTAGTTGAAGCAAATTGAACTTCTCCTTCAAGTTCACATTGATGGCATCCAGAAAATCAAAATCAACGCTCCTGGGGTTTATTACCCCCCGTTTCAACAATTTGAAGAACAGATCCTCCTGTTCCTTTGATTTGAACAACTCCGTTCTTTTTCCCTTCACTTTCGCAGCAACACCCATCCTGGGTTGGAATTCTCTAAACAGTTTATCATCGTCATTTCCGTCAGTCGGATTAAATCCCCCTACACGAGGGTCACTTGGAATGTTCGCAAGTGCTTCCTCAGCCTTTCCTTTGGGAGCAATTCCCAAATCCTCCATCCGTCGCAAAAAGACATACTCATTTCTATACCCTTTGTCTTTAAGGAAATCATCTACATAGTTCAGCGGTGTTCCTATCCTTTTCAAAGCACGATAGAGCTTATAAATAAAAGAGGGTTTTTGGACTCTTACAAGGTCTGCTTCCTCGATTATTTCTTCCTGTGATAGTTGATCCACACTCTGTGGGGTAGATAGTGGAGATTGACGTGGGCTGAGAGTGAATCGGGCTCATTTTTGTCTCGGTAACTCTTCTTCCTCGGTGAGATCAAAATGGGTAGGACCCTCCCTCATTCTCTCGTGGTCCCCCTTTGCGATTCTTAAAGACCTTCTAGAAGAAGACATCGTTTCTTGTCGTTGAAAGATTCCTTGACTCGCTTTCCCAAGAAAAGATGACAACTTTCTCGAAGATGAATACGAAATCGAAACAGGATTGGGAGGAGAATGCCTTTTTAGGGTTTTGGATTTAAGCGAAGAAGACAACTTACTGTATATAACCCAGTTAAGAAAAGGAAAAACCCAATCGACACAAAGGAAAGTGAACAGTCGTCCCTTTTTAAAAATGATAACTGCCTTTTTAATAGAGGTTATCTTTTTGAAAAGACAAGATTCTGTTTTTCTCGGAAATTAAAGATAAATCAAATATAACTGAGCGAATGATCGTACCTTTTCGAGATTGAATATTAAAACAACTTACAGTCTATACCCATGAATGATTGAGTCTGAGAGTCTGAGAGTCTCTAGACTTTGATTTCCTCAAGCTTCAAAATGTTGAGTCTGGAACGGATGATGTCGAATTGATTCTTCTCCAAAGGCTTTGTGAATATATCCGCTAGTTGGCTCTTTGACTCAACAAATTGAATCGAGATTTCTCCATTTTGTACATGATGTCTAATGAAATGATGGCGAATCTCTATATGCTTTGCCCTTGAGTGAAGGATTGGATTTTTAGTAAGATTGATTGCTTATTTGGTGCTGTCACATCTAATCTCGGTGCATGAGTCTTCAATTCCAAAGTCTTGTAGCTGTTGTTTTATCCACGAATTTGCGAACAACAACTTCCAAGAGCTACATACTCGCTTCTGTTGTAGAGAGAGCCACGGTGTTTTGTTTCCTTGAAAACCAAGACACCTGTCCTATTCCAAGCAATTGGCAAGTTCCCGAGGTGCTCTTTCTATCAACTCGCAACCGGCTAGATCTGCGTCGAATATCCAAGAAGATTAAAGTCTCCCTTCTTAGTATACCAAAGACCGATGCTTGAAGATGAAGCAATGTATTTAATAATCCGTTTCGCAGCACTGAGATGAGATTCTCTAGGGTCTGATTGAAACCTAGCACAGATGCACACACTCAATAAAGAAGTGAACCGATGATACTCCTGTACAGCTTTTGATCAACTTTCTTCCTTTCTTCATCTTTGTCTATCTTCAAAGAACTTGACATTGGTATGTCGGTCTTTTTGCACTTTTCCAGTCCAAACCTTTTGACAAGATCGTTAGCATATTTTTCTTGATGAATAAAAGTTCCTTCCTTCAATTGTTTTACTTGAAGACCAAGAAAGAAGGTTAACTCTCCCATCATACTTATTTCAAACTCATCCTGCATAGACTTAGAGAATTTCTTACACAGACTTTCATTAGAGGATCCAAAAATAATATCATCCACATATATTTGAACAAGTAGAAAGCTTTTGTTTTCCTTTTTGATAAATAGAGTAGTATCTACTTTACCTTTGACAAAACCATTCTGTATTAAAAACTTACTTAGTCTATCGTACCAAGCTCGAGGTGCTTGCTTTAAACCATACAAGGCCTTTTTCAGTCTAAAGACTGAGTCTGGTTTCTTTGGGTCTTCAAACCCTGGTGGTTGTTCCACATAAACTTCCTCATGGATAAATCCATTCAGGAAGGCACTTTTGACGTCCATTTGGAATAACCTGAAATTTTTATAACAAGCAAAAGCAAGCAATAATCGAATAGCTTCTAACCTTGCTACTGGAGCGTAGGTCTCATCATAGTCTATCCCCTCTTCTTGTGTATATCCCTTGGCCACGAGTCTTGCTTTGTTTCTTACGACTTTTCCTTTCTTGTTCATCTTGTTCCTGAAAACCCATTTAGCTCCAATAACATATTTACCTTTTGGTTTAGGAGTCAATTCCGGACATCATTGATCTTGAATTGCTCGAGCTCTTCTTGCATAGCTTCAATCCAGCTTTCATCTGATAAAGCTTCTTCTATGCTTTTGGGTTCTATTTCAGAAACAAGTGCCACAGCACTAGACTCTTCACGCCTTTTGGATCTGGTGCGAATTCCTTCATTAATTTCGCCAATAATGAGATCTTTGGGATGACTGGACTTATGCTTCCAATTACTGGTTGATTTGTCTGATTGATGATCTCTTTCTTTACTTGGATCTTCACGAACAACTTGATGCTGTTCTTCCAGAGTCTGAGATGCTTCTTGAAACGTAAGCTTTGAAGAGTCTGGAGCAGGTTCAGATTCTTCATGTTGAGTCTGATTGGATTCATTTTGCATTGAATCTTGAAATTTGACATTCATTGATTCCTCCACTGATTGACTCTTCTTGTTATAGACTCTGTAGGCTTTGCTTGATGTAGAATATCCAAGGAAGATGCCTTCATCTGATCTTTCTTCAAATTTACCAACTCGATCTTTTGCATTTTTCAAGATAAAGCGTTTGCAACCGAACACATGAAAGTATGAAACAATAGGCTTCTTACCTTTGAATAACTCATAAGGGGTTTTCTCTATAATAGGTCTTAAAAGACTCTATTTATGATATAGCACGCTGTTGAAACAGACTTCAGCCCAAAATTGTGAAGAAACCTTACTTTCAATTAAAAGAGTTCTAGCCATTTCTTGAAGAGATCTATTCTTTCTTTCCACAACTCCATTTTGCTGAGGAGTGTATGGAGAGGAGAACACATGCTTGAAGCCAGATTCATCACAAAATTTTGTAAAATCTTGATTTTCAAATTCACCTCCATGGTCTGTTCTTATACTTGAGATAACATATCCTTTTTCATTTTGAACCTTTTTAGCAAATTTTTCAAAATACAAGAAGGTTTCAGACTTACTTGCAAGGAAATATACCCAAGTAAATCGGGAGTAATCGTCCACGATTACTAGGCAATATTTCTTACCTCCAATGCTCTGGGTTCTGGTCGGTCCGAAGAGATCCATATGCAGCAGCTGCAGTACATGATTGGTAGAGACATGATTTATTGGCTTAAATGAATTTCTTACCTGCTTTCCCAATATGCATGGAGTGCATAGATCAGACTTTTGGTATGATAAATTGGGTAGACCACGAACAAGCTGCTTTGATGAGATTTTGGCTATCTCGCTTCATATTGATGTGATCAAGCTTTCGTGCCACAAGCTTGCTTCGTCTTGAATTGAAATTAAGCATTGCGATTCATCCGGTTTCATATCCAAAAGATAGATATTTCCATGCCTTCGACCCATAAAAGACGAGTAGAGTCTTTACTGATTCCAGAACATATTCCTTCTTGAAAGAATATCTTAAAACCAATATCACATAGTTGGCTTATGCTGAGAAGATTATAATTGAGTCCTTCTACTAGGGAGACATTACTTATTGTGAGATTTCCAATTTTCACAGTTCCAAATCCCACAATTCTTCCTTTGTTGTTTCCACCAAATGAGACTTTTCCACCATTTACTTGAACGAGCTTTATAAAGCAATTTGAGTCTCCTGTCATATGTCTTGAGCATCTACTGTCCAGATACCACTTTACCTTTTCTTTGATGGAGACCTGCATTTAAAAGAGAGTCTCAAGTTTTCTTTGGTACCCATATTTTTTTGGGTCCATTGGTGTTAGTAAGATAAACAGTATTAGCCCATGTTTTCTTGACAGGTTTCCAAACCATAGGACACTCTTTTTCAAAGTGATCCGGGCTATTGCATTTTGAACATCTGAGAGCATTTCGACCTACAGACTTTACAAAAACCTTCTTGAAATGATTTTTGTAGGCCTCTCTTGAGGGTCTTTGCTTAATTCTTTCTTTTACTTTAGGAAAATCAATCAAGGGAATAGTTTCTTGAGTCATACCTAAACCAGACTTATTGAAATAAGGTCTTTGAGCTGAAAGAATTTTTTCAAGTTTCTCGAGACCCTATTGAAAATTTCTTTGAAATATTTGATGAGTCAATTTTTAACAAAGCATTTTCTTTCAAAAGATTTTCTTCACTTTCTTTAAGAGTAGAAACATTTATGTCTAAACATTTGACTCTTTCTTTCAACACATTATCCTGTTGTTTTAGAACAGCGTTTTCTTTTTTAAGTTCGGAAATCCTTTTAAGAGAAGTCTTAAGACTAAAACACAGCTCATCAATATACTTAGAAACCTTGACAGGAATTTTAAAATTACTTACCTCAAATTCACTGTCCGAGTCGATTCGAGTTTGAGTCTAAGTCCGATTGCGCCATCAAACACAAATTAGCATATTCATCATCACTTCCTTCACACTCGTATCACTCCGGGTTTCGGCTTTGAGAGCCTTTCGAGGCTTTTCAGCTTTTCCTTTCTTCTTCTTTAGAATGGGACAGTTGGGTCTGATGTGTCCCTTTTCTTACATTCAAAGCAAAATATATCTTTGTTTGATTCATCATCATCAACAGACTTGGTCATTGTCTTTGAAAGCTTTGTTTCTTTGAGTTGAATCTTCTTCCTTTTCTATTCAGCTTTCTGAATCTTCTTATCATGAGAGCAAGCTCCTCATCGTCCATATCATCTTCAGAATCTGTAGCATCATAATCATCATTTGATTTTAATGCAATGGATTTCTTACCTTTTGGATCTTCGTCTTCGTTAATTCGTTCCACTTCATAAGACTGAAGAGTTCCAACCAGCTCATCGACGAGATAGTGGCATGATTCTTTGCGTCTCTCTTATTGAAGTCTTTATGTGATTCCAATCCTTGGAGAGTCCACGCAGTAGCTTGTTTACCTTCATGGGATCAGAAATTGGTTGTCCTTGATTTTCAAGACCATTTACAATTTCGTAAAACGGCTAAACATGTCGTTATAGATTCTCAGTCTCATTTTGAATGCTTCATATTGACCGAGAAGGATGTTGATTCTGGTCTCTTTTACTCGATCGGTTCCTTCATAGGTGATATGTAACCTATCCAGACTTCTTTTGCTGTAACACAAGAAGATATTCTGTTATATTCAGTAGGTGACAAGGCACAATATAAAGAATATATAGCTTTTGCATCAAGAGTTTGTCTCTTGATTATCTCTTCCTGAGACATTCCGCTGGTCACATCAGTTTCTTTTCCTCTTTCTGAGACGGATGCAACTTTAGGAGTGATTCCTTTTTCTACAACGTCCCATTCCAGAGGATCCTTTGATCGAAGAAATGCTTTCATTTTGTTTTTCCAGATGTTGTAGTCCTTTCCATCAAAGTAAGGAGGTCTGGTATTGCTTTGACCTTCCACCGCCCGGAGCTAACATACTAGCCATGGATCTTTTACTCGAAGTAAAACACTTCAAATAAAGTGAGTACACGAGCTCGATACCAATTGATATGGCTAGTATAAGTACCTAGAGGGGGTGAATAGGTATAACAGTAATTTCTAATGATAATCGCACAATACTAGACAGTTGATAGAAATGAGACAATGTTTCTTCATCAATAAACAAACAATGATCAAAGTAAGTCTGAGAGTAGGGAAGAGAAAATTAAACACGAGGTTTATAGTGGTTCGGCTTATTTCAAGCCTACGTCCACTCTTCTGCACTGACAGCCCACTGGCTGAATTCCACTATGAACAAAGAGATATTACAGCATTTGTTCTTCCTTGATTTCTTGGTGTAGAAGATCTACCACACTCTCTCAAGGTATCACTAAGTATAGACTCTCTTTGCGTGTACAGTTTCGCTCAATATGAATCGACTAATAATCAAGGAGCTTCAGACTCTGGAATTTCTCTATCGAGCACTTACTAGAATAACCGGAACGTCTTCTTTTTATACTCCTTTATGCCATCATACCCATTGGCACTTACCAAAGGAATTCTTCCAATCTTCCCGTTGGACAGAATCAATTAAGAAGGTCATTCGAGCTATTAAAGGAACATGTCGATAGCCCATCAATCATGTTCGCCCATACAATCAGGATCTTGGTTTCCAAGAATAGAACCTTCCAAGAATATTTCGTCAATCATCGGATCTTCAAATGATCTTGATTTCGAATAATTAATCCGTTGTAACAAATCCAGCCAAGAGATCTTCTCCAGTTGATAAGACCAAATCCTTAATCAAACAATTTAGCTCTGGATTGCCTTCGTCACTGGATTAGAAACTGTCAATGAGAATAGTCTTGAGTCTTGAGTCTTGTGTGCTGAGTCTGGCGATCTGAAAGTCTTCAGACTCTAAGTACAAGGGTCTGCACAGCTTCCAGACTAAACTGATAGAAACGTTTTGTCAGCTTCAAAACACTCTAGAGAGATTTCTCCAACAATGGCAACTTAGCAACTTTTGTTGTGACAAACACGAGAAAATCACTTATGCAAGCAACAAACTTTGACCAAGCATGAGTTCTCTTTGATACTAGGCTTTGAATTCTGTTTTGGTGTCTCAAGACTCATTGCCCAGTAAAACAAAATGATTAGATAAAACTCCACAGAAACAATAGTCAGCATTAATTTATAAGTTATGACGTACCTTTGATAGATTTGGGTATGATGTGTGACATCCCAAATTTCACCGACCTTCATTAGTGTAATTAGATCATTAGGAACTTAGATTAATTAGATTGGGCCAGAAAGTGAACCCGATGGATCGTGAGAAATGTGTGGGCTTGAGAAATAAGTGGGCCACACAAATTGGACTTAAGAAATCTAATGAGAGATTATGGGCTTGGACTTGACTTGAAGCGGGCCAAGGTTCGGAATTATTAGATTTGTAGATTTAGTTTAGTGGGCCGGATTGTTATAGATTAAGCCTGTTGGGCCAAAGATGAATATTTAGGCCCGAGTGATTTTATTTTCAACTAAGTTTATAGATTATAGTTATGATAATTTGATTAGTGATTGTAATGTTAGTATCAATTTCTAACATTAGCATTTCTTGTGATGAAATTCTTTATAGACTAACATTGACTAGTCGATATGTTATGTCATGGCTTTGTATAATTATAAAAGGATTGAAATCAAGTAGAAACGAAAGGAAATTAATTGAAAAAAAAAACATTAGAAACTAATGAACCGACTAACGACATGGATTAGAGACTAATTGAATTTGAGTGACAAATGGCAAAAGACATCAAACTTGGAGGCCACGACACTTCTCTCTCTTCTCTCTTTGTTTTTCTTCATCACCCACGGTTTTGATTCCCACAAACCGAGACATGCAAACTCAAGGAACATAATCATTAGCAAATCTCATCATTACTCTAGCCTAGGGATTAGCCTTGTAGATCTATTTCCCTCATAAGTTTCGAAACTCTCTCTCTCTATTTAAAAACCGAGAAACCCATCTTCATCTTCTTCTTCTCGTTTTCTCTTGGTCGAGTAGTGAAGAACCAGAAGCAAACCAGCGATTTCTTCTTCTTGCATACAAGATTTTGGTGTTGATCTTGAATCATCTTTGTGTTGTTTAGTAGCTAAAGCAAGGTAAGGAAAGATATAACTCTAAATTGAAAGTTATCCATTGTTCGTCAAGAAAGCTTGCGGATCTAACCAAACGGTGAAGGATTTGATTTGTAGTTGCTGTTTTGTGGTTAATCTAAGCTTAGTAAGTGTTAGATTGAAGGTAGAAGCCATTGCATGTTACTTTTGAGTCTTGCATGTTTTGAAATCCAAGTGTGAGTATGCTGTTTTGCTGAGTGAAGTGATGAAAGGGATGCCGAGTGGATGGATATGGTGTGTACTGTGATGAGTGAACTCACGGATGCATTTATACTTCGAGCTGAGCTATGGATGGGCTATTTGTTGAAGAAACACTTGCTGAAAGTATTTTTAGTTGCTGTGATTAAGTATTGAAGTGTTGTAGAAGAGATTTGTGGAAAAATAAATGGTTTGGTCGGGCTAGGAGTGAAGGAATCGTGTATACCTATTCTGTTCTAGGAGAATACGGTTAGGGAGTCTTTTGTTTTGTATTATTTTCTTTAGGTATATTGATGAAATAAGAAAGAAACTATTCTACATGATAAAACATCCATTAGATTGAATTAGATACTTAGCTATAACCATACGAATATATAAAACGTAGAGATAGAAGTGAACTTAGTAAAACCAGTAAACTGTTCTTGTGAGAAACGATTTGACCTTTACGGATTATATGAATTTTCTGTATTTACCTAGTTAGAATTTGACTTCGAATTCTTAATGAAAATTGTAGATCACATATTAAGAAATAACGTGTCAAAATTTGAGATTAAATAGATAATAATTTGCTTATAAAACAATTTTCTTTGTAGATAAAGAATCTGGACGTCGGTGCAGGGTACTAGTAAAGATTATGGTGATTGTTACTTTTAATACAGTGAGAATTAGACTTAAGTTTCTTCACGGAAAATGTCAATCTATGTCTCAAATATAACATACTAAAATTTGGTAGTATTTTGACAAGAATTGGTATACCTTCTGTGTCCGAAATCGAAACTGTTCATTTAGCTAGTAAACTGTCTGGACCCGAGAACATATACTAGATGTTGTGTCTTTTCTATTAGACTTGTATGACACACATAGAGTCTAGTAACCTCCCAATAGATGTTAGTTGTGTAAGAGTAAGTCTCATATATCATTTGAGGTGTAGGTACATATAGTATCATGCGTGTGCAATGAGTGCGGTGCATAGTGCTTGATTATGGGGTAAATATCTGTTCGGCATGGAATGGGACATGTCGTAATGGGTTTTATCTTATAATTTGGACACGCACGTGTGCTAGGTTCATGAGAGTTAGATATATAGTTAGATACTTTGGAGTCTTTTTCTTTTGCATACGATAAATGCATGAAACAAAGGTGTGGTGGTGTGAAACATGTGCATAAGTGAGTGAATGAACCCATCGGTATAGAGATACCGGTGATGCCCCCGGAAGTTTGGATGCCCTTGTGTGTGATCAAGGATGCCTTGGTTGTGTGATACTGAGATGCCTCGGAGTGAGATGCCCTTGTGTGTGATCAAGGATGCCTTGGTTGTGTGATACCGGGATGCCTCGGAGTGAGATGCCCATGATAGAAATATTGTGGAAGTTCGGATGAGGTAACTTCCGGAAGTGACTCGATCGGGCTGGTTGAATTCCGGTTAATGATTGATCGAGGGTGGATCATATACACACTAAATATAATTCTATTTGGCAAGTGAGTCCATTTATTATTGTTGCATTACATCTTGATATGAGATTGAGCTTGAGAAAGGTAAGCATAGAAATGGATGCTCATAAGGTGATTATATACATAATGTGTTAATATCCAATTGTTTATGCTTGTGATATACTTCCTTTAGCATCCTAAATTGTTTGATGATTCTCTTGCAATATTGATGGTTGTGGATTGTTTAAGTTAGAGTTTTATCATTCTTTACTGGGCAAGGTTGTTTGCTCATACCTTACATTTTCAGATTGATAGCATGGATGTACCGCCAGTAGCTCGATACGGGGTGGTAGTGCATCTTGATGTTTCTCTTCATGACGTGTATGATCCTGACATTGACATGAGTTTCTCCAAATATGAGGCAACTTTATGGCTGGATGACGGTAGAGCCGACTTGACACCGATGACGTTCGTTGCATGGTTTATCAACCATGAATGGGAGATATTTGGCCCTTTACCCTTTGGAGCAAGAGGACTTGGAGCAGGGATGGATAGTGCCTAGACGCCTTGGATCGTGTAGAGGCTGACTAGCTTTTGTTTTTGTTTGTTAGATGCGAGCTTGTGTGGGAACTCATGGAGTAGACACCCTCACCCTTTATCCCTGGCTTTTGTTACGCCTTACTTTTGTTATGTATATGTGGCACCCCGAAACCCCTAAGGTCGCCACAGGTACCTATTGCTCTGCCTAATGGACACTAGCTACATCTCTTCGTAGAAGCATCGTAGTTCATAGGCATTTTTTTTTTTTTTGAAAACGGTCCCAACGCAACTTATTAACGGAAGCATAAACAAGTCTCACCATTCCTCCCTCCAATAACCATAATGCAATGCACACCACTAAGCACCATAATAAAAGATAAACCCAAGACACTTTTATTTACATATTTTCATGATGGATTTTCTCGGGTCGGTACAACCAAAAAGAAAAGCCAAGACTTTTAACTACACTTGGCCACAACCCAAAAGATATCTCGACCCCTATAACGATCACGTGTCATCCTCCATCTATCAGTGTCGGCTACCCTCCAAAAAGAAACGTCAGCTCTCTACTCCTCACGCGGCCATCACACCCATCCTGGCGTGTCGGGAGGTGGTGGCGGCAACATCCCCCGAATCACTCCATCTCGGTGGACGTGGACCGACAAAAACTCCTGGATGATCGGGCCCTCAGCCAGGCCCACATCATACATGACCAGCACGCGAACCCGAATAAAAGTCAGACCAGGGATGGTAACACAATCGATCTCCGAACACTCTACCTCCACGTCAGATGGGAGGCCATAGAAGGTACCCCGCGTGACAGTAGGGAGTGGCATCTTTCTAATCTGAAATGTTGGTCCCCGAAGGGGTGAGTACAACCACTCAGCAGGTAAAAGATCCAATAAACCACTCAATGCATCACACAATACAATCATAATAATCATAGCATAGTACATGTCATTCATGCATCCAAGCATACCTTACCTTGCAGCCATGCACATGTCATCATACCACATGTACAAACATCCTCATGTACTCATCACCATCATGTCATACACATACCATGCCATTGGTGCACATACAACCATGCACTCATCATCATCATGTCATATACCATCATGCCATAGGTGCACATACAACCATGCACTCATCATCATCATGTCACACATATACCATGCCATTGGTGCACATACAACCATGCACTCATCATCATCATATCATACAGCCATGCATATGTCATCATATCATATGTGCATGATTCAATTTCCACTTTTATCTTTCAATTTGATCACCACATCTCTCTTTCTCGGGATCAGTAATTGCATCCCACATTTTATCACTCGCACCCCAATCCAGGCATCGCAAGAAACCTCCGGCACACACCACCGGGCATCTGGCACCCCCACATTCCGGGCATCTCGCATCCCAACTAGCATCACGAGGCATCTCCCCGAGCACAAACCTCCAAGGCTTCCGGCACCCAACCATTCTGGGCATCTCAAAACTCCTGAGGACATCCAGGCATGTATCACAATACAACCGGGCATCCGGCACCCCCCATCCCGGGCATCCTGACACTCCCAAGGCATTATCGGCCCACCTCCAACAGTTTCCTCATTCATCATAATTCATATTCACCAATTTATGTCTCACAATCAACATGGCACATGATGTAATGGCAACAAAGTCAAATTCAGCATTTGATTCTATATGCAATGCCAAATATCATCACATGCTCAGCAAGATTCAATTACCTCGATCAATATAATTAATAGGGCTCATCCAAAACAGAATAATCATAAATTTCAGCATTTGGAATTCGCACAATCCAGCTTGCACAGTTTTAGAAAATATTTCCATTAAATACCCAAATAACCTTTAAAAATTATGAAATTCAAACATGTGATAGTCAAGACATAGTTGCAGATATTTCATGAAGGACAATACACCAAAATACCCTCATATCATGCGGTATAGACCGAACATCACAGCACCATTGTCACAACCACTTAACTTGCACAGTCTTCAAAACATTTTCCGTTAAATAGGCAAATGAACTTCAAAAATTATGAAATTTGAATATGTGATAGCCAAGACCCTAAAGTATATTTTTCATGAAGACATCAAAGTCATATTCGTCTTAGATAATTAATCATTGACGGTTGAAGCCCCTGTTCCTAGTACCGAACATTCCAGGTTTAGCAGTCTCCGAAAAATCACGATTTCACCTACTTATCTTCCATCTTTTCCTCTGAATTTCCGATATGTTCTTCCTCAAGAGGTCTGCTACAACTTTCATAAGAGATAAAGGTGATATTTTCAAGGTAAAGTCACTTTATAGTCCACGAAGTCTCTGGAGTTCAGTACGACATTTCCAGATCTAACGTCTTCAAAAGAAAAATCGTTTCACTAGGCTAAACTTGTTCGTTTTACCTCAAATTTGAGTATGTTGGTCTTCAAGATGTTCTCTACAACTTTTGTGAAGAGGTCGAAATGAAATTCTCAATAAAAAGTTACATGCAATACACAAAATCACCAAGAGGTCAACAAAACAGCTTCAGATCTAACATTTTCGTAGAGGGAGGGTTTCACCCCCTCAAAACTCATCTATTTGGCCCCAAATTTTAGTATGTTATACTTTAAGATGTTATCTACAACTTTCATGAATAAGTCAAAGCCAAAATTCGACTCAAACATCGCATGCAAGCCACTACAACATTCTGGGTCAGACGGTTTACTCGAGAACAGTTCACTACTTCAAAACAACCACTCAAAACTTCGGTTTTTCACACCCTAGACATCCGAAATTCATCACCATTCAAACACACATACTAGACATAACATGCAAGAACAGATTAAGGATCCCAACTTGCCTCTAAACCAAGCAAACACGAGCACACGGCGACTGGACACGGCGACGACAAGCGACGGACGAGCGGCTTCTTCCTCGCGCGACCTCTTCCTCCTCTCTCGGTTTCCCTCACTCTCTCGACAGCTCTCCCTCTCTCTCTCCCTTTCTCAAAAACCGGCCACTCCTTCTTTTTATTTCCCCTTTTATTCAATCATTAGTAATCATTAGGAGCCACCCAAGGTGGCCAATGGGTGTAACTCCCCTTTTGCCACTTGGCAAACCCCATGCATGATGGGCTTGAAGATGGGCCGGCCTTCTCCCCTCCTTGTGGTCGACGGCAGCCCTTCATGGGCTTCATGGGCCGGCCAGCTTGGCCCATCTTAGGCTCATCCCTCTTGGGCCTAAGACCCAAACTTAAGTAGCCCATAATTACTTTTAATAACTCATCTTAATTCCCTCTTTTATAAATTCCAAATTTACAATTTCATATGGCCATAAAACTTGTAACATTAAACTATAAGAATCAAATCTATGAGGCGCATAGCCAAGAACAAATTCTTCTTATCAAATTATCCTATAATACTAATTTTAATAACCCGTGAACACAAGATACTTTTCCATCCACCTAACACTCGGTCTTAAAAGAAAATCAATAGCTAAAGCGTAAACCAAAGGCAAATTCAATACCTAATCATAGACTTTAATACATCTAGAGGTTGCCTTGAATTTTGGGATGCCACAGTATATGTTGTATATATAGGCGATGAACATGGAAAGAGTCCAGGTTGATAAATTTTGTAGGCCCTGATGATGATAAGAAGAAATGAAGCTTCTTGTGATCTTGTTTATGTGCATGAATAATTTGGCCGATACTTAAATTGAAGGTAGAGTGATTGCAGGATAACCTCATAATATAAACTTGAGATTTTAAATAATCCATGTTATACATGCCAACCTTCAATGGTAAACACTATAGATTATCTAAAGGAGATCTTTATAATTCCGCTTGCGCTTAGTACGTGACGCCCTGGGACGTCACGTGATGACTTCTCGTATTCGTGGTGATTTCTCAAAAGTGGAACTAATAGCTGCTATAGCTGAAGATTTGGAAGCCGGTTTCGCTAAATCGGGGGTGACAGACTTTGGAAAGATCTTCCTGACAACCGGGGTGGGGTTGAGAGATTTCTTGCATTTGGGTTCTCAAAATTAGTAGCTAGTGCATTGAAAGCAAGAGACCTGCCCCTGACGCGAACACAGTCCGGGCTAAAAGACATGCTTCTCGACCTCTAATTTTTGTCCGGTACACTAGATCTTCCTCCATAAGAAACAGGCGCTCTACGCTTGGGTTTCTGATCATGCAATATGCATTAAATCAAATTGAGAACAAACGGAGAACAATCTAGCTGGAGATGTGAGCTGGTAATTATCCATATCAAGCAACAAATATCACCAAGAAAAGCGCATCTTGATGTGCATTGACTATAAAAAGAAAAAAAAAACCACATTTTGTTATCAACTTTTGGAAATTCAATCACTTCAGAAATCAGTTCTCCATATATTTGCCTGTTATGAGTGAAAGTTGAAAAGAATTATGGGAGTTCCTTAAAGAGTCAAGATATCCACATACAGGCATAAACAAGCTGATAAGAAGTGGATATGCATGATAGTCCTAAACAGCTAACAATCATTCAAGCAAGCATGTTTAAAGCTTCAAAGTACATAAGTCTTACATCAATAGTTGGTGTACCACCATGCTTAACAATTGTAAGCTTCCTTTGGAATGAGTTTCCATGCATCTTCACCAGGGAAAAAAAATCAATCAGAATTCTAGGACAGCAAAAACTCAGATGTATAATGATTACAATTACTTACAGTAGATTTTGCGAAGTCCCATGAGAAGAAGTGCATGAAGAAAGGTGGTTCACTTCCTTCCATGATGACATATATTGGAGCTTCACGAGATAGTTTCTCAAGAAGAAAGTCATGCTCAAGAAATTTCTGCAAATCATAAAGTTGGTGTTCATCATCTTTTATGAACCGTAAACACTTGAGCAGAAGAACATGTAAAAATACATGGGACTCAAATTACTATGCCACCTCTATGCCTCAAGTTGAACCATACCTCTCCAATGGTTAAAGCATGCATTTTCATCTTGGAGTCAACTTGTTGTCCCACCTAGACAAAGATTGCTGAGTGACAATCCAGGATAAATATATCTTCGGTCATCAAATCATCCTGACTAAAATTGTGTATTTCTATCACCTGCAATAACAATATTAGAATGGCTGTATAAGTAAGAACCTCGATAACATGCTAGCACAACCAGTAAGAATATATGCAAGCATCTTAAAGCAGTGGCAATTGAAAACACAGGAAGACATTAGTAAAATAATCAGAAAACTCTGAGATGCCTCAATTTTATGATACAGCAGAATAGAAGCAAGAGTTGGAATGAATACTTATGATCAGCAGGGAAATTATTTTACACACCTTCAGATTTCTTGCAAATCAGCGAGCATTTTTTTCGCAGCGGCAAAACATGGAAGAAAAGATAGATCAGTTGTAACATCTATATACGAAAAGGTATGAAATAAGTAGAAATTAAACAAATATTTAACATCATCTTATGCATACCTTTTGAGAAGATGCAAGAAAAGAGGTGAGGATCACTCTCAAAATCTCCTGCTATCTTCTGGCTGGGGTATTCCGATTTTCCTCCCAATAACTCCCAAAAGTGTTCAGATTCAGCACCTTACTTTTGTGTCTTACATTGTGCATTTGGCTTAATACAATTAAGACCCATTTAAAGAGTAAATAAGGAGGCACCTCTCAGAATAATAGCAAGCTTCGGATAAAACCAGAAAGAAACTGCATGTGGAGATGTTCAAGAATATGAAAACTAAGTTTGACCGGTTATTTGTCTTCGAGGAAGGCTGCCAATCACATAAGTCATAGTATACTCATGAATACTAAAACTATAGACATTTTCACTATTATCAAACCTTTATCAGATCCAGCTGCCTCTCAACAAGTTCCTGATCCTCTGAGGTTGTAAGGTTCCCATACCATGTAAGGACAGAGGAACCGCTATGCAAGATGCAATAGTATGAGGAGTTCAAAGATGATGCAACCTGATTCATTAATTGCATAAAGTGAAAAAGGAAAATTCCATCAGAAGATAACCAAAACATCACATGCTGTGAGTTCTGTGCAGCAAACATGACATACACGTTTCTACAAAATAAAAATAAAAAACAGAAAACATGACATACTGGTTCCACTTGAATTGCTTGCATATTATCAGGTCCAGAACCCTGCACTCTAAATAATGCCAAACCATCCTCTTTTATATGTCTCATCTGGGATTTCCTTCTCTGCTATGTAGCTCTTATACCCTTCACTCAAGCCACCCTGAATATTACGGCCATGGAAGTGCATGAAAATTTTATCAGTTACCAAAATATTGTATAAAAAAATAATCTACAATTATTGCCCACATACCTTGAAAACAATGAAGCTCTGAAAGATTGAGAAGAATTGAATCGGTTCATTTCCTTCATATAGGCGAGCCTAAAATGTGTTATCAAAGATGTTAGTTATCCAAACAAGATGAAAACTATAACATCAGATGACGAGAGCAAATGCAATCACAGTTTTGAAGTGATATGGATGGAGCCCAAGTACACACAGTGGTGTAAGTTTTCACTTTCAAGGTTTGGAAGGGGCAACAGCTAGATTGGGGTTTTTCAAAGATATAGGAGAATCACCAAACTATTTTCCCATAATCCTCTTTCCCTTTTTGGTTACTGTATCAGCCACCTATCAATCAAGGGATGTGCCATATATTTATCCTCGTTTATATTGAAAAATGAGGTCAGTAGACTCAGTACTCATTTCACCTTCTTAGTGCAAAGCATGCTACTCTAAGTTGCATGGCATAAGAAAATCCACATCTTTCTTAGAGCTTGGCTTAGATGAACAATGCATGTGACCAGTAGATGATTTTATTTTTGAATGACTATAACTTTTGTCAGATTCAAATAGATTTGGAAAAAGAAAATTTGTGGCATGAGATGATTGCATCTAAGCAGCAGAGGAGCACAAGTGCAGCATATTACTATCTATCCTGCTGGTTGTAGCTATTGGCGATTTTGGAAAGAGACCGCACATAACAGCCTCTATTGTTTTTCTGTAACTCTGAAGGCCACTCTTTATGGAACTTGACAGATCATTAGCACAAAAAAAGCTCAATCTAGATAACAGAACCTGCAACAAGGCAAAGAATTTGAAGTAGTCAAGCAGGACTACAGCCCCCTTTGATTTTGAAAGTCACAATTCATGTCAAAGTGCATTATCTATCTCTTAACAAAAGTGTCTTTTTAAAGTAGCTGTAAGAGTGCTCTCACATGCCAAGGGTTTGGGCTCGAGTTCATTGCCTTAAGGTTCAAGGTGGCTTCAACTTCAGATTGTCCTCCTGACAAAAACTGGAAACAAAGAGAAAAAAAAAATGCCAATTATCTAATAGGTTCTATTGAAATTGATGCTCTCTGATCATAACTATGCAATTACCTGCTATCATGCTAACCTCCCCAACAATGGCGATTACTATCATATATTCATAAGAATCCCTCCCACATTAGTATATCTATAGCAGTCAAACCTAGATGCCCAAACTTACCCTCGGGTTCATATATTAGTGCCTATTTCAGTAGAAACATACTATATGCATCATGTACCACAAAAAGAAATCAACAAGAAAAGCCATCCCACATTAGAATAAGAATGAATGACAACACACGACCAGCCCGCCAAATCATTAGGTTTATATGTACTACAATAGGCTGCAAAGATGTATAAATGTTAACATAAACATACCATGATTCCTGGAACAGCAGGTGGAACTCTCCTTCTCAACATTTTAAGAGTGTACTTGCCAATTGTCTCAGGAGAAGCCTTCTCCTTATGCTCAGCTCCAGAAGTTACCATGCTAGGTTTAAGCAGGATACCCTCAAACAAAACATTGTTCTCAGCCAAATAGAAAAAGACCTCAGACCAAACCTTCTCTGCCACTTCAAGAGTCCTCTCGATAGGGTGGTCTCCATCAAGAAGAATCTCAGGTTCAACAATGGGCACAAGGCCATTATCTTGCACATTAGACAATATATAATAACTAAGGGACACCAGATATGAAAGCAATGCATTCTATTTAAAACCTTCAAGACAGATGTTTACTGAATCAAAAAATTCCAGCCTATTAGAAAATTTCTGTAAAATAATCATCTAAAATAGTATTTACTCTACTTTTAAATAGAAGGCATCACCCAAAAAGAAAGCATTTTCAAGGACCAAATTGAGCAGACAAGTCAAACAGGCATAAAATTGGACATATTGTTGAATGGTCAATCAATTCAAATTTCAGCTCCAAAATAAAAACAGTGATCAAGAAGTAACAGTTGTCGAGAAGTCCGTTATTTAGTTCTTACACCAAAAACAGATTGTAAAATGAGAACAAATGTGTCTTAAGTTGATGAGTTACCTGAGAGATGGCAGCATATCATGCAAGTCCCCATGCAGATTCTTTTACTACAAGAGCAGAGGGACCACAAGGAATGCTAACTACTGTCCTCCTGCATAATAATTTAAGCATTGAAGGCTAATGAGCACAAGTGTAAAACATTCAAATAGCAAGGGGAATATTCAGCAATGGCAAACATATTAGTTACAAGTCATGTAATAAGATATTTTCTGGACTTTTTTTTTCACAGAAGAAATTAAGGTAAGGCCAAAAGTAACATCTTAATGAACAAATTGGAGCACAAGCTGACTCACCATTTGGCAAAACGAGCACGTTGCTTGTAGTATTCAGCGGACCTTGAAGCCAATCCATCCAAGCCTTGGCATCAGGATTCATTATTGGATCCAGGAAGAGGAACCAAACCCTTTGGACAAAGAGAGTGTACCAATGATAAGCACGTTGACAATGACAGTTTCTATTTGAAGCATAGACATTCAGGAAGGGCCCCTCAAAGCAAACCTTGTCAACTTTAATGCCTGGAACAATTTTCTCCTCATGCAAGCAGTCAACAAATTTCTTCCCAATTGTCGATTGGTAAAGTGTCTCCTCGAACAAAATGGCACCAGAGATGTATTCACCCAGACCAAGCGTGGTCAACAGAAGTTGTCTATAGGCTTGACGATTGACCTCAGTATTGTCCAACCCGATGGATGCTAACCTTTTCCCACAGGTTGCATTTGACTCGTCAATGGCAAGGATACCACGACCAAGAGATTTCTGTGCATAATGAACCAAGAAAAAGCTCACCGGACTGGTAAAATATGTTCACAAACATCTACTTTCAATAAAATCCCACTGCGAGTAAATGATGTTTGAACTCTTAACTTAGGGAAAGAATTACTTTATAGTCTCTCTCTCCTTCTCTTACATAGACTAACAACAGTTGTAATTTATTGCAAGATCAGATAAAGGGAAAAATGTTTCGGCTTGTCATAATGCACTACGACTCATCCAACATAAGAATATATTATATGTTCAGATGACAAAAATATGAAGCTGCTAGGCATTGCCAGAAGACAATAATGATAGCAAAACTCAATCTCATAATTCCAAAGTAATAGGCACCAGACGGGATAACATGAGAGGACACTTAGGATTAGAAGCTTATGAAATTTAAAACCATGAGGTACGACGCCTCAAGGGAAGACAGAAGGAATTTGAAACACCCCACAGAGTTGGTTGTTTTGGGCCCAACAGAAGTCAATTCGGTCTCTACGGAACTTCAAGCAATAATTAACCCACGGGAACACTCCACCGGTCAACGATCAAAGCCAGCAAGATTCAAGATTCAAGATTCAAGTGCCCAACAAAAGATCAATCAAGCTATCCAAAGCTCTCAAACCTCATAATCAGAGACCCCAAACCCAAAACCCCACACCAAACCCGCATGCAAACAGTCCCAACCCTTCTCATTGTCTTCCTCAGCTGTCTTCAGCAACCTCTCCAACAAGTGAGAGCAATCCCTTAAACATTGGCAAAAAATGGAGAAGTCTAATGGACTTACCACATATATTCATTCCGCTTTAACTGATAAACTCTATTTACCGACGATAATTTCCTCATCAAGACAATCCATATTTAAAAAAAAAAAAAAAAAAAAAAAAGAAGAAGAAGAAGAAGAGATTAAATAAAATATTCATTCATTATATATACAAAAAGAATTACAATATATAAAGATATAAACATCACATACCCAACTCAATTTTTTCTGCATTCTCGGTGCACTCTTCAACATCAATCGATACCGAACGACTCTCAACCAATCTTGAGTGCAAATCAAAGCTTCCATGTTTGGCTAGCGGCCGACAAGGTCTATCCAAATAAGAGGTTTAGGTCTTACGCCCTTTTGGGCGACGATCTTTTGGGCGACGATCTTGTGATCGCCGACCAAAAGGTGACGGAGGCCTACAAGTATGTGATGTCCCAGTTGGGCGTTAAACCTGCGATGGCTACTGAATAACCTCTTTTTCCTTTCTCAATAAGAAAGCCTTTGACCCTTGTATTCGTTCGCCAAATCTTGTTCAGTTCCATCCAAGCTCGGTTTTGTCTGAATCTTCGTGGAAGAAGAAGAAGCGGTTCACCAGCTACTACATCCAGGGATCCAACCAAATCATTAAACCTGGCGGCTGCTCGTTCTTTGATCAGTGATTCACCGGCCACTAGATCCAGGTATCCAACCTTATTCTCAAGCCTGCTGGCTCGGTTGATTGGCACTCCTGTAGGCTCATCTTGCAACTTTGAGAGTTAAAGAATTTCGAAAGCCATCAAACACACGACCCGATGTACTAAAAGTTGACTCTGAAGCAACAGTAGTTACAGGAATGGACAAAATATCTCAAGCCATCAAAGAAATGATCTTATATTTTGAGCCAGTAGTCTTCCACCACATCAAAAGGATAAGATCGAGAACTTTTTCATTTTTTTCTTGAAGATACTCATCAAGCTCGGATTTGTTGTCATTGCATCCTTGTTCATTCGAGTATAAAAACATTTGCTTCCAAGCTTGGGTGTCATACTTCTTTATTCCTTCATTACCACCCTCATCGGCATTGGAACCACTACTACTTGCACCCAAACTATAGCCACCAAAATTTCAATCACTTGAAATAAGAGAAGATTGCTCAGAAAATTCATACAAACGCTCCAATGTATCCTTCACCTTGTAATGCATCTTTTTAATTTTCGAGTCATCATCATAAATTTGTCCATACAAGAAACTCACATAATTCAACTTGGCTCTAGGATCCAACACAACTGCAATCAACACCATCATATTCACTTTATCCAAACTTCCATAATATTTATTAGATTTTACTTTCATTTTCACATCCATAGCTTGAAGCTTAGGATCCGAAGCATCAACCACATCTTTCAAATATCTATACAAAAGAGCTATCCCTTCAAAATAATCATTTGAAGTAACATATGAACTCCCCGACATCCGATTGGTGGCATCATAGAATACTTTTAGAAATTCCGAAAGAATAATAACATTTTCTCAATCATCATCATTAGGAATTTCATGATTAAGCTCACTTGCAAAAGATAAATCGTCTTCTTCCATTCTTTCGAAAGCTTTTCTGAACTTTAATGGCGATGTATAACATGAGGTAAGTGGAGTTCAATCTAGTGGCAACGTCAAGAACTACCAAACCCATATAAGTGATCCGTTCACTCTCAATGCAAGATTGAAATGCTTTGGCTCTCGTGGGAGAACTCCTTACATACCTAACCACATTTCGGATACGTGTAATGGAGTCACGTACCGTAGTCAAGTCATCTCTCACAATCAAATTTAATATATGAGTTGTGCACCTTATGTGCAAAATACTACCACTTAATATCAACGACCTTTCTTTCGAAAGTTTTTCCCTCAAATAGCCAATTTTAACACTATTTGAGCTAGCATTATCCACAGTGATTGTGGACACCTTTTTTTCTATTCCCCACTCCCGAATGCATTTCTCCACCATTTTCCCAATCTCCTTACCCTATGACTATGCATTACCACAAAGTTGATGATTCTTTTATGCAACTTCCAATTTTCATCAATAAAATGTGCAGTGAGACACAAATAATTCAAATTTTGAATGGAACTCTATGTATCAGTCATGAGTGCAATCCTAGAATTAATCTTTCCAAAATAATTCTTCAAATAAGTTCTTTCATATAAATATAACTTTATGCAATCTTTTGCTACTATGAAACGTGATAAATGTTTGAAGAGAAGTTGTAACTCACTAACAAATTCATGAAATCCAACATGCTCAACCAAGGAAAAAGGTTGCTCATCAAAGATGATGAACCGAGCAAGCATTCGCCTACAACATTCTTGATTAAACAACCATGTCGATAAGACGCTACCAGTACTAAAATCTTCTCATGCCTTGTCAATCATGTCTACATTACATGGTGCAAAGAATTTCTACCTCTTATCTACATTACGGTGAAACCCCTTGCATGTGGTCAAGTGCTTCCTCATTGCAGAAGTACCATTAGCAACACTATACTTAAGCACGGACCCACAATGAATGCACTTCACTTGATATGTTTTTCCATCATTATCATTAATTCTTGCATAATGATTCCAGCGTTCTGATGTATATTTCTTATCATGCGGAATATGAGAACCAGGTACCTTATCTGTAGCACTCATGGTAGGGGTGCCTCTTTTTCATTTTCATTGCTAGAAAAATCCAATTTTGTGATCGAAGTCATCTCTTCACGTCCCTCCACCTCCATTGACGTGTTATCTTGATATATTAACTTCGCACTACACAACAATAATAAAATATAATTAGAAATTTCAAAATAAAGAGCAAACTAGAAGTGAAACACCACTAAAACAAGAATGTCTAGCATAGAAATGGGACTCCCTTCATACCAGCAAATCAAGGAAGCAATCACATAGAAATGGGACTATTAAACTTAGCAAGAAACTTAGTTACCCAGCAAAAAGGTAAAACAATTTATTGTTGGATGTATTAAATTTTTTACACTAAACTAAATTTAGCATAACAGAATTGATCTCCTACAGGAAAGGAATTTTAGGATTTTGGATCAACTGGTGTATACTTCCATTGTAATAGATATGAAACTAGAAACTTCATAACTAGTTTGATATTATTATGACCTTTCACAGCGAAATTAAGTTAACATGTCATATAAGGAAACCTCAGGGGGTTGCTCAAGTGGCAAACGTATTCATCCTTCTCACTCAAAACTTGGTTTGCTTGCACATTCTCTTGGGGCCACCCAGGGGTATAAACTTTTGTGTCTCGATAATTACCCACTGAGTGCATGATGGAGGACTTGCACACGTAATGGGTATTAGTTAGGTGCTTAAAGAGCCCCTACCACCCATTGATATAAAAAGAAAATTAATAACTATATAACAACAACCTTTATTTTTATGTTTAAAAAAAATTCAAGCAAATAAAAGCAACGCATTACTTTCAAAGAAGGTAAAAAATTCGAGGATTGAAATTGTAGCAAACTAAAAGTGACTTTCCTCAATATTAATAACTTATAGGTCCATAATAACAATAGAGAGAGGGGGCAGCAAAGATTACCGGCACAAAAGACGAGTTATGAGCGGCGTCAGTGGCAGCTGAGCGAGCGGCTTCAAGGGAGGCTGGGCAAGCGATGTCGGCGGTAACTGGGCTAACAGCGTCGAGGGTGGCTAAGTGAGCGACGAGCAACGTCAGGGGCGACTAAACAAGTGGTGTCAGGGGCTAGGCAAGCCGCTTCGAGGGAGGCTCGGCAAGCAGCGTCGGGGGTCACTAGGTGAGAAGTGTCGGAGGTGATTTGGGTGAGCAGCTTTGAGGGAGGCTCGACAAGGGCGTTGGGGGTGGCCCCGGGTGAGCGGCGTCGAGGGCAGCTAGGCAAGCGGCTTCGAGGACGACCGGGCGAGCAACGTCGAGGGTGGCTGGGCGGCGACGAGCATCATCAAGGGCCGGACCGGGCGGAACAACGTCGGGGGTGGCTAGCCGAGCAACGTCAAGGGTGAGCAGCGTCGGAGGCGATCGGGCGAGCAGCATTTAGGGCGGCTGGACGAGCGGCGAACGGCCTCCACCAAGGGGATGAGCGGCATCCACCAGCGGTGTCGACGGTGTCGATGGCGAGCAGCTGAGTGGCAAGGGCCAACGGCTGAGCGGCGAGGCGAGCGAGGGGTGATAATGTTGAGGGAGGCAAGGGTAAGGTGAGCGCAATTCGACTGGCGTCCAGCAGCGGGACAACCGACGTCCAGCGGCGGCTGAGCGGCGAGGGGTGACCGTATCGAGGGAGGCAAGGATGAGGCAACGCGGGGCGACTGGAGTCCAGTGGCAGCATCGAGGGCAAGCAACGACGGCGACGAGCAGAGGCAAAGAACAAGAGAGACTCAAAGAAGAGAGGACTGTGAAAGTATCGTGTGAAGTGATGATTTGGGGCTTTTTTTAGAGCCCTAACTAGGAAGCTGGAAGTGGTCCCTTTAGAACTAGGAGTCAAAGATAGACTGTAGTAAGTATACAAAATTTTGTTGTTCGAGTGTGAGCTTGTAATCAATGATTTTTTTTTTTTTAGCATTGTTTATGAATCAATTATCTATTAGAAGCATGTCCAGTTCATGGTGGCTAGATAGTGGGGCAACAAGTTTATTGTGTTTATCATACGGGGATTCATAAATTTAAAGAAGCTAAATCAAGATGAATCATAGCTCACTGTGGAAAATAATGGTAAAGTCGACGTTGGAAATATCATTTTAATTCTAGATTCTATTTTAAATCTGATATTAAGAAACACATTTTATATACTTTCCTTACTCTATAAAAAAAAAAAAAAAAAACTTATTTTTGTGGTCTTTAATTCAAATAAGGTTGAGTACTACATTATAACAAATGAATTGTACAGATTGTATTTAACTCCTAATGATATATACGTCTTGTATACGGTTGAAAAGGTTGTTTCCAAAAGTTTTCAGTCTAAGGAATAATTTCACACATGTATAAAGAAAGAGTAGAAAAGTTGATAATGTTAATATTCTATCTACTCTTAACAGTTACGTAAAGACTTATGTAGATTATTAGGGAAGTTAGATGATCGAGATAAAGAATAAAACTACAATCTGAAGTTCTGACATGTTAGAGGTCATTTAAGTTAATCTTAATGGACCCTATATGGTAATGTTATGCAGAAATTTTATTTCAACAAAGTCATTAATGACTATTTCTTATGTACTTAATTAAAGAAAAGTCCGAACATCTTGATAAATTCAAAAAAATTTCGGACTAAAATTGAAAAGCAGATAGAATAAGTCTTAAAGGTTGTTTGTTCTAACAGTGGTGGTAAGTATTTTTGGCAAGTATAACAATGCTAAATAACATAAATGGTCATTTGGCAAATACTTAGTAGATTCTAGGGTGGTAACTTAATTTACTATACCTGAAAATCCTGACAAAATGATTTCGTCGAAAGGCATAATCGCATCATAATGAACATGGTGATGAGTATGGTTAATAAGACTAATTTATCCGGTCTTCTATGAGCTGATATTTTGAAAGCAACCTTTTCACATACAAAAACGTGTTTCGAACTTGACGAAAATCTAACTTGAATCATATTAAAATTTATGCGTGTCCTGCAGAAGTGGGGTTATATAATCCAATATTAAGGCCCTGTTTGGTAACCATCCAAACAGTGCCAAATTCTGATTTTTTTCTTCCAAGAATCAGTTTGGGCTCAGAATCGCGTTTGGTAAAATTTTTGTTTCCGGGAACAAATTGGGAGTGGAATCAAGAATAAAAAAAAAGTTGATTCTTATTCCAGAATCAGAATTGAGAATCAAAACCAACTCTTCTTCTTCCCTTCGGCCATCTCGCGACCGCCGTCCACCACCGCCCGCCACCATCCGCCACCGCTCGCCGTCCGCCGCCGCCGCTAATCGCCATCTGCCAATCTGGCGAGCTCGCCGGAGGCTCGCCAGGCCAGGGCGAGGTCCGGCGAGCTTGCCGAAGGCAAACCCAGCCACCGGCGAGGCTCGGCCTCACCAGATCTAGTGAAGCCGAGCCTTACCGGTGGCCGGGCGGCCTGCCGAGGTTGGACAAGGCCCGCCTAGCCCCAGCGAGGCTCACCCAACCCAATCGGTGGCCGGGCGGGCCTCGCCTAACCTCGGCGAGGCTCGCATGGTCACCGGCGAGGCTCGGCCTCGCCCGATCCGGCAAGGTCGAGCCTCTCCGGGGCTAGGCAAGCCTCACAACGCCCAACCCCCGCGGTGGCCGGGCGAGCCTCGCCCGGCCCGATGAGGCTCCCAGCCACCGGCCAGGCTCGCCCAGGCTGCCGGCGAGGCTCGGGCGACGCGAGGGCCGGCCTCGCCGAGGCGGCGACACCCCGGTGAGGTCGCCGGCCCTCGTCGGCCGGTCTTGGTCTAGCAACCGGTCACAAGAAGAAGAAGAAGAAGAATAGGAGAAAAAGGAAAAAAAAAAAAAGAAAAAAAGGAAAAAAAAATTTATTTAAAAATTAAAATAAATTAATTTGGAACATAATTAATGAGCACGGTACCAAACGCAATTCTATTCCAAAATCAGAAATTTTGGACAGTTACCATACGGCTTAAAATGCTTAAAATCAGTTCCCGAGAACAGAATAAAAAAGAATCGTTTCTAATCAGAATCTACTCCTGGGAACAGAATCGTTACCAAATGCACCCTAAGTGTGTTGGAATTTAGATTCACTCGGAATTATTTCACATCTTACCCAAATTGTTCAAAAGGATATCGATTTTATGACCCTAATAAAGGTATAAAAATTATGGAATCACAGATGGTAAAGTTTCTAGAATTCGACATAACTGCAGGAGATAGCTGCTCTCAAACTATTAAGGATAATAGTACAATGGAGATCACTGTGTCTTTATTTTTGCCTATACAGATAATTGTAGAATCTCTTACACCACAAACTAAGGTTGTTAAGGTTCAAGATAGTATTCTTGAAACATTTTTTGATAAAGTTTTTCAAGCCTCTCAGGTGAAGAATGAAGTGGTTGTAGCTCTATTCAGGAGATCAATTAGGGAAAGACGATCAGTTATACAACCAGACTATATAGTCTATCTATGAGAGCATGACTACGATATCTACTACATAGTTGATCTAGTGACTTATACAAATGTTGTTTCTTGTTCTCAATTAGGTATGTGGTTAGATGCCATAAAAAACGAGATGTAATTTATGAAATATTATAATGTTTAGGAACTTATCAACTTGTCTAAAGGTCACAAGCTCATTAGTTGAAAATATGTGTACAAAACTAAAAGGGATTTTAAAGAAAGATTATGGAGTTTAAAGCCAAATCAGTAGCTAAAGTTTTCATTCTGAAAGAGGGGTGGACAGTGAAGAAATATTTCTTTTCTAGTCTCTTCTAAAGATTCTTTCAGAGTGAACATGACATTAATAACTCATTTTGTTATGGAGTTACGCCAAATAAAAGCTATTTTTCCAAATGGACACATTGATAACAAAATATATATAGTGCAACTGGAAGGTTTTGCAGTAGACGATTTAGGTAAACTTGTGTGTAGATTGAAAAGTCTTATTCATGGTCTTAAGCAAGTTTCCATATAATATTATTAAAATTTCATAGTGTTATCACTTCGTTTAGTTGAGAACAAAGTAATTCAGTATATATACTACAAGGTTAGTTGGAGGAAATTTATTTTTCTTATACTCTATGAACATGATATTTGGCTTACAAGCAGTGATCTTGAATTACTGTATGTAACAAAGTAGATACTATCGAAATATTTTTTGGCATGGAGGACCTTGAGGCATCTTTTGTCTTTTACACTGAGTTCCATAAGGATCGTTCTTGCCAAATATTGGGTTTATTTCAGAGGACATTTGCTGATTGTATTTTGGAAATATTCAGTATACATCACTACAAGCCGAGAATTGCTCATGACATTAAGGGTGATGAACCGAATTATATTGTCCTTATTTAGATATTGAGAAAATACAGTTAAAAGGTGTACCTTGTGTTAGTGCACTTGAAAGTATCATGTATGCACAAATTTGCACTAGACTAAACATCGTCTTTGCAATAGGACTTATAGATAGATATTAGTTAAATCCAGGAAATGATCATTGGGTTACTGCCAGTAAGTTTTTTGAGGTATTTTTTTTTAAATAAGGACAAAAGACTATATGCTGATTTACAGACATGTTCAAGTCTTGTAACTAGTAGGGTATTTGGATGTAAACTTTGCTGGCTGTTAAGATGACATGAAATTGATAATATAATACATATTTATGTTAGCAGGAAGTGTAGTAAATAGAAATCTATGTCATCTTCTACCATGTAAGCGGAGTTTGTAGCATGCTTTTAGGTTGTTACTCAGGCTATTAAACTTCGGAATCTCATTAGAGAGTTTATCGTATTTAACTTTATGGATAGACCCATATGGTTGTATTGAAACAATAATTCTGTAGTGTTATTTATTAACAACAAATGTCTCAAGGTGTCTAAACATATGATAGTCAAATTGTTTACTATAAAGAAACGATACAAAATGGTGACATTATAATACAGCATATTTCCACAGATTATATGGTTACAGATCCACTAACTAAAGGACTTCGCTCTTCTATTCTTGAATGGCATGTCATTAATATGGGCTTAGGAGCATCATGAGATGCCGTTGTTTAATGGGAGTTGTTTTAGTTTTACTCTAATAAAGTTTATATGTGTGTTTGCTATACTTGATAACGGTTTGATATGTATCAAGTTTTGCATTCAATAAAATATTTTTGAATGTGTTGTCATTATGTTGAATACATATTGATAAAAATCTCAACATATTGTATAAACCTTGAGTGAAGGCTGGAGGCATCCGGTTATTAGCCTTGAGCCTTGAATATATATCTTGTTACACATAAAAAAATGTTAACCGTAAAAATAAGGCATATGTAAGTTCATTGGAACCATAAAGATATTCTTTAGTGGCACAAGTTTTTGTGACACTTAAGGTAAGGGCATGATGACTAAGAAATGGAATCTCTCTATGAGAGTTGTTATCCATTTGTCACACTACTATATTGAATCCATATCAATAAAGTTAAAAGCACTCGTGACCATAGAAGGCTTTGTATGTATACATGCAGTTACCGCCATAATTCGGTGTTCGAGACTTTATGGGATATGATTGACTATTAAGAATTATCTCTACACCAAGGTGCACACATATAGTACAATTTCAATTAATATAACCCAAGTGGGAGAATGTAAGAGTTTTCTTAATGTGAGCTACATTAATTGATATTGTAATTTACCGTTTTACGGATTTGGTTTAAGGTGAGATAAAATGTTTCTTAATTTGTCTAATATGGGGCTGGCTAGTGTGGGACAAGTTGAACTTGGCCCGTAATGAGAGGGGTCTAGTTAGAAACTCTATAAATAGTGCTCAAGTCTCTCTTCTAACCATAATTCTCATAATTATCCTCACAAATGAGCATTTACCTAGCGCTAAAGGGTGAGGGGGCCATCTCATTAAGCTAGTGATACATAAGGCAATAGAGCAGAAGTTCTTGAGTTTGGATTGTCTTTATTCCGTATTAAGAACGGTGGTACAAATTAGTTGTATAAATCTATTTACACGATTATATCTTGTTTCTAGTTATGAAGATCTTGGGTTGCGCTTTTGCATTTTATAGCATGGACAAGCGCGAGTTCCTGTTCGAGAGACTGAAGCAAGTCGAGAAGCAGCTGAAAGACATGAAGGACATGGATATCATGGAGATGAAGAGGATGTTGTGCCAGATATTGGCCTAGACGAAGAGATTCCTCTTAGTGTTGGATGACGTGTAACTGCCCTACGAGCAACTCTTGCGAGAGTTAGCAATGATCATCCCGGCCTCTTCGCAAATCCATGTAATTACCACGACTCAAGACAAGAAGATAGCCGGGTTCATGCAGACTTCCAAGGCAGAGCCGATTAGGCTAGAAAAATTGAGCGATGAAGAAAGCCAGAGGATGCTCGCTCGGAAGTTGCGTAGAGTACACAGTTGGAAACTCTCAAATGAGGAGAATATCCTGAACTTGTGTCCTCGCTTGCCGCTTTGTATATCCTTACTTGGTGGGTTTCTGTCGATTGCTGGAGAACATGAACGCGCCGCCATGGTGAAAGAGGGTTCTATGATGACATTGTCAGATATACTACAATCGAGTTCCAATAAATTGCCAGTCTATCTAAAACCGTGGTTCATCTACATGGCTTTGTTCCCTGTAGGATCCCCCATTCCAACAAGACGGCTAGTGACGTTGGGGTTGGCTAAGGGCCTGCTAGATTCGCATTGTTACGACATAGAAAGGAAAAGGACAAGGCAGCCCGAGGATGTGGGAGAGATGTTCATTCTGGAGCTCGCAGATAGGAATGTGATCGATGTGGTGAGCTGGAGGGCGGATGGGTCCCCCAAAGCTTGCCAAATGCTCACCTCGCTGTATGACATGATCCACCCGATCACGATGAGCATGGGATTCCTCCACATACATGCCACTAGCAAGTTGAAAGACGAGAACGACCGTGACCCGACCAGCCAGCAATAACTGCCAGAAAGAACCAAGATTTGGTGGCTTGCGGAGCACACAAACATAGTCACAGGTGGCCGCGGTGGCAACTACCCAAATTTGAACCTTGGCCATGTCCGCTCGTTTCTGTCTTTCTACCTGAGGAGAGGCTTTCTCACCAAAGACATTAGCACGTTTCTTAGGAAGATGACGTCCGAGACTGACTATAGCTTGCTAAGGGCGCTTGATTTGGAGGGTGTGTAAACCATACTTGCAAGGTGTGCTCCCCAAGCTGGTTCTCCTTAGGTACCTAGGATTGAGATTTACGGAGTTGGATTCGCTCCTGAGTGACGTTGCAGATCTATACCATCTTGAGACTCTTGACATAAAGCACACCAACATCACTTCGTTACCAAATTCCTTATGGAAGGCGACGAACTTGAGGCACCCGCATCTTAACTGGTTCTACATTGACTTGAAGAAAATCCTCAAGGCTTGCAGCAACAATGTTATGGCCTTGACTCAACTCCAAGCCTTAAGTCGTCTGGTTATCGGTGAGGTCAAGGAGAACTTGATGAGGGACTACATGGACAGTTTGACCACGCTCATCACACTCAAGCTCTACTTGCAACGCTCGGATACGGACACCTGAGGCGCTGCAGAAACAGCAGTAGCCGATTGGATCAGCTCCAGGCTCACCAATCTCCAGTCCTTGACCTTTGGGGCGATCCAAGAAGCCAGGCCTACAAAAGAAGACGAGCCGGCCGAAGAAGACAAGCCCCCGCAGGAAGAGGCCAAGCCCGCAAAATCACAGATAGGCCCGTTACCGAAGGCCGAAAAACATCACGACCTATTCGATCTCTACTTGGTGGGCCAACTCAAAAAACCCATCTGGACAGAGAACTCTTGCCGGGCTCACTTAGGGTTTCTTTTTTTCCCTTTTTTTTTTAGGCGGGGGCAAGAGGGGGGTGCTATCACTCAGGGTATTAACTCTGTCAGTTTCAAAGGTGAAGATAGACATGATGCCCGAGTTGGGTGGTCTCCTAAGGAACCTGCGGACACTCAGGCTCTTGGCCAATTCTTTCCTGGGCACTAGTCTGATATTCAACAAAGATGAGTTTCCAAGCTTCATGATCTTGAAGATTTGGACGCGGTCTAAGCTTGAGAAGGTGATTATTGAACAAGGAGCAATGCTACATCTCAAAGAACTCGAGTTTAGGCACCTCGATATGATGACAAAAGCTGAAGGGATCAGCGAATGTAAGAATTTGGAGAATATTTGTGTGGTAGTAAAAAAGGGTGTCGACGGTTTTGTTGACCATCTCAAGGATGTAATAGGACACAGGACGTTTGAGTACAAGAGAGAAGACACAAAGATGCCTAAATGTAATGACGGTGACGAGGATGACAGGTATGGGACCGTATTAAATCTTAAACTTGATGAAATTGTTTTTATAAATTGATAATTTCAATAATTACTTCTTAGTTATTAAAAATAACGATAAATATCAGGGACGAAATAGAAGAGATTGTCTATCTGCACGTTGAAAAGGAGGTGGATGACGGCTACAGGTATGGGACAATATTAAATCTCAAACATGTTCTTTATGCATGATGATAAAATTGTTTTTATAGAATTGATAATTTCAATAATTACTTATTAGTTATTAAGAAGAACCATAAAAATCAGAAACGAAAAAGGAGAGGTGCTGTATGTGCACTGTTGAAAAGAACACCGAGAGGCCCAAATCCGTGGATGACAAGACAGTCATGGAACATGTTATTTACACATGGTGATGAAAATGTTTTTATAGACTTGATAATTTCTCACTAGTGATTAAAAACAACAATTATAATTTTTGTCGGATAAGAATTATGTTGGCTCATTTACGGGACTAAGTCAATACATACTAAGAAACTATTAAATCTACAATGAGTCCTATGAAATAACACAAAATCACATGAGCAGTATCATTTAACTTTTGTGGAATCTAATGTTGTACTCAAAAGTAACCCTCGGAACCAACCTTACTTCCCATAACCTACGTATGTCGAGTGAACCTTTCACCTAGCTCACCTACAAAACGCTAAAGAAGATATTACGAGATCTTTTCACGTTGGTTAAGACCTCTCATTTACTTACCTTATCATAGTTCAAATATTGAAGCTTCTCATACAGGAACAAAATCTTCAAAGCTAGTGTTTTGACTATAGAATTGTTATCTAGAATGTAAATTGAGTTTAGTGAAAGGTGTTAGTTGCAAAAAATGCAATTCCACGATCTCTATAACTAGAACAAAAACAAATATAATCGAGTAGAAATGTTAACGCGTATGTTTTGAAATCCACCATTCTTGATGCGAAAGCATGTTAGCGTGGCAATCCAAGCGCATGTACTTCTCTTCTATTGCCCTCGATATCACTGGCTCAATGAGACGGCCCCTTACTTTTAGCACTTAGGAAATGCTCCTTTGTGAGGATAATTGTGAATGTTAGAGTTAAATGAGAGATTTAAGCAATATTTATAGAATTTCAATCAAGCTCTCTCATTATAAGCCAGGCTCAATTCGGCCCACACTAACCAACCACATATTAGATTTATTAAGAAACCTTCTATGTCACCTTAAACCAATCCTGTAAAACAATAATTATAATATCAATAATTCTTAATTGAATGTAGTTCACATTAGGAAAATTCTTACATTCTTCCACTTGGGCTATATTAATTGAAATTGTATTATAGGTGCGTACCTTGATCTAGAGATAATTCTTAATAGTCAATCCAATCTTATAAAGTCTCAAGCACCAAATCACGACGATATGGCGGTAATTATATGTACACACACAGAGCCTTCCATAGTCACGAGTACTTTTAACTTTATTAACATGGATCCAAAATAGTGGTGTAGCAAGTGGATAACACCTCTTATAGAGAGATCCCATTTGTCAAGCATCATTCTCTTACCTTAAATTTCACAAAAACCTATGCCACTAGATAATGTCTTTATGGTTTTAGTGAACTCACATATGTCTTGTCCTTATGATTAACCTTTTCTTTATGTATAACAAAATATATGGTCAAGGCTAATAACCGGATGCCCTTAGCCTTTACTCAAGGTTTATACAATCCCTTGAGACTTTTATCAATATGTATTCAAGAAAATAACTATACATTCATAAATATTTTATTGAATGCAAAAATTGATACATATTAAAATGCTACTAAATGTAATAAACACATATGTAAATTTTATTAAAAAAATAAAAATAACTCCTACTAAATAACAGCATCCCATGATACTCATAAGCCCATGCTAATGACATGTTGCTCAAACACACAAGGACGTAGACCTTTAGTTAGTAGATCTATAGTCATATCATATGTAAAAACGTGATCTATATCAACATCACCATTTTGTATTAACTCCTTTATGGTCAAAAACTTGGCCGTCATGTGCTTAGATCCCTTGGGACCTCTGTTGTTGTTAATAAACAACACTATAAAGTTATTGTCATAATACAACTATATGGACCTATCCACAAAATCAAAAACGGTTAACTCCACAAAATCAAAAACGGTTAACTCCCTAATAAGGTTTCGGAGCCAAATAGCCTGAGTAGTAGCTAAAAAGTATGTTACAAACTCTGCTTGCATGGTTGAAGATGGTATAGATTTTTGTTTCTCACTCTTCCATAAGACGGCACCTCTTGCCAACATAAAGATGTACCATGTCGTTGACTTCATATTGTCTTGACAGCAAGCAAAGTCTGCATCTAAATATTATACTAGCTGCAAGTTCAGAACATGTCTATAAATCAGTATATAGTATATTGTCCTCTTTAAATACCTTAAAATCTTTTTGGCAATAATCCAATGATCGTGTCATAGATTTTATTGATATCTATGTAGAACTCCTGTCACAAAAGCGATATCTAATCTAATACAAACTTGAGCATACATGATACTTCTAAGTATACTAGCATAAGGTACATCATTTATTTGAGCTTTCTCAAAATCTGAATTAGGGCATTGTAAGAGACTCAATTTATCACTTTTAATAATATGAGCAATTCCTAACTTGCAGTGCTGCATATTGATACGATCAACATACGTCCACTGAGACAAACCCAATATACGGCAAGAACGATCTATGGATCTCAATAAACAAAAGACGCCTCACCAAAATCATTCATGTCAAATTTTTCGATAACATTCGATTTATCTCATGCAATAATCCAATGTCACTACTCAGAAGTAAGATATCATCTATATAAAGTATGAGAAAAATATATTTCCTCTCACTAACCTTGTAATATATACATTGATCTACTTTGTTCTCAAAAAATCCGAATGAAGTGACAACACTATGAAACTTTAAGTACCATCATCTAGAAGTTTGCTTGAGGCCATAAGTAGACTTTTTCAATCTACATACTGATAATACTAGTACGAGTACCTAGAGGGGGGTGAATAGGTTTATGAAAATTTTCTTGCAGTTTGCGCAATACTTAGACAGATGAAGGATTAAAAAAATCAATCGTAAGACTGAGTAAAGGAAAGAGAAAATTAAACACAAGGTTTATAGTGGTTCGGCTTGATTCAAGCCTACGTCCACTCTTCTGCACTGACAGCCGATTGGCTGGATTCCACTATGAACAAAGAGATGTTACAGTGTTGATCTTCCTTGATTTCTCGATGTAGATGATCTACTACACTCGCTCAAGGTATCACCAAGTACAAACACTCTCTGTGTATACAATTTCGCTCGAACTGTATCGACTAACAATCAAGGTTCTTGAGACTCTGGAATTTATCTATCGATCACACACTTAAAACAACTAGAACGTCTTCCTTTTATACTCCTTTATGCCATCATAGCCGTTGGCACTTACCAAAGGAATTCCTCCAATCTACCCGTTGGACGGAATCAATTAAGAAGATCATCCAAGCTATTTAAGGAATCGATGATAGCCCATCAATCTGTTCGCCCATACAATCAGGATTTTGGTTTCCAAGAATAGAACATTCCAAGAATGTTTCGTCGACCATCAGATCTTCAATTGATCTTAGATAAGAATCAAAAGAATCCGAAATGATTATCCAACCAAGGAATCTATTCAGGAGGATTGGATCAAATCCCCAAACCATATACTTCGGCCGGATATCCTACGCCACTTGGATTAGAAAGACTGTCGGTGAGAATAATCTTGAGTCTTGAGTCTTGAGTCTTGAGTCTTGAGATTACAAAGTCTTGAGACTTTAAACCAATGATATCAAGACTAGACTGATAGAAATGTTTTGTCAGCTTCAAAATATTCTGGAAAGATTTCTCCAACACATACAAGTGTACCTAAATCGTCTACATCAAAACTTTCACTTTGCACCATATAAACCTCCACATTAAAGTCTCCATTTAGAAAAGTAATTTTAACATCCATTTGGTATAACTTTATATCAAAATCTTTAGAAGAAACTGGAGAAAATGTTGCTTCGTAATCTATCCATTTTCTTTGAGTGAAACCCTTAATTACTAGTCCAGCTTTAAACTTCTCAATCTTTCCTTTAGAATCCTTTTTAGTCTTGTATACCCATTTGCAGCCAATGGACTTGTAACCTTCAGGCAATTTAACAAGCTCCTAAACACCCTTGTATTTCATGAATTGCATCTTGTCTTTCATCGCATCTAGCCACAAATATGATTGAGGACAAGAAACAACATCTATATAAGTCACTAGATCAACAACTCAACCGATATCATACTCATGCTCTCCCAAGTAGACTACATAGTATGGTGGTATAGCTAAACGTCTTTCTCTAGTCGATCTCCTGAGTGGAGCTACTGCAATCTCATTTTGAATCTGAGAGGTTTGAGGAACTTCATCAAGAACTACCTCAACAATAGGATCCCGAGCCGTAATAGGCTCAGTTTGTGGCGTAGGAGGCTCCATAATCGTCTCCACAGGAAGAACACAGGGATTCAATAATCCCTACCATACTGTCATATTCAATAGTTTGTGAGCAGCTACCCTTTTTGGCTAATCAAATTCCAAAAATTTTGCCGTCTGCGATTTCACAATTCTTGTACCTCTATTGAGGTTATGAAATTGATACCCCTTTTAATGATCTGTGTAAGATACGAAGTAACACCGAGTAGTTTTGGAATCCAATTTACTCAATATTGGATTACATAATTTCACTTCTGCAGGACACCCCCAAACTTTAAGATGATTCAACTTAAATTTATGTCTAGTCTACAACTCAAAAGGAGTCGATGGAACAGTTTTTGTTAAGAACACGATTTAGAATGTAAAGCGTTGTTTTCAAAGCTTCACCCTATAGAAAACCAGATAAATTTGTTCTACTAATCATACTTCTCATCATATCTATAAGGATGCGATTACACCTTTTGGCCACACCATTTTGTTTAAGATTCTCAGGCATAGTAAATTGAGCTACTATCCAAGAATCCCTCAAGTATTTGGCAAACAACCCTTTAAGTTGTCCAGCATCATCATGCCTATCAAAATACTCACTGCCGTGGTTAGATCTAACAATCTTTATGACTTTTCACAACTATTTTTCTACTCAAGTTTGAAAAATTTTGAATTTGTCAAGAGACTCGGACTTTTCTTTAATCAAATATAGGTATCCATATCGAGAATAGTCGTCAATAAATGTGATGAAGTAAAAATTTCTACACAAAGTTGTCATGTATGGTCCACTAATATAAGTGTGGATGATCTCCAAGAGGTCAGAACTTCAAACAATGGTTTTCTCCTTTATCTTAGTCATCTTATCTATACAACAGTCTACACAAGTCTCTAGATCACTTTTAAAAGTAGGCAAGATGTTAGCTTTTATTAGCCTTTCGACTTTTTCTCTAGAGATGTGACCAAGATATTTATGTCACAATGCATAAGACCGTTCCTTAGGTAGAGGCCTTTTGGAAGCAACCTTCTCAGTTGAATAAGTGACATACATATCATTGGGAGATAAACACAATCGGTACAATTCATTAGATAAATTACAACACCCAACTTTATTTGAATTAAAAAATATAGAAACATTATTGCTCTTTATTTCAAAAAAAAAAAGTATCCATATATGTCCAAACAATACATAGAAATTAAATTACATCTAAAGAAAAGTACGTAAAAAGTGTTTCTTAACATCATCTTTAAACCAGAATCTAGAATCAAAATAACATCTTTCACGAACTCAATGTTGACTTTAATGTTGTTTCCTACGGTCAGCTTTGATTTATCCTAATTTGGCGTCCTTCAATTTATGAATTTATTTATGGTAAACGTAATATGATTAGTTGCACTACTATCCAGCCACCAAGAGCTGGACGAGGCTTTAGATAAGTTGGATTTACAAACAAATACCAAAGAATCATTACCTTTAGGCTCACTCTTGGTTCTCTTGGATAACCAAGTTTTATATTTATTGCAGCGTTTCTTTACGTGCTCTCTCTCCCTACAAAACTAGTCAAGAACACCATCATTCTTGAAGGGTTCTTTCTTAGGACCCAAGCTGTTAAAATGACCAACGGCTTCAGAATTTCCTTTATTATTGGAAGGACTAATAGCTTTAGAATTTCCCTTATAATTTTTTAACCTCTTACCCTTGTTGTCACACCTCGACCCACTCCGGACTCGCGACAACCTACCCCATCGCCTTCACTTAAGTCATTTGCTTGCGACTTTCCAGGATTCGTCGCCTACCCATTCATTTTATCTTTTGATTATACACAAGCGGAAGCAAAATAAACATCTCCCAACCATTAACAAACAATAGGGATAGTATAAGGCATACATTAGAACACACTTTTATATATATACTTCTAGCATCAAACATAATATTTCCTTACATCAAAAGCTTAGTCATTTACATGTCCACGTAGCAGATTCCTTCATACTTGTCCAAGTATCAGGGTTGGGATTAACCTAGCACCTCTTTCTATGAGGGCCACCTCACAAAGTGGTATCCCCTATGCGTCTAGTACACGTCCATCTCAAGGCATTTTGGCTTGGGCTCGGATAGCCATGATTAGGGCTTGAAAAATTTAAATAATGAGGAGTGAGATAAACTCAGCGAGTGAACTCCCTAGACCTCGTGTAGGGAAGCCATTCACCTCGGAAATGCCCTAAACACATATATTATCTATCGATTGAATACCAATAGCAAAGCCTTCGCTTTGCATTATCTATTAATAGGAATTAGGGCATTCAACATGCGACACTCTATCACGTGTCCAATTATAGTATAAACAATCACTACCTGAGTGCACCATTCCATTAAGCATATGATGTTCACAATTTAATCATCCAAGCGTGAATAACAATAATTTCAGGCACCATGCAACAACTTAAATCTCTCGAGTCCTAATCAAAGGCGTACAAATCCATAAACTTATCCATGCCTTTCTGACTCAAACATTAACCTGCAGGATATTCTCATACCTCTCAATTCATAAACAGGGTCGATCAAAGCATGAATGTGCCATATAAGTCATTGAAATGACATTTAGTTCATGCACTTTCCTCATGTAACTCATATATATCCATGCCACATATGTGCAGACTATAGTATCATTCTCATCATATGCACTCAACATTCATGCACTTTACACATGTGTCGTCTCGAGAATCACATGGCATCTCATACTACCATGTAACCCTCGAGACCATGCTTTCAAATTATTATGGCCGCTCAGGACCCAAGGCCAACCCGAAGGTTTACAGTCATCCGGCATAACCGAGCATCATCTCGCCCCATCGAGCACGGTATCATCCCGCGTAACACACATTAAGACGGTCATTCCTCTAAGGAGATTCATTCCGAAATCCATCCGCAAACGGCATCCCGTTGACTTAGGGGCATCCAAACTTAATTGAGCATTGTCTCGCATAAAACGCATCAAGACGGGTTCACACCGCATAAAACGCATAAGGTCTTTATATGATCGCACGAGCACATCATCACTCACGCTTATTATTATCTTTTTCATTAGCCAAGTATGAATGCCTCAATGGCATGTCAAGTGGAGTGTGTCTCATGATCTATCGAAAGTACATCAATAAAATATGTCAAGCACGAAATGAGAGTCCATGGTTTGACACGTTATGTTGAGCACCGGCCTAAGTCTAATCCAGATCGGAAACGATATGCTTCAATATTATACCGAGGCCAAGAAAACGTGACATGATCATCGACCTAGTATCAAACTTGGCTCGGGACCGATACATCTCAATATTGCCAATCTTAAGAGAGAGACTTGACTAGCCATGCTCCCTTGCACATTCAATGAACCATCATATATCTCGTTTCAGAGGCTTGGGGTGTTCTCACGTGTCGACCATGTACAATGAACATAAAATATATGTATATGTGTAGCAACTATTTCCAATGAACACATATAATAGTAAACAACATCATTGTCATTAATAGTAAACAACATCATATAGAACAAGCACATCCAATAACAATATTAAATCGAACAACCTTAGCATATAACCATTCAAAATCATATTTTGCAAGTAATCATCAATTGTAGAATATAAGTTATTGCATGTGCTTATCACCGCAACAAATCACACATCACGTGTCATCACAAAATAATTCATTACATCATTTTAACATATCATAACACCTTATTATAATCCACATCTCATATCCTAATAACTTATCGCATAACCACTTACCACGTAACGATAATTTATTGAACCAAGAAGTGATAACCTATCGATAAAAAGTTGATAACCTATCGCCCTAAACATGATAACCTATCGTCCAAAACTTGATAATCTATCACTCAAACCTCGAAAACTTTCCAAAACTTGATAACCTATCCAGATAACCTATCGGAACCCAATGATTACTTATCACATAAAACCTACTTATCACATCAACAAATCACCATTCAACCTTAATCTCACCCTAAACTATATCCAAAATGCAACAACAACCCTAATCAAGGACTAGAAAGCCACTCACAAATGAATCCAAGCTTCGAAAAGCATCGGGGGTGGTGCGACAAGGCTGGACAGCAGCCGAGGACTGCTAGTTACGCGTCTACAAGGCGCGAGAAAGCTGGATGGTGGCTGGACAGCAGTCCAGTGACAACGGTCCGATGGTGGCTTGGCGTTGGCACGGCCTCCGGGCTTTGCGAGGGACCAAACTGAAGAAGAAATGAGCAAGAAAGAGCTACTGTGGGGGCTGGACAGTGGCCTCCATAGCTTCAAAAGCTCGGCTATGGCGACGGAAATGGCATGCGGAGGGCGGTGCGAGTCGAGGTTCAAAGGACGGTTGCCTGTAACAAAAAAACAAGAGGAAAATGAAGATAAAAACTTACAAAAGAGATGCAAATGGGTGAGGGGAGGTTCGGCTATGGCAAGGAGGGAGAGAGTGTGAGCTTCAAACATTCAAGTGAGAAATGAGAGAAAGTGAAAGTGAGGAGGAGAGGTTGCCGCCAGTGAGGGGAAAGAAAGAGAGATAGAGAGGGGGGGAAATCTTGCCCATTAATGCTCATCAAATTCACTTCTTTTTGGACTCATATCAATCAATCAAGGTGGCTTGTTCAAGAAGCAAAAAACCTTGTATTAATGAGGGGATTTAGGCACTTGAGTGGATAGGCTTAGGTTTAGACAAGCTAGGTAGGCTAGGTGGCTTCCCTCAAGCTCTTGGACGCCCACTCTTGCTTGCACCGCCCCTTCCATATCCAACTTCCCACTTTGCCCTTTTGTCTTTAGTCAATGGAATGGCATTTCGGTCATTTCACAAAAAATGTGCACTATTCACATACTTGGTTGCATTAAATGCCAAGATTTTTTGAAATGATGGCTTGATGGGTTTGGAGGGTCCGTGGGCCTCCCTTGGCCGCCCACTCCTTGGGCTGTCCACTCTCTAGGCATGTGGCCCTCTTCCTCCAATGTAAAGAATAATTTCAAGCAATTTTCAAAATAAATTATGAAAGTTTAATAAGTTATAGAGAAGACTTTAAATAACATCTTTCATGAGGAATTCAAGCCTAATTCATTTTGTATAAAGAGCAGCAAATCACCAAAGGCAACCCAAAATCTCGACCATAGAAGAAAACCCATTTCGATATCCAAATATTCATAAAACACTTTGAAATTTAAGTATGTTGTCGATATAGATGTCTTCTACAACTTTGTTGAAGGAAACATGTTTAGATTCCGAAGGGAAAAATTTATTAAAAAAAAAAAAAAATCGAGAAGACCAATAGGTCATCATTTTTTACTGCACTGGGCAGTTTTCACATAATAAAAGCATGGGCTTTTGTACAAATTATTTCACCTCAGAAAAATCTGAAATTAAAATATGTTGTAAATCAAGATATTTTGAACCAATTTCATGAAGGAAGTTTTGTGAGATTCGAAACACAGGAAGCCCTATAAAATTGGAAAATAGTGAAAGTCCAGCAGTGTGCACATTATTCACACACATAAGGCTTGGGTTTAGGCTTAACTCATCCAATTTGAGCCTAACTCAGGCGTGTAGCCCATTGGGCTTTCAATTTCTAGCCCGATTTCACTTATCCAAAAATTTAGGTTTTACCGATAATTAAGGAATTCGATGAAGCAATGTTTAATGGTGGTCACTTAATCCTCTAAAGTCCGATATCCTTAACCAGACTAGAATTTATGGTTGAAATCTATCAAATGCGACTTATCATAATTAAAACCAACATGTATCCTTTAGGGGTTTTATGAGTTCGACCCGTGATTGATTTGATATCAATCCACTATTTTTAGAAAACAAGAAAAGAAAGCAATCAATGAAATTGAAATTATGAGACAGTAAGTAAACAATCAAGGAAAGCAGTAAATCTATCATGCAATCATAGAAAATATAAAAGAGAAACACAATTGAGAAAGATGAGAGGAAGAGAGAAAACCTGCAACTCTCCGGGCTTTATGTGGCATCCTAAAATTTCATAACAACCCCTGGATATACCATGAATAGGTGATGGAAGCGCCATCGGACTATATTATGGTCATTGGCTAATAGATTATAATTTAATCAAGGCAGAGCATTTTAATGGACAATTATTTGGTTGGAAATATATCCTATGTCCATGTGTGATTAAGAATTTGTATTAAAAGATTAATTGATAAGGAAATTATGTTTTTGGCCATGAACTTTATAAGTTGGATTTTCATTGAATTATATTACAAAGTTTTATGGCCAAGTGAATAAGTGTAATTAGGTATTTATATAAGAGGGAATTAAGGTGGATTTTTAGGAATAATTGTGGGCTAGGTATTTGAGGACTAAATCAGCCCAAGACAGCCCACAATTACCCACCATTCGGCCGACCAAGCCCAACCCAAGGAGCCCATGAAGTAGTCGACCGAAGGAGGGAGAGGCCCGGCCCATTGAGCTCATCAACCTGCATGGGAAAAATGCCAAGTGGCAAGAGAGATTAGCCAAGTGTCTAATGCCATGCAAATCAAATGATTGCTAATGATGAAGGGGAAAGAAAAGAGGAGGGGCGGAGTGAGCGAGGGGGTTGTCGCACGGGGGAGAGAAAGCCGAGAGAGAGAGAGAGAGAGAGAGAGAGAGAGAGAGAGTTTTCGCGTGAGAGAGAGGGAAACCGAGCGAGCATGCGAGAGAAGAAGAGGAGGAGGAGACCGGTTGCCGCTGTGCGTCCGCCTAGCTGCCGCCGTCGAGCCCGCCTTGCCCCGCCGTTGTGCTTGCTGTGATTTTAGCTTGGATTAGAGGCAAGTAGAGTCTGTTAGCCTACACTTTGCTTGCTGTGGTTGTGATGTTGAATGCTGGAAATGCTTGAGTTGTGATGTTGAATGCTGGAAACTCGAGTGAATGGTGGTAGTTTTTCCAAATGAGTTGTTGCATGTAGGAACAGTCCGACCTTTGGTGATTTCGTGAGTTTCATGCAATGTTCTAGTTGAAATATCACTTAGACTTCTTGATGAAAGTTGTAGAGGACTTCTTGGAGAGTAACATACTAAAATTTGAGGAGAAACAAACATGTCTAGGTTGGTGAAACGATTTTTATCCGAAATGGTTAGATCTGGAAATTGTTGCCGAGGGTTAGAAACGGTTACGGTGATTATAGCTTTTAATATATCACGAATTTGACATCAAGTTCTTCACAAAACTTTTACCTCTAGGTCTTGGCTATGACATATCAAAATTTCATAATTTTCTGAGTTGATTTAGGGTTTATACCGAATTTATGAATAAAACTGTGCAATGGTGATGTTCCGAAACTTTAAGTTGTGATGCATGGACTGTAGTGACCCGTACGAAGCTCTTTTGACATGATGTTATTCATGAAACATTTTTCTCTAGATCTTGTTTATAACATGTTAAATTTTTAGAATTTATTGAGATCTTTTACTAATTTTTCCAGAATTTTTATTTAAGGAGTGCATTCTGCTTTGTCCGAAAATTTGCTCCATTTTCAAGAACAAATGAATTGCTTTATGAAGTGTGATATTTTGGGTGTTATTTGTATTGTATATATGGTGACATTTAGCATATCACATGACATCAAAAAGGCTGGTTTAAACCTCTGACATCGTTGCATCAAATGTTAAATTGAAAATGAGATATATATGGGAATATGCATTGTGATGATGATAATACCGTCGGAGGTGTGAGCCGAAAATGCCTCGGGAGTGTCAGGATGCCCGAAGTGTGTGTGCCGGATGCCTGGAGGTGTGAGCCGGAGGGTCCTCGGGAGTTTCGAGATGCCCGATGGTATGTCTGGTGGTATGTCAGTACGTAATTCCGGAAGACAAGGGTAACCATTTTCATGGCGAGCCCCGATGATTCCTCGTGATGCCAGGTGGGATGCGAGATGCCCGGAGTGTGTGTGCCGAATGCCCGGAGGTGTGTGCCGGAGGTTCCTCGCGACGCCAGGTTGGGTGCGAGCGATATATGAGGGATGCAAACACTGGTCCCTAGGAGAATGATGAGATCCTTTTGAATATCAAAATGGGAATTGAATCATGCACGTGTGTGTGTGCATATGGCATGTGGTATAATTGCCTGTGAAATTGAGTTGATACTATTTGGTATTGAGAATGCGATCATGATGGCATTGAATGGATCTCATGAGGATATATACATGATTGTGTGGATTACATGAATCATGCGTATGGGTATGTGCATATGGCATGAGATATAATTGTCCATGAATTTGAATTGGTATTGCTTGGCATGGGAAATATGATTAGTAAGGTCGTGAATGAATCTCATGGACATATATGTATGATGGTATGGATGAAATGTGCATTTCGCATGAAATTGTGGTTGTCTTGCCTATTGCATTGTGTAGTTTGATGGATCTTTACTACCAAGTGGTTGTACTCACCCTTTTGGGGACTAACATTTCAGATTGAGCGATGCCTCTAGCACCTGTCACACGTGGTACATTCTATGGCTTACCATCTGATGTTGAGGTCGAGTGCATGGAGCACCCCTGTGTCGGTGTTCGTGGTCTGGTGTTTATCCAAGTCCGTGTTTTGGTCATGTATGACATGGGCCTACCTGATGGCCCTGTAGTTCAGGAGTTCCTTTCTGTACACGTTCGACGCAACGGACTGATGATAGGGATGCTGCCGCCGCCACCGGCCGATGCACCGAGTTGGGTGTGATTGGAGCGTGTGACTGGTGGAGGATGACACTTTTTGGGATGGCCGACACTAGCTGATGGATTAATGTACATGTCTTATGTATAGTCAGGTACTTTTGAGTATAGCCGAGCTTAGTTAAAGTCTTAGCCTTTTGTTGTGCCGACTCGTGAAATCCATCTTAGTTATGTAAATAAAAGTGATTCGGCCCTAAAGTGTGTGTGTGTGTGTGTGTGTGTATATATATATATATGAAAGGTTGTAGTTGGTGTGTATTGCATTGTATTATATGGTGTGAGTACTAGTTAGAGAGATGATGAGTATGCATCCGTTATATAAATTGCGCAGGGACCAATCTAAAAGATGTAAACCCCCAGGTTATATGGACCCGCTACAATTCAATGGTATTAGAGTGACTTGTCAATAGGGCAAGAAAAAGGTAAGCGAACTGTGGCGACCCTAGCGGATCGGGGGCCGTTCGAGGGGTGCCACACTTTATACAACAAATGAAACCTAAGACATATTTCGGGGGAATGAATAGTACATGATAATGGTCGGAATGGACATCAACCTCCACCGTCTTCGTGCTTTCTCTATCTTCGAGGTCCTAATCTAAAACTAACCTAGAGACCTATAACTAGGTGCATACAATGAAAAGAAACAAACATACACATCAAAACAATAAAAAACACGACATCATGTCAAGATCAATCATTTAAAGAAAGTTTAATACAAAAGTCAAATTTTGGGGCCTCGGGATCGGCCTTTATCTTTCATGTGAGGGTTTCACTAAGACACCTACCCAATCCATTTTTTTTACTTATAGCAATTGTTAACCAATTTTGTTCTCGCATGGCCAATAACGCTTATAAGCCTCCTAACCAAGTGATCTATGTGATCCCAAGGTTTTCCCTCGATATCATGTATCGACTCTACCATTCATCTAAAAATCACATGCATTGCAAAAATTTAAACGTACATACAGGTCTTTTGAACCTTATTTCTCAACTAATCAAATAGATTAGTGAGCCGTCAACAAATCACTTATTACCAAAGTCATTCACCAATCACAAACGCATAAGTTTCTAATGAATAGCGTGATTATATGTATGAGGGGTACATGTTATATTTCAAGAAACATATTTCGAAACCATCCATGAAAATTTTTGAGATAAAGTGATGTTTCAATTATGAAAAGCATTCAATTGTCAAGGCTAGCTCGGGGCTCGCATAAATGCACTTACAAGTATCGCAAGCATTTTGAATACAATTCAAACCATGACTTTCATGATGTCAAATTATTGAGATCGTTTTTAAAAGTTTGAAAAAATTTAAGATGAAGGAATATTTAGGCTGTGGAACATATTCAATTGTCAAGGCTAGCCCGAGACTTGCATAAATGCATTCACAAGCATCGCAAGCATTTTGAATATGGTCCAAACCACGACTTTTCCTTAAGCCAAATCGAGCTTCAGAAAAGAATTTCTTAAAATTTATTTTTGGGAAACATCACATGTATGAAAGTATTTTTTGAAATACGCAATTTTGAACAGGCCAATTGTTTAACAACAAGTATCAAAGCATTTAAAACAACTTCCATGAAGATGGCATGGCCTAATTTCATGCACAAACTAACCTAAAAGGTATAACTAAACAGTCACAATCATATTTATATTAGGAAATTTCAGAACAAGCATGTAAAGACAACAAAATTGAGTAATACCCATTAACAGTCTAATTATGGAAAAATTTCTTGATATGTACGGCATGATAATGAACAAATTTCATGAAGGAAGCTTTCCTCAACAAACTACACATGATTTTACAAAAATCAGACAATGAGCAACAGCATATCAGAAATTTGTCAAATCAGCAAGACACTCAGTCAATATCACAAGGATTTGTCTTATCAAAACAAGTCTAAAAATCACCAAATGTTCACACAACATAGCCAATATGTTGACGAACAAGTTTTGTTAAGAAACCAAGTGCAGAATCCTAAAAGAAAAAATGAAACAAAGATATCAAAAGTCTGTTTAAACAGGGGTTAGAATAGGTGTCCGAATTTGATCCTATGTCCAGATTCTAATCTAGTTTTTAAAAAAAAATGGAAAGTAGTCCAAACAATAAGTGATTAGCATCAAATTAGCGAAGTTAGAAACTTCTAAGTGTGCTTTTCAACTTCCTTGAAAGGTTCGAGTCCAAACTAGGTCAATTAGGTGCTCTAAGATCAAGATTTCAAAAGAAACGCATGTCGGTAACTAAAAATCAGAACACAATCATACATTAATAAATCTCAAAATCATTCAAGTAATACACAAATGGCATGAAAAAATCACATGTAACTTAGAATTAAATGTGAAAATTAATTTTGGTAATAATCTAACTCTAAGCAAGCATGAAAAGATATCATACGATTCAATGACAAAACAAGATGACTCAAGATTCATGATGAAATGCTTGAGAGTTTCTTGATGAGCATATGTTCTTGCGGCACAAATCTAACATGCAAAATGACACTCAAATGCAATGATGCAAACATGTACTCAAGCCTTCTAACATGAGGTTTAAGTGTTAAGAAGACATTATCTCAAAATTTAGTCTCTAAATGTCTCAAACAAGCATGGTAAGATGCATAAATGGCAAGATTTCATTTCAGCATTGATTTCACAAAACATGCACAATTTCAGTCATCTCAAGACGTGCAAAAATCTTACGAAAAATCTTGCATATAGAACATGCAATGATGAACGTTTCTCATTAAGGATTCAAAACCTAAATGTGATCACATGAATCACAATAAAAATGACAACATAGAGATGTACATTTAAGCTATATACCGATACAACACATTTTAACCTTAACTCATGCAATTGACTCACTTGTCAATGTCAAGACTTTACAAAGCATGCATCAATTGAATACATGTATCATGTATTTCAACTTTCATGAAGGATTTGAGACCAAATAGGTGCATTTGTGGACTCAAATTAATCAAAATAGAATTCGGACCAATGCAGGACAGACTGTTCTATGTTCAGATCTAAGTGATTTTGACTTAACTAAACATGTCTAAAAATTTCGAAAATAAAAATACAGGATATGTACAACACTAATATTAGAACCTTTCATGGAAAAAAGTTATTACAGAACTCAACACAAAAATCAGTACAAAAATGGAAAAATCAGAGATCAATACAGAACAGATCAACCTAGGCTTAGATCTAAGTAAATCTAACCTAGCTAAGCACATCTAAAAATCATTATAAAAAAAAATACAAGATGTGCACAAAAAGATTTGGAACAAAACTCATGAAGGCAAGATTGTCTCAAAATCATCACAAAAGGCTACAAAAAAATAGTAAAGTCTCATTTTGGAGCAAAAACATAACCGAAAATCCAACTGAGCTACACCATAAGCATTCATCTTCGGAGATGTTTTTCGAGAGTCAAACAATGCTCGATTGGAGCGTGCAACCTATCGTTTCGAAGCTCAAGATGTCTGTTATCTAATTCTAACAGGACTCAAGTTGAAACAATGTTGTTTCAGACCTTGTTTTGGCTAAACAATAACCTAGGTATAGACATATGAAAATTACAAATTCATATATCTAACACTCAATCAAACACAAAATCATTCTCAATCAATCCTCAATCTCAGCAAATCATCGAATGATCACATAAGTTTCAGATCTAAACATATTTTTAGATCTACTCATGAATCCTAGCCCTGGTCAGATACTCCGACCTTGCTTCATCGGATTTGAGTTTAAGATTTTAACCTTTCTTGTGTTCTCGTCAAATTTTTTACGCAATCGAGCGAAGCCTTCATTGCTTGAGCTCAAACGGCACTTCGAAGTTGACAAATAGACGTCGTGGATCATCAAGGAAGCAACTGGACCGCCAATTTAGGCGCCAAAACAGAACCGGTCCAAAACTGGACCGGTTTGGACACCGCCGGAGGAGATCAAACTTAGACAGAGAGATTTGGCTCTTACCGGAGCTTAAACTTGCTCCAATCACCACTGGAAATGAAGGACGAAGGGGTTGGACGGTGGTGTAGGGCTAAAGACCGCTGGCGAGGGCTAAAACCGACGGCGAAAAGCCCACAGGAGAGAGATCCAGTCAAACTGAACTAAAGAGAGAGGGATCACTGGTTTTGGTGCCAAAAAATAGAGAGAAATAGAAAGAGAGAGAAGCCTCTAGAAAGAGAGAATTTCATGCAAAATGAAAAGCCCCCAAAAAATGGAGGGAAAATTCATTTATATACCCCCTAAATTAAGCAATTTGGGCCGTCGGTTCTATCCGATGTTCGAAATTTCAATCCAATGGTCAAAGATCGATTTCGAGAGCTCCATCGTGATCTTGAGGTGTCGGGTAATTGATTTAGTAGATTTGATTTGCAAAAAACCAAGCCAAAATCGGGAATTGCATCAAAATGTCCAATTATGGGTTAATTTGCAATTTCATGAAATTCGAGGATCAATATGTAAAATTTTGGGAAATTGAAGGTTCAAAAGTGAAATTGGCATTGAGATGATTCCAAACTGGTCTTCGAAGGTCGGGAACCAACCAGAAAGGGACTGAACCAACCAATCCTGCCAGCGGCCGATCAAACCAGTTAGACAAATTTAGTCCGATTTGGTCGAATTTTGACCGGTTCTTGACCAGTTTGTTTTCAATTCCAGCTATTTTGTCCACTTGGAACCCCTATGGGTCTAAAATTTATGCAATTTGGTCCCTAAATGATCAAATTGAAAAGGAATTTTATCATTTTTAAGAAGAAATTGGCCAATTAAGATATGATTAAGCTAATCAAATGTTATGAATGTGATCTATGGGTCTTTTATTGACCTAATTGAATGATTATCGTGAAAAAAAAAATGAATTGAAACCATGGGTGCTTTAAATTAGGCCTAAAAAGCTAAAATGGTAAAATTTACAATTTAAAGGGCAAAATTAATTAATAAAAATTGAACTCAATTAGTATCATAATTGCTCTATCTAATGAGCTACCTATATGTAAGATCACTTATCATATTCAAATTGACATTGAATTGAAGCGCTTAAGCTTAGGTCAAAAATAGATCTAAGCCTAATATTAAAATTGGACCTAGATTTATGAAATTAAACCATAACCATGAATGAGTCAATTCAAATTTTGATGATTGAAGCTTAATTGCTTGATTTTTTTATACTCGGGAGGATAAAATTCTTCAAATTGATGAGTTCTAATATGAATTTCACAAAATCAATTTCGAATTTGGACTTATCTTAAAAAAAATGAGTGAGAAACAATCATCCGTTTGCAAGTTATGAAAGATCGATTTTCATTCCCCAATTAGGGCTCAAAATGATAATTCACATTTTGAGTAGGTAAATCACGAAATTAAATGCACAGGCAAATTTCAAATAGTCCATAAACCAAATGTCAAATAAGGAATTACATCTAATTATGACTAGAATAAAAGTAATTTTATTTTTTGGTCGATTTAGAACCTAGAACTGAAAAATTCAGAAATCGAGATTCTTAATCGAATTTTGTGAAATTTTGACACAAAAGTCAAATTGGCATTAAAAGAAATGTATTTGTGCATTTTTTTATATTTTCCATTTTTGGTCAAAGATTTGACCAAAAGTCAACAATTTAGTTGACTTTTCATAAAATGTCGATTTCTTTGTCAAATCTTTGAATTTTCAAAAAATTAATTTCACAAAAGTGAAATTTAAGCTAAATGGAATCTTTTGGGTAAAAAATTTAGTTTTGACACTGGATTGACTTTTGATCAATGAGTTGACCAAAAGTCAACTCGAAAGTCAACCGTTTGATTTTTCGGGTTTTTCTTGAAAATGAGCTAAAAAATTACTTAAAAACGACAATGTAAAAGAAAGAAATGAAAAACGACACTTTTTGGTCAAGAGATGGAGTTTCGTCCCGATCAGAAACTTAAATCTTGATTTTTTACCTTTTAGTGACGCGTCACCTAAAAATCAAGTGTCAACACACTGTAAATTAAGTAATACGACATAGATACAACCAAACCTGAGTAAGGTGTTTTCTCAACCCTAATTATATGCTATAACTCATATAGTATTTTAGCTCTCTTAAATTATTATGAAATAATCTCTCACTTAATCTCGCAAAGAAATATACAAATCTCACTTGCAAGATTTATTGTACTTTTTTTTTTGGTTAAGAGATTTAATGTACTTCAAATATATAAATTATTGGCGTAATCTTATGAAGAAAACCTTCACTGCAAGAACCGCGAGAAGGCTCACTCTGCCTGCACATCAACCCGGCACATCAAGCTCCCATAAACACACACACACACACAAATTTATACATATGAAATGGCGACTCGAAGCGCAGTAGCTGACTTCAAGATGAAAACGTATATTCAATGTACAAAATCCAAATTCTGTTAACGGTCAGCAAAGTCCAAGTTTAGACTTTCCCTTTCTGATCCTTCTTGGCCGATTTCAACATGGAAAACTAATTTGTCTGCCCCTTTTTCCTTTTTAATTTCCACACCCAAGAAATGCATGTGATTCACTTTATTTAGGTCTGTTTTTTTTTTTCGACGAGCTCAAAATCGAGATATATCTCCAGCAAATAAAGAAAATTCCCTCCTCATAAAGCCAAACTTAGTTTTCTATAGACCGGCAAATTATGTGTTGCTGTAGAGATTGCTGTCTTGTGTGGTATTAGGGTATTGAGTTGACGAGATCTTAGCTATTTACCTAAGATGATGAGATAGGCCCTTGAAAATCAACCAGTCGATGAAATGGTGTGAGAACATTGTCTTGCTCTTAGTAGTCTACTTGTATATAAACTACATAGTTTCATCACTGTTAATTGATATCACTATATTTTGATCGGTGAATAGCCATCGAAATCAAAAGCGACCTAGACGGTTCTTTAGGGAATAATCAAACAAAATGCTAAACATACTCCATCGGGTACTTTTACCACATTCTCCGGCTTAAGTACGAAGTACCACGAGGAATGACGTGCATATGTCAACCTTCCTGTGGAAAGGAGAAAACCAAGATCATGGAAAAGTACAAGCATCCCATACTCATAACACATTTCCAAGCAAAGAATGACCAAGGAATATGGTTAGTTCGAGGGAAGGAAAAAGTTAGGCTCTTGTGAATATAGCAGCATACCACTGTTTTAACTTTTTACCGCTTTCGAAATCTGAAATATTTGCAAGACTCACCTAAAATTTGCATCCTACCTAGCATACGTAAGTATAGTCTCACTATACCTAGCCACTTTCTAGGTGGCGTATGCATTTTAAGTATAGTTTGTTATTAATAATGTTTTTAAGGGAAAATTTCACCTAAAAGTCTGAAATGAGACTATTTTCTAAAAAAAAATGTCTGAACATTGTCTCAAATTTTGCTTCGAATCGGCATAAAAGTGCCACTTTTTGCAGCAATGGCAGGGACATGTCTAGTCAAGTGCCATGTTTTTTCTTATATTCCTTCTTTTTCTTTCTCTTTTTTCTTTTCTCTCTTTTCCTTTTTCCTCCCACGTCAAGAAGCTGCTCTGCGACTAAAGGCCTTGGCGTAACTAATATGGTCGACCCTAGGGCCCTTGCCGCGAGCTAAGGTCTAACTCTTGTGGCCCAATTTGAGCTCCAGATTTTGCTTCGTATGATGGCAAAGGAATGCAATCTAGTAGTACCCAGTTTTGCTCCCAGAGAGCATTGACATAATTTGGGAAAATGCTTGGCCAGGATCTCTTCTTGTTCCGGCCATCGAAGCACTGAGAATTGTTGGTCTAGGTGTGAATTTGCTTGAGGGAGAAGATGAATTCATGTTTTCTTGAGCGCATTGCTGTCTCGGAGTGGAGTACATCTTCAGTGTCCCTTCTCTCATCTTCGAATCCGAAATTTAGCAAAATCCAAATCTTGACTGGCTTATTAATTATGTAACCTATCAATGGCAAAAAGCACCGGATACTTTCTTGTCCCTGGGTCAAGATTTGGATTAGTCGAGAATCAATCAAAGGAAAGGAAGAGGCGAACCATTAGAAGAAAAGCATAGAAAACCAACGAAGAAAATGTCGAACAACAAAACAAAGAGCACACACCCTAACCCACCTTACATGGTAACATTTATACCGTGCAATGTTTAATACGTGCTAACGACGTAATATCTATATGAGCACGTCATTCAATATGTAAGATGACGAAATATTCTCTTTGAGAAAGTGTTTTTTTTTTTATGGACAAGTTGATGATGCATGGAGAAGCACGAGCTTCACTTCTTCGGCAAGCACGTTGAAGTATAGCTAATATGAGGTGCAATTAAATTATAAAATCCGTAAAATTGTGTATTGTCAATTCGAAATTTTTTTGACTTTGAGTATCTCCATGAATTTGAAGGCCGAATCCTTAATTGTAGAAATTCGGAGGAAAAGTAATGATGTTTTTATATCGATTTTAGTATTCTAGTTAGATAAGATAAGTCAATGAATGTTCTCATCTGTTAACTTTAGATTATAGAAAGAAGATACGCTAATCACCTGCGGAAATTTAACTATTTACTAATTTCCTGTCGATACGATAAATTGATGGTTCTTATTTTCTGCTTGAAATGAGAAGCTTCACGGGAGTTCCCCTCTATTTACCGGAGAAACTCTCCTTTGCGATGAACACTTGACATAAAGTTATTGGCATGATTTCGATTATCCAATTAGTTGATTAAGTATTTTCGTCCAATGCGTGTCTGATATGTCATTATTCAAGCTATTATGCCCGTGCAATATTAAAATTTTTAAGCTAGGTGGAAATTTCATTAAAAAAGATAAATTCTTATTTTTTTGGTCGGTTAAAATATTGAATTCTTGACGCGCTTTTTTTTTTTTGGGTTATCTCTGCAGCTCCTAGTCCGATTAACGCCGATTGAATTAATTATTTTCACCCATGAGAGCAAAGAAGAGATGGATGTGTAAAACTGTTATATTAAGGGACACCGTAGATTTTCTTCTTCTTCTTTTCCTCAGGGACACCATAGATATTACGAGCAAAGGACTTTACCCGACCAGTTTTATTTTTATCATAATTATTCCGACAGATACTTTCTCCTCTGTCTCACGGTCAAGCAAAGAATTTTTTTCTTTCTTTTTTTTTTTTTTGGGTCGCGTCAAGCAAAGAATTTACAAAGCTTGTTGTAGACAGGAGAGGCCATACCGGAAAAAGCCTAGGAAAATGAAGAACACATATATAGAGAGAGGGACTAAGATGTTCCCACATGCCAATTCAATCCAAGCAAACAAGCCCACATACACACACGACCTTGCTTGAAACAGATATATTGACCACCCATGGCTGATTCCGGCAAGATAAGCTACACGATGGCCGCTGAAGCTGCCGCTGAGATCGTGTCACAGAAACTAGATATCCTTCTCTCTCGCCCGGAGTGGGTTGGGTGCTTTCCGATGGAAACCCTCGTGAAGGACGCCAAGGCAAACCTGGCCTTGATCCAAGGATTCTTTTCCAGTAAAGGCAGACCGGCCAAGAGCACGGAGTGGGCGGAGCGGCTCCTCCGAGACCTGTACGACGCTGAGGAATTCATCGACAAGTTCCACCTCAAAGTGGCCCGCGGGAGGCAGGAGGCCCTGCACGCTGCCACGAGGCCGCTCGGCACGCTCGTCCACAAGTGCATGCTGTGGAGGGACATGTCCAATCTGGTGAAGGCCATGAAGGAGTTGTGTCAAGATCAGTACTTGCCAGATAAGAAGGAGGCCGGGGGCGAGACGAAAAAGGAACCTGCTAGTGCTCGATGGGAAGGCCCAAAATTGGCAAGACTGACTAATTTCTGGGACCAGCAAGCGTCGACGAACTTCGTATGGCGTGGGACTCTGAAAGAGAAAATTGTAAAGCAGATCAGGGATCAAGCGAAGGAGAAGGAAGTCCATGCGATTTCGTTCCGGGGTGAGAAAGGTTCCGGCAAGACGTTCCTCGTGAGACGGGTCTACAGGGAAGCAATGTACCTGGGCTTCGATACGCAAGCTTGGGTCCACGTCCCGGCCATCAACGACCGGCGGGAGTTACTGTTCGAGATACTGACGCAAGTGGACAAGCTGGCAAGGGGCGCGATGGATTTCGACGAGATAAAGGAAATGCTGAGCCAGAAATTGGCCAGTAATAACAGGTTCCTCATAGTGTTGGATGACGTGCGCGCGTCTGACTTGGAACTCTTGCAAGAGTTAGCGATGATCATCCAGCCGAGCTCTTGGCAGGGCCACATAATTACCATAATTAAAGACCAAAGGATCGCCGAGTTCATTTCCGACGAGCTAGAAGAATTGCACTATGGCGAAAGCCAGCAGATACTTGCTAAGAAGTTGCGTAGAGAACTCCGAGGAGAGGATAATAAAATCCTAGAGCGGATCCCCACCTTGCCACTCTGTATATCTTTACTCGGCGGGTTACTGTCGTATGCTACAGAGGAGGAACGTGCAAAGTGGGCGAGTAGTAATTCTGAGATTTCTGTATCAGATCTACTAGAATCGAGTTACCATAGACTGCCGGTCTATCTAAAGCCGTGTTTCATCTACATGGCCTTGTTCCCCGTGGCATCTCAAATTCCGACGAGAAGGCTAGTGAGGCTGTGGTTGGCTGAAGGCTTATTGGATTCGCATTGTTGCAACAGAGGAACGGAAATGACTCCTGAGGAAGTGGGAGAGACTTTCATTCTGGAGCTCGCAGATAGAAACGTGATCGATGTGGTGAGCTGGAGGGCGGATGGATCCCCCAAAGCTTGCCAAATGCTCACCTCTCTATATGACTTGATCTGCCCAGCCGCGATTAGCACGGGGTTCCTCCACATACATAACGCTAGCAAGTCCAGAGGTAAGAATGAGCTCAACCCAACTAGCCAGCAACAACAGTTGCCTAACGCGCCTCCTGAGAAGACCAAGGTCAGGTGGCTCGCAGAGCACACGAAAATAGTCAGTGGCGGCCACGACAGCAGGCCACCCAATTTGAAGCTCAGCCAGGTCCGCTCGTTTCTGTCATTCTACCTAAGGAGAGGCATGCTTACCAAGGACATCAGCACATTCCTTGGGAACATGACCTCCGAGGCTGACTATAGCTTGCTCAGGGTGCTTGACTTGGAGGGTGTGTATAAGCCGTCCTTGCAAGGTATGCTTCGCAAGCTGCTGCTCCTAAGGTACCTAGGACTGAGATCCACGGTGTTGGACTCGATCCCGAGTGAGGTTGCGAATCTCCAATATCTCGAGACTCTTGACATAAAGCACACTCACATCACTTCCCTGCCGAGTTCCTTGTGGAAGGCGAGGAACTTGAGGCACCTGCATCTCAACTGGTTCTACATCGACTTGAAGAAGATCCTCAAGGCTTGTGGCGACAATGTTATGGCCTTGACTAAACTCCAAACCTTAAGCGGACTGGTTACCGGTGAAGTGAAGGAGAACTCGATGACGGGCCACATGAACAGCTTGACCACGCTCAAGCTTTTCTTGCAACACACGGATAAGGATACCCCAGGCGCTGCAGGAATAGCCGATTGGATTAGCTTAAAGCTCACGAGTCTCCAGTCCTTGACCTTTGGGGTGATCCGAGAAGCCCAACCATCGAAAGAAGCCACCAAAGAAGGTGAGCCCGCGGCCCAGCCCACGTCCCAGCCCGGGGCCCAGCCCGGGGATAAGAAAGAAGGAGAGCCCGCGGCCCAGCCCGCGGCTAAGAAAGAAAGCGAGCCCGCGCCTAAGCAGATAGGCCTGCTACCGGGATTGGATTTGGCTAAACATCACGAACTGTTCGAGCTTTACTTGCTGGGCCAGCTCAGCAATCCCATCTGGACACGGCTCTTGCCCGGCTCGCTCCGGGTTCTGACCCTGTCGGGTTCGAATGTGAAAACCGACATGATGCCCGAGTTGGGTGCTCTTCTGAGGAACCTGAGGACACTCAGGCTCCTGGCCAACTCTTTCCTGTGCGACATCATGAGCTTCGCCAAAGATGGGTTTCCAAGCCTCAAGATCTTGAAGATTTGGAAGCTGCCTGAGCTTAAGAAGGTGATTATTGTACCAGGAGCAATGCTACATCTCAAAGAACTCGAGTTTAGGCATCTTCATGCGATGACAAGTGTTGAAGGGATCAACGAGTGCAAGGATTTGGAGAATATATGTGTGACAACATCCCAAAAGGAGGATCTTGTTAACCAACTCAAGAGCCAAATAGGAGAGGGGAACCTGCATGTTCAAAAAGTCACCAAGAGTCCCACATCTTCGGATGATAAGGAGGACGACGGGTATGGGACAATATTAAATCTCAAACATGTTCTTTTTAGTATGATGATGAAAGTGTTTTTATAGACTTGATAATTTCAATAATTACTTATCAGGGACGAAAAAAGAGTGATTTTCTACCTGCGGTTGAAAAGAAGTTAATGAATGAGGACAACAGGTATGGGATGATGTTACATCTCACACATGTTCTTCACACATGATGAGGAAATCGTTTTTATAGACTTGATAATTTCAATAATTACTTATCAAGGCCCAAAAAGGAAAGGTGAAAAGCACCAAGAGGCTGAATCTGGACAACAATATCAGGTATGGAACATGTTCTTTACACATGGTGATGAAAATGTTTTTATAGACTTGATAATTTCTCATTATTGGATAAGAACCACATTGACTCCTTTCACAAGATTAAGTCAATACATATTGAGAAACTATGAAGGCCATAGTTAGTCCTACCAAATAAAACAAAATCACATGGAAAGTATCTTTAACCTTTGTGGAACGTAATATTGGATTCAAAAATAACCTTTGGAACCAACCGTACCGTAGCCAATGCACATTGAGCAAGGCTTTCACCTAGTTCACATACGAGACACTAACAAGAAATAATCAGATTTTTTTACACAAGTTAAGATGTCTGCTTCACTTACCATATCATTTAAGCTTCTCATGTGGCAACAAATCTACAAGGCTTGCTTTCTCTTTCCCGTTACAAGTACTATTAGGAAATCTATGTGTTTGTGTGAAGCTTATTTAGAGGTTTCTTGTTTCCTGCAGTTCTAATAATGATGACGAGAACGCTCTTCCTTGAATACAAGCCACTACAATAATCTATGGAGTTGAATATATGTTTATGTCTTATTCTCCCACCCCGCCAACCTCTCCCTTTCTCTCTAAGTGTGCAAACAAAATAATTTCGTGTAACTATTATTATATGTGATGAACTGACATGATGTCATATACCCAATGCAAGATATTTCAATCTTAGGCATCTATGTCAACGTATTCTCAATCCAATGAGGTCAGAAAAGCATGAGGGCTAAAAAAAATAAAAAGGCTTAAATGAAGTTGAGGAATCACAATTAGTGAATGCATGCCGCATGAGTCATGAGTTAAATTACTAAATTAATCAGCAAAAAGCTTTTAAATAAATAAAAAACAATGGAAGAGGATGGAAGAGACAAACAATTATTATAGTAGTCCAATTAACATCAATCAGGCGCCAATGCTTATATTGAAGAGCCTAGGCCGGTAAGAGGACCTACAAGCCCCCATATATTCATGAGTAGATTACAAAGCTTTTGTACAATGATATGCTACATCTAAATTACATATATATTGCCAGTTAAAAAGAAGTCGCGCCATCTCAGACAGTTGATGGAACGATTTCATCAAGATTCTGCAAAAGTAAAAGTATCCAAAACAAAGCATCACAAGAAAGACATCATAGTGCTTCTCCACTTGCGCAATTTTGTGCTTGATCGCCGAGGAGTAAAGTTGAGGCCAAACATCTCCTTGGAAGCTTCCTCTGGCTGAATAAAACCAACAAGCTTTGCTACAATTTTGGCACTCTCGGCCATATGGTCCATATCTTCTGTGTCGGACCACAACCGGTGGGCTAACTGCGAACTTCTATGCTTCGTATTCAAACTGATCCCCCAAGTTTGGAAGAGCCTCTCTCTATCTTTCCTGGTGAGCTTCTTTTGCAACTGCTTGGCGAGCATCTGCCTCTCACGACGAAGATCTTGTATGCTGTTCAGGACAATAAATTCCCAGACTTAATATGTTCCTACAGTGAATTTAACAAAAGCAGCGAGTGTTTCAGATAATTTAAATTCAGTACCTCGAAGCAGCAGTCGAGGTCTGACCATCTTCCAGAGCTGGATTACAACTGGCAGATTTATTCTTAAGAAACGACAACCTCCTAAGCTCTACCTCCATATATATAGAATCTGTCGGATCACCTTTAAATAGAAGGAAAAAGTAGCTCCTGTGAACTAATGAGACATTGCATTCCTTCCACAGTTTGACGATCTCATTTTGCAAGCTTTTTAAGTGTGAAAACCATTCCAAAGAACCTTCTGTATCATCTTCAATTGGATCCAGGCCAACATCCTTAACGTGTTTAATAGGTGCAATCACATTTGGTTTTATATCATGAACCTATCAAACAAAAGAGTCCTCACTGAGCAAAATGTGCACATGCAGACAAAACATAGTAATCTAACACTATGTAAGTTCTCCAAATTTCAAAGCACTTTATATTCAAGTGAATGGTACTTCAAACTTACTTGCATGTCCACATTTACGTGACAAGACTCATATAGCTGAAACCACAGCTGAGCAATATCACTACATCAGTCATAATATATTTGTACACAGAAAAGCTATCTTTAGACGAATCAAAATTTTCTAATTTAAAATATTTAACAAACTTTAAACACCCAAAAGCCATGGCTTTTTTACCCTGGTCGTAGTATGTTCTCCAACACAATGTAAAAGAAGCCCAGTCTCACCTACGCGGGCCAAGCCCTAATAACTCACATCCACTTGAGTCATGAGGTGTCACGCCCAAATATTTGAATCAGATAGCAGAGATATAACATTCTTTGATATGGACAAAGCATAATTACTCCTATGTTATATTTTAATTCTAACAGAGAAAATGAAAATTTTGTAAGGTCCTCCAAAATACTTAATATATCGTTCATTATATATAGCTCAAATATGCCTGTGATGAAGAAAGCAAAGAAAGGTAAGGGAACAAAGCTCACCCCATGCTGACCAGGTTGATCCTCCTGCTGAGCAATGGACTCCTCAATTTCGGAAGCGGAAGTCATACTGCTGTCACATTTCTCAACTATCCGAATTATCTCTACTTGAAGCTCATTATCCACAGAATCCTCCAGTGAATTATGAGAACCACTACCGGGCAAATTTTCTTGGTATCCATACTTCAATGAAGGAAACTTTCTCTGACATCTCTCAGATCTTCCAGAATATTCTTTATCGTATAGAAGAGGAGTTGTGCTATGGTTCATCTCCATCTCCTCAACTGAAAATGAAATATTCACAAGGCCTGACTCACAGCTTTTACTCCTAATTAGCTTGAAACTTCTGGATGTAGGTAACTCTTTCTCCTGCATCAATGAATATAGTTTTTCAAAGGAAGGTTCTACATAATCTTGAGGAACACTGTCTAGCTGTCTAGTTTCCTCCAAAGTTGGTAATGCCAATTTCTCTTTTTCCTCTTCACCTTCCTCAACCACAATATAGTCTGAGATGCCTTCCTTCTCCTCCACTGATGACATACCACCATTGCCATGGCAGTTCGAGTTTGGCTTTTCCATCTCAATGCAGCGTACTTCTCTGCAAAAGTCCTCGGAATTTTCATCAGTGTATTCTCCAATGTCCTCCGGACATTTGCTATTTCCCCTGGACCTTGATAACTGAATTGAGAGCTGTGAAGAGGGGTCAGATAGTAAGGAGTTCTCTTCAAAGTCCGGAATGTGGATCATATGCCCATCTGAATCACTCCGACTCTGTCAATCAGAATACTGACATGAATCAAATGGTATGATCCCAACATCCACATACTCATTATCTGCTTTGTTTTGAGCATCTAAAATCGGACCCTTGAGTTCCCATGAACCTCGCACGCGAAGTTTAGGGTAGTCACTGCATGCATCCACCTGATGTATAGAACAGAAGATTCATTAAGGAACAATTGGTATTATAAGTTGAGGACAGCAAAGCCATCAAGGAGTCTAACAAAGTAGAATTACCGGTACAGTCAAAGGTTTGGGATCCACAACCAATTGGTGCAAATCCTGAACCTCAGACTGAGCAAGGTCTCGCTGCAGAGACAACTCTGCAATCTCTTTCTTGAGCTGTAAGAGGATTCAACAACAGAAAATAAGCTATTAAATAATGAAGTGGTTTCCTGATTTATGAATGGAATAAAAAATGCTTCACTGTTCATAGAACTTTAAAGGGGGTGACAAAATGGAAATTTTACGAACATAATCTTCAAGTGCCACGACAAAAAACCATTGGGAAGGCCAGTTAATAAGCTGAATAGTTAGCTCTTCGCAAACTATAACTGAATTTAGAACCAGCAGAGTTATGACTCATTCCAGCAAAGGAAAATGCGCATAAACCTAATGGCCAGTCAATTTTCTATGCCAAATTTGGAACAAATAGTGAAGATTTGTGTGCTTTTATCTCTGAAGTAGATGCCTGTTGACAGCATCATGGCAAAACTTAAATGGAATGAATATGAAAAAAAGGAGCAAAGTAATATGAAATTCCAATAGTTAAAGCCTTAATGCAAAATCATCACCTTCTCAATTTGGAGATCCTTTTCTCAGAGCAGCATAGCAGAATCAGATGAAACAGAGGCTAGTCCTGGATTTCTCAGCTCACTCTCCAATCTAGCCAATTCTCTCTGCAAATGCTTTACCAACGCTTTATCAGACATAACAACATTAACCTGTGCATTTGTGGCGACCTCTTCAGCACAACTTGCAAACAATAGTGTATTTCTTGTCTGTTCAACATGACTTCAGGCAGGACTCATTGTACAGATGATGGATGTTCTAGCATTTCCTCCCAGTGAGGATTGCAGAATATGTGTCAGTTTGGAATCTCGGAAAGGAACATGTCCATTTCTTCCCTTGCTGGAGCCATTCAAATAGTTCTAGATCAATAATCATAAGTTTAAAAATAAATCAATGATAAATTGTAAGAAAAGAGAGCCTAAGACTGCAATACTTCCACCAACTCCCGATTTCTTATAGGATCTTAATATTAGCAACTGTTCTGTTCATACAATCAAAAATAAAAAATTGGTGAAACATCGTCACGGATGGTCCGTTTTGAATTTCTATAATTTTCTTTTTCTTTACTTTCCTCCAAAACATTGATAAAGAAAATAAAAGATACTTTAAGATGTTTTATAAAAATATTTAAAAAGTCTATATATGCATGCCATATTCATATTCTTTTTAATTTTTAAGATATTCAAACACTACAAGAAAAGGAAAATGTGAAAAAGCCAAACTCGCCCCAAACAAACCTAAAAAACTACTCTCGAGTCTCTGGACTTCTTATGCTGTGAAACAATTCATCTCCTTGATGCTACAATCTGCATGATAACCTATATGGAGCCAAAGGCTAAAACCTCAGTCAATAGCCCAGAAAATGCTAGAACATATTCTGCAATCCTCACTGGGATGAGCTCATATTCTGCAATCCTCACTGGGAGGAAACCCCGATGGAGGATGGAAAGTGTCAACAGAGCTCAGTATCTGGATTTTATTAAAAGCAGGATAGGAAATAGAGTGCAGCAGCATGTGTAGCCCATCCTATTTTGTGGGAGAAGGCTTGGTTGTTCATGTTGTTGTTATACGTATATCATGTGTCTATGCAGGTAAATTAGTATTGTGTAATAAATGGACCTTTGGCACAGAAAAGGCGTTGCAGTGGTGCTCTATGTTCATGTTAATGTGTGGTCCAACTAAATTATAAAATCTATAAGATGAAGACAGCAAAAAACAAGTTGTAGGGCCAACCTCAGCTTGCGGATAACTGTTCCCAAAGTCAGCAAACTGCGATTTATGTGGCAACCCTCTTTCAACCTTGCACCAGCTGATAATGACTGAGATGCACGCTCACTTACTGCTAGATCCACGAAGTTCTGCAGCCAAAAGAAACTCTTATATTCTCCCGGTAACTGTATAAGTCCAAGTGGAGTACTGAATATTCATACCACAGTAGCAGCAAGAGTGCTTGAATTATTGTTCCCCAAGAACTCACGAGCCGAACTTTCAATTGTCTGGCAGCAGACACAATGAGCAATAACTCTTCGACATTTTAATAAGAATTGACCGCAAAACAGATAGAATTCACCATCACCAGTCTGAGAATCTGATGTGATCTTGAGCTAGCTTCATTAAGGCATGTCTCTCCTACCTGTCTTTGAGCTGTGAAATCCAATGATCAGCCTAAGACTTTTATTGTGCTGCTAGATAAAGTATGCCACCATGACATTCATCCAACACAAGACTGAATGAAGCATTAGTCCTTACCTTCACACACCGAAAGAAGTTCTCGAAAGTGGCTCCAGTCCTTCAGTGTTTCCTCCGTAAGTTTCTCAACTATTGTCCCTCTCTGTCAAAAGAGCTAGCTCTCACAGTGATGTTGGATGAGCTCATAGTTCCTCAGCATAGTACAAAGAAATTTACCTCCAGATCATCCAGAAGTCTCAGTGGAGTACTATCTGCGCTGAGGAGGTCTCTCACAGACTCGTTGTAGATCTCCATTGCAGAAAACTTCGACAGAAATTCTCTTTCCTTGTGCTATTGAGAACAAGAGAATGTCTTTAATAACATGCAAATGTTAAAGGAAGTAGTTGCAACTAAAAATGGAGGAGATCTGTGACTTGTTACCTTCTCTATGTAGCTGTATATATCTGCCACTGAGTATTCAGTAATTCCACTCATAGTGTATGTTTTTCCACTGCTTGTCTGTCCATATGCAAAAACACTTGCTGCAACATTGGGCAGCAGATGGTGGCAATCTCAGGAAGATATCAACAAAACGAAACAACGTTAGAAGGAAGGAGAAGAGGTTATAGTTCACCATTTATCCCACTGACAACTGAAAGAGCAACTTTCTTGGCTCCTTCCTCGTACACTTGCCTTGTGGAGCAATCACACCGGAAAACTCTGTCTGCAAATCAGCTGACACGGAAGACACATAACACTTAGAGATGTTGAACAGATTGCTTCCTTAAATGCAAGTCCATCATCAGAAACATATGTTGGGATTTGAAGATGTGGGCCCTAGACCAAAGGGATGCTAAATCCAACATAACATGAAAATGTGCTCAAGTGAAGGCAAAGTAGAAAGAAAGGAAACAACTTCATGAATGGGATTCAATTACCAAATGTATAGGCAGCTGGGTACATGGACCGCTCTGAAACAGAGAGATTGTTTCTGTAGATGATGGTGTTGTCGTCGATACATTCCCAATCTGATACATCATTCCTAGAAATTTCCTTCTGATTCAAGGGCCTGAGACGAACCGATACAAAGATTTTCTCTTCATGGGGACTTGACCCCTGCATTATCTCCTGGCCGTCAACCGCCACCATCGCTTACCTGCTTCCTATCCAAGTCTACGAAGCGTCCGAAAATCAAGATTAGTCTTCACCGCAACCAAATATACCGACAAAGCCCGCGGCACAGCTAGTAGTTCTCCCCACCATCATAACTTCGCTGTCCAACTGGGCATTGTAGTTTTGGAGTCTCAACAAGGCGGAGTGATGTTTGGGAGATCTCATGGAAATCTGAGGCCCATCCAACTTCTACACCTACCATCGTCGCCACCTGTGATGAACAAGCCAATCATGGCTGAGAGCTGAATCACCCACGCCTCCATCAACTTAGAAAAGTCAAACGAATGCATATCTGAAGTCACAACTTCCCATTTCTCCAAGGGAAATGGGCGGTGTTTCTTTTTTCTTAAAAAATTAGCAAATATTTTATTAAATGAACCGTTTTGGAGTTTTCTGGGATGGTCCCCATAACACTGTCAAAACGTCTCCTTTGCTCGTGCCGACTTAGAATATAGAATGTCCTCACAGAAAAAAAAATAAAAAGCAAGGCATATTTTCATCTTGGGAAGCGAAGACTTCCCAAAGAATGTCTGAGATCTACGCAAAAGTTCTATGGCACTGTGCACTTCACCGCAGTGCGCACAGAGAGAGAGAGATCTAAACCGGTCTTTGAAAACTTTTAGGGGCCTCGTTTCCTTCCTAATTGGACAGTAAACAGCAAACTCTCCGCCGGGCGGAACATGAATTTCCGCGAAACCGTTCGCTCTCGCTCAGTTTCAAAACATAAAGCGAATGCGCTTAGAAAAGAAGCGACCAAATTCTCAGGACACGTCTCCAAGCTACCGAGCGGAGCCCCCTAAATTCGACGGGGGGGAAATGGCAATGCGAATCCTTGACGGCCGAAGAGGCTTCACCGATCCATCCTTTCCGTTTTCAGACGAGCATGCATGAACGCCGCATTCGGGTCGCTAAAATTCCAAGGAGTTTCCTCTTGCCGAGGCGACATCATTGGATACCGCACGAAACGAAATGGAACCATTCGACCAGCGAAGACTCATTGGTTCATTAACTTTGACCGAAGCGGAAAAAGAAGAGGAGAGGAATTACCATCGACTCTTGGCTGTCGAACTGGAATCCTCCCGCAACATCCCCCTCAGGATCTGACGCGAAACGCCGCTCCGGACCCAGATTGCAATCCGACACGAGCCGGCAACACTTTCTTCCGACGTTGGAACCAAAAGAAGTGGCGAATGGAATGCAGCTTCGACGAGGATGCGGGCGAGAGAGATAGAGAGGGGTAGAAAAAAGCGAGCCCCGGCAAGGGCTGTCTCTCCGAGGAAGATGGCGATGAAGATTTGGATGACTTTCTTAAGGCCCTGCGAATGTGGAGGAGGAGAGAGAGAGAGAGACGGTTGTTAAGTCTGTTCGGTGGTCGGGGTCGTGGTTGGGTTTGGTTTTTGATTTATTTGCCGCTTTTGCTGGCTTCGTTTTTAGCTTTTGAATTAAAACCGCCGGTCAAACCAAAATTCCGCTACCTTTCTCGTTATTTATAAAATCCCTATTTTTACACTGTCTAGAACACCCGACAAAAAGCCTGATTTTGACCGCCAATATATCTGGTTAGATTAATCTTTATTCAAAAATTAAGCTAATGAGTCATGAACTAATAAAGATATATTATGGACTTTACAGATCATCCTTAAACCTGTCTCGTTTATGAAAGTCAACCCCAAATGTAAAATGGGGTAATAATAAACCTCCGGATGAGTTTAAACCAAATTGGGAAAATCCCCCGGACTTGATCCTCGCGATGCCGGCGCTTGGCTTCGTGATGAAGTCTTTGCAAGGAGAAATCCTTGTTGAAGAATCCTTGAAGACCAAGACTCGGTACAAGGAAATGAGAGCAGCCAGTTGGACCTGGACAGGTCCTTAAATTGTCTCGTTTATCGAAGTCAACCCCAAACGTAAAATAGGGTAATGATAAACCTCTGAAGAAATTTAAACCAAATTGGGAAAATCCCCCAGGCTTGATCCTCGCGATGCCGGCGCTTGGCTTCATGATGAAGTCTTTGCAAGGAGAAATCCTTGTTGAAGAATCCTTGAAGACCAAGACCAGCGTACGACTTCTCTTTCCAACAAGACTCCCATATGCATTTTCGCATCTGATGTGCGCCCAATATCTGCTACTTTCTCCTCGTGGTCTTCATATAACAAGCAAATGATGCGTAAATAATTATGTGTCAACTTATAATACCGTGTGCTATGGTGTCGACATTTAAGCATGCCGTATCAGTTGACAACGCGACACATCAGGTTATTAATTATAAATATCTACGAAACATGGCATTGTTGGAGCTCCTAATATAAGAGAAATTGAAATGCAATTGAAAGATATAATTTGACAACCAGAGAACCTAGAAAGAGAGAGTGTGGTTTGAATTGGGAGCCCCATTATTGCAATTTATGAAAGTATTGGGAAGGTTGGAGAGCTCTCCAACAAGGAACAATATTTAGTTAGCGAACATATGTTATTTCGATGCTAGCGTGATGCAACTGTTCACTTAATGAAAATCCCTCGCTGTTGGTTGATTCACATGGTGGTGGTTGCTTGGAATCAAGATAATATCAACTCCCAAAAGAAAAATTAATATTTGCATCATTTGCCATGTGACCCTTTCATCACTTTTCTTAACCCCAACTCTCTTATTTTTCTTTCATTTTTCTCCGCAAGAGAAAAAGGACGATCGATAATCGTCCTATTCCACTCTCCTGATGTGAACGAGTGACTTTCAGTCAATCATATAAATAGACTTACTTCGACGTGCGAAAGTTAGTTCCGACTACACCTAATAGTACTGTAATGCTAGGCATAGTGTTAATGATGCCGCCATAAAAGGTCAAGCCGGCTCGAATCAAGATGTATAATGAAGAGGTTTGATAAATTTAGGAAGGAATCACATCAAATCGAAGTGTTGTGTTATTAAAACTCCTGTGCACCAAAATGGGCCACACCACAGCAAAACTTCTCTTCATTTTCATTTCGTAGATGCTGGAACACAACATGCAACCTAAAAACGGCGTTGTTGGTGGATCTAAGATTAAAGCCACGAACTAATCTGGTGGTAACTAATTATTTAATTAATTAATGCTAATCTGTGAATAGATCTCTTGACCTAACCGGCCCCGTCCACCATCCGGAAAGGAGGTGAAGTGAAACTTGAACAAACAGTGATTTCAGATCAAGGAAAGGAGCGAGAGTAATCTCCCACTATTGTGGTTTGGAAGGCTTCTTCAGCTAAAATCATCCGCCGACTATATAGGTTGTCAAAAAGAATCATCGGAAGCGAAATTAAAATCAAATCGAACCAACCCAAATTTAAAAAAAAAAAGAAAAGAGAGAGATGAGTAATTTTTGGTAGAGGTTACGTTCCATTCGAGTAGTGAGTGAAACAACAGGATTCTAACAGTTCGGTTCGGTTTCAAGTCATAAACCCCAGAAACGACCCAGGATCCCATTACTGAGCTTCTTTTATAACAAAATCCGATTGGAACAAATGCCTTTGTGAACATGAAAAGAGAAACCGGACCCTCTCGCCTGACAGTCCGACCGTGGACTTCTAGTCGCCGTCGTCTCCTCATTGCCTTCGATTCTATCATGTCTGCTCGAGCCGTGGGTTATGTTGCTATCAGCATGCATCTACTGGCGAACCCTGATCAACTGGGTCACCAAACGAAATTCACAGAAGCCTCAAATTACAAAAGACCCTGTTTTCCTTTCTTCTCTCCCGCATCCTTCGCCGCCCAGTGGCACAACCCTCGTTCACGGCGGTGATGATCACATGTACGACAGAGTTTCGTTAGGTTAAGCTCTGCTGTGAATTTATCAGAAGACGTTGAATAATTTCGATGAGTATCTGTTCGTGGAGTCTCGACGAGCTAGGGAGCTGAAGCTAGTGGACAATCTGGATGCAACCGAATCTTGTCTGGTCAAACTCATTTCTTGAATATCTCCTTAGGGAAAAGCAGAAGAAAAGTTGCCAAAGATTAGAGGGGTAGGAGGAAGAGGGAGGAGGACCACTTTGACTGTGGGGAAAAGAATTGCAGAACACCCCATTTGGCTAGCGAAAGCCATGCATTCATGCATGTGTACTCTCTTTTGATGGTCATAAATTATTTTGTCGCGTAAAAGAAATTAATGAATTATAATAATAGCAATTCGAAATGATAAATTGGAGGAGCAAAAAGTTGTGGAGACCGAATTTCAAAATCCACGCATGTGCCACCCCACCGACAGTGACACTTGGTCAAGGGAAAACAACGTAGGTTTCATGAGAGAAGTATAATAGAAATGTTTTAACTTGTATACGGCGCTCATGTTGTCACTTTTCGGTGGCTTACTTAAATGCCACTTCTAAAAAAATGATCACTTCAATGTCAATGCTGATCTGAGTCACTTGAAATATGATATGACAATATTTTATTAATTTTTCAATCTTACGTGACTTACAAGTTAAAAAATAATCACTTCTAGTCAATTGTTGGAAAAAATGATCACTTCAAGATACATTCTCTATGTGCAAGTGTTCTTACATGGACAAGTTGATAATGTGTGTATATTAAGTATATTAAAGATATAATTGATATCGAGATATGCAAATGCATGATAATCGTATATCGTAATTGAATTCTAAAACTCGTAAACATATAGTATCTCCAGAAATTTGAAAACCAAATCCCTAATTGTTGTAATCAGAAAAAAAAAAAAAAAAAAAAGTAATGATTTTCTTTGAATTGGTTTAAGTATTCTATATTAGATAAAATAAGCCAACGAATGCTCTCATTTGATCTCAAATCGGGTGCTGATAAAGTGCTAAACTCTTCAGATAGATGGAATTTCATCACAAAAAATTAAATTCATCTTTACTTGTCTCTACAACCCCTAGTTTGACAAAGTAAGGAATATTGAGGTGGACATGTAAGAATGTTTTATTAGAGGCGCACAACTTTACCTCATTCTGGGAGATTCTTTCCCTCCTGTCTCCCGGTTAAAAATCCCACAAGCAAAGAATTAAACAAAGCTTGTCGTAGACAGGAGAGGCCACCCCAAGAAAAGCGTAGAAAATGAAGAATATCTATAGAGAAAGAAAAAATATGTCCCCACATATTAATTCAATCCAAGCAAACAAGCCAACATACACACACACCCAGACGACCTTGCTCGAAAAAAAAATATATTGATTAGCCATGGCTGCTTCCGACACGAGAAGCTGCATGATGGTCGCCGGAGCCGCCGCCCAGATCGTGTTGCAGAAACTAGATATGTTGCTTCCTAACCCGGTGTGCGTTGACTGCTTCCCGATGCAAGCCCGCGCGGAGGACGCCAAGAAGAAGCTGACCACGATCCAAGACTTCATTTCCACTCAATACGGGACGTCCAAAACCACGGAGTGGTTGGGGCGGCTCCTCCAAGCCCTGTACTACGCTGAGGAATTCATCGACAAATTTCACCTCAGAGAGGCCCGCGAGAGGCACGAGGCCCTGCGCATGGCAGCAAGGCCGTTGGCCGCGCTCGTCTCCAAGTGCAGGCTATGGAGGGACTTGTCCATGCTTGTAAAAAAGATGGACGAGTTGTGTGATGAGAAGTTCTTGAAGGAGGAGGCTGAGGGCAAGAGGATAAAGGAACCTGCTATTTGCTCCCTCCTCTGCTAGTGTTCCATGGCAAGGCAAAAACTGGCGAGGCTGACTAGTTTCTGGGATGGGCAAGTGCCAACTAACTTCTTATGTCGCCAGGATAAGAAAAAGGAAATAATGAGTCGGATCAAAATCAAATCGGGTTGGACTGAATGGACTTCGATTTGGGGCGAGCAAGGCACCGGCAAGACGTTCCTGGCGAGATGGGTCTACAGCCAAGCGAAGTACATGGGCTATGAGTGGCGCAATTGGGTCTACGTCTCAGGCAGCTCGGACAAGCGGGAGATCCTACTTAAGATACCGAAGCAAGCCAAGAAGGTAGCGAGGGACGTGAAAGACATGGATATCAAGGAGATAATGATCATGCTGCGCCAGGAATTGACCGAGAAGAAGAAATTCCTCATAGTGCTGGATGATGTGCGGCCATCCGACGAGCAACTTGTGCGAGTATTAGTGATTAGCATCCCGCTTTTCTCAGAGGGCCACATAATTACAACGACTCAAGACGGTAAGATAGCCAGTTTGACGGATACATCCGCAAAAAAAGCCAATCAGGCTAGAAAACTTGGACACGGAGAAAGCGAGAGGATGCTCGCTTGGAAGTTGCATGGACTAAATGATAGTGGGAGACTCTCGAAGGAGAAGGATATCCTAAACAAGTGTCGTGGCCTGCCGCTCCGGATATCCTTACTTGGTGGTTTTCTGTCAAATGCTGGAGAGCAGGAACGCACAGCGCTAGCGGAAGAGGGTTCCAGGTTAGATATACTACAATTGAGTTGCCATAAATTGCCGGTCCATCTAAAACCGTGCTTCATCTACATGGCTTTGTTCCCCGTTGAATTACCCATTCCGACAAGAAGGCTAGTGAGGCTGTGGTTGGCCGAGGGCTTATTGGATTCACGTTGTTACGACAGAGAAAGGGAAAGGACAAGACAGCCTGAGGATGTGGGAGAGACGTTCATTCTGGAGCTCGCAGATAGGAACGTGATCGATGTGGTGAGCTGGAGGCCGGATGGATCCCCCAAAGCTTGCCAAATGCTCACCTCTCTGTATGACATGATCCACCCCATCGCAATGAGCATGGGGTTCCTCCACATACATGACACTAGCAAGTCGAAAGATAGAAACAACCGTGATCCAACCAGCCAGCAACAACAGCTGCTAGCCCAACTGCGAGAAAGAACCAAGATTCGGTGGGCTTGCGGAGCACCCAAACATAGCCACAGACAACCGCGGCAGCAGCTACTCCGATTTTAACCTCAGCCATGTCCGCTCGTTTCTGTCGTTCAACCTGAGGAGAGGCGTGCTCACCAAAGACATTAGCACGTTACTTAGAAGATGACCTGCGAGACTAACTACAGCTTGCTAAGGGTGCTTGATTTGGAGGGTGTGTATAAGCCATCCTTGCAAGGTGTGCTCCACAAGCTGGTGCTCCTAAGGTACCTAGGATTGAGATCCACGGTGTTGGATTCGCTCCCAAGCACTGTTTCTGATCTGCAGTATCTCGAGACTCTTGACATAAAGCACACAAACATCACTTCGCTGCCAAGTTCCTTGTGGAAGGTGAGGAACTTGAGGCACCTGCATCTTAACTGGTTCTACATCGACTTGAAGAACATCCTCAAGGCTTGTAGCAACAATGTCAATGCCTTAACTCAACTCCAAACCTTAAGCGGGCTGGTTATTGGCGAAGTTATGAGACCTCGGGCCTCGAGAACAGCTTGACAAACGCTCACCACACTCAAGCTTTTCTTGCAACATCCTCGGATAACGGCACCTCAGGCGCTGCCGGGAAA
>JABKBK010000031.1:0-93150 GCA_014182545.1 Eucalyptus globulus
TTCTGAAATTAACAAAATTATGATGATAATAAACTCAAGGAAATCTATTTAATTCATAACTACAATAATTGATAAGAAATTAAAATAACAACAGAGATGATTATGAGCAGATTGCATATACTTTGAAATATACCTTACTGAATTACATAGATAAATTCAGTAGACCATGTTACGAGACACGGAGCAGACACGCGTAGAATAAGCTGAGACCAGACAATTGCTAGGTTACACGCTAAAAAGAGAAGGTTGGGAACGTGTAAAAAACGTTCCCCGCAAAATCCGGGTGATTTATTTTTGTCCTTTTTAAAAATTTCTCCTTGAAAAGTTGGGATGCTTGTCCCACCAAGGCTCGGAAGTCTCTCTGACGTACTGTTAGCACCCGTGATTGCTATTATTTTCCCTGGGATATGTAAAAAGTGCCAAGACAACGGCACGAAAAAGAAAAGGAGCAGTCATTTACGACACTACGAACGACGTCCTCTCCAGGAAACGCTGATCAAACTAAGAAGAATAGCACACCCCAGTGTATTTTTCTAGACAACACCAAAGAAAAAGCAAATGCCCTCTGCCTTAAGTTAGTTTCAGTCGAGATTTCAAGCTGACATTTTTCTCTTCCTTTCCCTAAGAAATTCACACGCAAATTTTCATGAACCGGTTCAGGGGATTCCTTGGACGCTGTGCTCATTCAAGTTATTCCCACATTAAAACCGAACCCGAAATTTGCCCATGTAATACCACATCACACTGCAACAAAAGCTGGATGAATTCGTCCGTAGTAGAAACTGGTTAGCATAATCCCAGTGCACGACTCGCTTGATGCGATTTCAAGTGGAATGCACGTGAGAATGAACAAAAAAAAGATGATCTGTGTTTCAAGCGCAACCATTAAACAAAGAACTAAGGACGCATAGGTTTTTAAAAGAAAACATATGTATGCCGTGTTCGCTAAGTTTCTGGGAAAGTCTAGGTTATTTCGCTTGAAAAGACACATTATTTGAAAATAAAAGGGCATCGATGTGAGGTTTAGGAGTTAAACATTGGGTGACCCATCTCAATCACAGCAAGACTAGCAGACAAGTGGGATAGTTAGGGGTAAGCATTGATCTAGGGTCAACCTTGGAACAGGACTGGACTAGCCCAACCTAGTCAATTCTCGTCCGTTTCCAAGGGGGATTGGGTTAGTCCTTGATTATGGGGCCACTAGAATCTATGTTGAGCCAGTTGATCGTAGCCTTGTAGTTTTAGGGTTCACCTATAGATATCTTTTATTTTTTCTTTTTTTTGTCCAAACCATATATAACTATAAGTACCCTTCCTTTTCTTTTGCCTTTGTCCTCTCTCAAAGTCTCACTCTGATTCTCTCCCTCAATCTTAGATTCTTCTTGACTTCTCTCTATGCATCATTTGTCTAGTGGCTCTCTCTCTCTCTCTCTCTTCCTGCTCATTTATTCTTCGCCGGTGCCAATCATCGACAACGAAGACTCTGTAATCTCAGCAATATAGATTGATCATCATTCACAGTCAACATCTACATCTCAAAGGTAAGTACTTCTATGGTTTGTTGCTTTCGGCAAGTAGAGATTTATGTTGTTGCTCTCTCTCTCTCTCTCAATGACTCTCTCCCTACTCATTTATTCTTTGTTGATGCTAATCATTAGTAATGAAGACTCTAGGATTCCATAATGTAGATTGATCATCATTCGCAGTCAGCATCTGCATCTCAAAGGTAAGTACTTCTATGGTTTGTTGCTTTTAGCAAGTACAGATTTATGTCGTTGTGCTCTCTCTCTCTCTCTCTCTCAACTCATTTATTCTTCACAATGAAACGAAGACTCTAGGATCTCAACAATATAAATTGATCATCATTCACAGTCAACATCTGCTTCTCCAAGGTAAGTACTTCTATGGTTAGTTGCTTTCAGCAAATAGGTATTTATGTTGTTGTGTTCTCTCTCTCTCTCTCTCTCTCTCTCTCTCTCTCTCTCTCTCTCTCTCTCAATGACTCTCCCTACTCAGTTATTCTTCACCGGTGCCAATCATTAGCAAAGGTAGAGAATCCTTAATAAGATGTCTCTTTATCTTAGTTGGATGAAAATAACAATAATAAAAGGAAAAAATAAAGAGATTATCTTAATTATGGACATGAAGAGCTGGATGTGGATAAAAAAATTGAAGAGTGCATCATAGCGCAAATATCATTTTACGTCTCTTCTTTTTAGCTCGACATGACTAGGATACTAACCACAATTTTTTTTTTTTTACTTTTAGGTTGAATTGACGTTATAATAGCCAAATTCCTCCTGATTAACTTTTTTTTATTATCATTCTTTAAACAAATTAAAATATGCAAAGCCCAAATATATTTGGATACAATGGCTAAAAGAAATCAACTATCAGTAATGCCTAGAATTGACATTTATATAGATGGTTATAAAAATATAGAGTTTTTTACCCACAAATATTCTCCTTTTTTGTTCAAGTTTCGTCTTATCCACCTTTTACATATGTCACATTCCAATAGTGGAAGAAAATACACGTGTCTTTTCTGATCAATTCTAGGATTACATAACCAATTATTATTATGTCTCTCATACATCAGGCATCACCCCATTTTGTAGTACAAAATTCGATAATTTCCACAACTTTCTCAAATTCCATGTTGGGTCAGACTATAATTTTCCCTTAAAGCTCATTCACAAACTCCATGAATATTCTTAAATATTACAAGGACAAAAATGACCCTACCAAATTGAGGAAGTTATGGAACCAAACTTACCTGTTTTTATTTCTTTCACGACCAAAAGACCTAGCTCAACTTTCCGTTTTGTTCTAAATGTCTTATTTATTGACACATTTTTATCTTTTTGTTTTATTTCTATGCTTTTTCGGCTCTCTATCATGTGATAAGTGTGAGGCAAGTGTCACGGTCCACGAATCCTCCCATACTCGCGATTCTTGTGAGTGGTGCTTGGAGTTATTGAGTGAAGAGTGAGGATGTAGAGGGGACGAACACAATTAGTTTGTGGGAGTGGTGTTATGACGGTTGGTGCTATGAGTTCTAGGATATAATGATTATATTATGTAGGAACTCTGAAGGTGGGGTTAGTCTCCCATGCACAAATTAGTCGATAGCTGATGCCACTATCTTGATGAGACCATGTCAAGTTGAAACCAGTTATTGAGCCTAAAGAGATCTATTGTCTCGCTCGATGGACTAATCGCCCGAGCTAATCTGGGCGTGATACGACCTCATATAAAGAAGCGATTCATCGTATTGTTTATTGGAACAACTATAAAAGAAAGGTTGGATAGGAGAATTCCGCTCGCCAAATGCCTCATGGGTCATTCCGCAGCTGAGGAACTACTGACCCATGACACAAGCACCAAAGTATGTAGACGGAGATCAAGTATTACGGCAAGGATGATAACAGTATAGGTTATTTTGAAATTAACAAATTTACGATAATAAGCTCGAGAGAATAAACTTAATTTATAACTAATAAGAAATTAAATTAACAACAAAGATAATTATGACTGGATGATACATATTTTGAAATATCCTTTACTTAATTCCATTGGTAAATTCAATAGACCATGTTACAAGACACACCGACACACACGTAGAATAAGCTAGGCCACTCCGCATGCATGAGAGTTTCCCGTCTACACGCTCAAAAGAAGGCCGTGAACGTGTGACGGCTTTTACGGAGCACACGGTCAATCTTGCAGAGCCACTCCCCTAACATTTTTTCCATGTTGTGGCTGTCACGAATGAACCAGAGAAATTACCTTATGGCAAAAAACAAAAAACAAAAAAACCAGAGAAATTACCTCTAGCGCGTGAAGTAGGGCCTGTTTGTTTGTGTTCTAACGCGTTTGTTTACACTTTTGTTCCCAAAAACAAAAAAAAATCTATTTTTTTGTTCCCGGAAACAAATTTTTTTTTTTTTTTTTTGTTCTTGGGAACATATTTGGAATAGAAATAAGAAAAACAAACGTGATTCTGTTCTTGTTCTATTCCAGGAACAGAAATTTTATGCAGTTACCAAACGCATTTTTCTGTTCAAAAATTGTTCCCCGAAACAGAAATAGTTTTTTCTATTTATATTATCTTGAACAATTTTTTAACAGGAACGTTAAACTATTTCTATTATCTGGAACAATTATTTAACAGGAACGTTACCAAACGCACCGGTAGTTTCCCCGCAAAATCCGGGTCCTGTTGGTGAGCGATATATTTTGTTATATCTCCTGGGTAAGCTGGGATGCTGGTCCCACCACGATTCGTAGTCTGTCTCTGGTGTACTGTTTGCACGCGTGACTGCTATTATTTTCTTTGGGACATGTAAAAAATGCCATGTCAATGCCCCAAAAGAGAAATACAAAAGTGGTTTACTACACTGCAAACGACATCCTCTCCAGGAATCGCCGATCAAGCTAAGGAAGAATCGCACACACCAGAAGTAGTTCAACTCAGCAAATGGCGTTGGTGACGATGAAGAGAAAAAGGGACTCGGACACAGCAACGTGGTCGTCCACGGATGGAGGTAGTGAGTCAATGGGAACTGATTTTGAGGTGTTCTTGAATTTCAAAGGGTCGGATACTAGTCTAAATTTCACTGATCTCCTGTATCACACCCTGGATGGAGTTGGGATTTGCGTCTTCATAGACAATGAAGAGATCCAAAAAGGCGAAGAGATTGGAGGCAAGCTTCTTCGTGTGATCAATGACTCCAAAATTTACATGCCAATCTTCTCCAGAGACTATGCATCTAGTGTTTTGTGTCTTCGCAAGCTCGTCCACATGATGGAATGCTTGAGAAGATCAACGGACAAAGTCATTCTTCCCATTTTCTTTGATGTCGATCCTTCCGATGTTAAGCTTAGAACTGGATTATACATTGATGCCTTGAAAAGGCACGAGGACAGGTTCGGCTCCGATGAAGCGCAGCAGTGGAAGGAGGCTCTAACAGAGGTCGCTTCGATCAGTGGATGGCACTGCAAAGATAGAGGGTAAGGGTTTCCTGAGTTTTTTACTAAGACTATATACTTCACTCCTTTTCCAAGCCTTCAAATATAAATACAATAGCCCTGGAGCGACCAATAAAAATCATTGGCTAAAAAGTTGATTGCAGATAAATAGATGTTTGCGAGATGCTTATGACCTAAAATAATATTGCTTTTTATAATTATGCAAAGAAATTGTGGTTCTTCGCGGAGAACTTGAAATGGAGTGCACAACAAATAAATCTGGATAGCCGATTTCTTTCTCTTTTTCCTTTTTTTTTTTTAAAAAAAAAAATTGAGGATAAGCAATCTTTTCAAATGTTTTATGTTTATTTTCTGGTGAATTGGGGTTACTTAACATTGTCGACCCTCTCGCTATGAGCCCATAGTATTAGAAAGTGATGTCAGAATATAGTTTCTGAAGTGATAACGCGAAACATTTATCTGAGTTTTAGGGAGATATGGCATAGGGATTCGTTGGCCATACTGGAAGTTTACGACTTATATCGAATATTTTATTAGGACAGATGTTTAGCAGATGTTGAGGATGACGTTGCTGGTGTTATGCGGGTTAGAGTTTAATTTATGGGACATTTAGAAATAAAAAGAGTAAAAAAGATTTCTGATTTCCAGGAATTGATATTTTATTTAAGACCGTTAGCTCCAAAGTGATTAATTATGTGACAGGTACTGCGACTAGGATGGTTTTTAAAATATCAAGAGATTCTGGGATGTTTGTTATGCTTACCAAGATTAAATGGAGAGAAAATTCTTTTAGCCAGCTGCATACTTAAGGCAAGAACATTTAGTTTTTCATAGAGGCTTTCACTTAATTTTGGCAATGGACTCGATTGAGACCGTGAGTTTTCTTCACGGAAAGTTGATGATGAATTAGAAATATTTTCCTAAAGATAATTGATAATATAGTTTAGGAAAATGTATAAATGGAAAATACTTTATCATCAATAAGAATGTTTAGGATGATAACAAAGATATTATCCATCAGGTAATCTTTCTAAGTACTTTTCAAATTGTGGATATTTGGCGAAACAAAGGCACCCCCTGCCAAACAAAGTTATATCTCCTTGCGTATTTGAGCAACGAAAACAGTGGTGTTATAACTGATTCGATATTTGTTGTAAGTGTATCTCTCTGTAGTTATTTCGCCGTGCATGTGCTGTCATTCTCGAGATCAAGGTTCCACCAAAGGCGTTAACTTTTGATTGCCGCTCTTTTAACTTGGTAGTTTTGCTAGCAGTCTTCTACTCTCTCTCTCTATGTGCGTAAATTTGTTCCTTCCTCATTGTAAAAGGATTCGATACCTGCGCGTGCTTAAAATAGATATCTTGAACTTAATTCGCTTTAGCCGCCTAATAAAATTTTATATTTATGCCGCTCATGTGGATGCCGAATTCATATTTAGAAAATCCTGGGACATGTTCTTCTTTAGGTTGTTACCCAATCTGAATCTCTTGTTTGGCAGCCAAGGTGAACTTGTAAAACTTATTGCCGATGAGGTTTTAAGGAAACTGGCAAGAGGAGTTCGTATGGTGCCCGATCATTTGATTGGAATCGACCATCATGTGGACACAGTGATGCATTTGTTAGATAAAGACTCTCGAGATGTACGGTTTGTCATAATACATGGAATGGGCGGAATTGGTAAGACAACTCTTGCCAAAGTTGTTTTTGACCGCGTTGCTTCTCTGTTTGATGGTTGTAGCTTCTTGTCAGACATTCGAGAATCTTCACAACAGGGTAAAATTGTGAAATTGCAAAACAAATTATTGTCTGACATCCTCAATTCTAAATCTGTAAAGGTTTTTGATACCGACTTGGGGATCGACATGATTAGAAGAAGATGTGGCCACAAGAAAGTTTTGATTGTTCTTGATAATTTGGATAAAAGGGACCAGCTTGTGAAGCTAGCAGGAAAGTGTGATTGGTTTGGTTTGGGAAGTAGAATAATTGTGACAACTAGGGACATTGGTATTTTCAAAATTACCAAGGACAATGCCTCATCGCATCCAAAAGTGTATTACTTCTACGAAATGGAGGAGATGGATTATTCTGATGCTATTCAACTTTTTAGTAGACATGCATTTGAGAGTGATGCTCCTACATGTAAATATAACAAAATAATAAAAGAAATTGTGAATATCACTGGTCGACTTCCGCTAGCTCTTGTGGTTATCGGATCCTCACTTTACTACAAGAGCAAAGAAGTATGGGATGAAGTACTAGGCCAGCTGAAGAAAATGCCTCACAATGATGTTCAGGCCGTATTGAGGGTAAGTTATGACATGTTGGAGGATGAGCAGAAAGAAATATTCCTTGACATTGCATGTCACATGGTCGGTGAGCATATAAGCGACGCAATTTCTATGTGGGGAGCTTGTGAATTTTTTCCCAATTTAGCCATCACAGTCCTTGTTAATATGTCTTTGATAAAGATCATAGATGATGACATTGGGATGCATAACATCATTTGGATGCATGACCAACTCAAAGATTTAGGGAGGGAACTGGTTCGCGAAGAGAGTATCGAAAATCCAGGAGAGCGTAGTAGAATATGGTGTTCCACTATAGCCATGGATGTTATACGAAAAAAAAAGGTATGTATCAACTAAAGTTCTACTTTTCACTTTATGTAGAAAACATAATAGGCCAGTATTGTGTCAAATTACCACAGAGCATGGTAGTTTAATGGTAAAGAGGTCACATTATCTTTCATAAGGTCATAAGTTCGAGCCATATTGGAGATGGTGTAAAACCCTTATAGTAACATGTAACATGTTGTTTCCTCTCCCCAGCCTTTTTACCAAGAAAAAGAAATATTTTATGTTAAATTCGTGAGCCTTTTTCTTATGTTCACCAAAGGTTAGGCTAATTGAGCTCTAATTTCCTTTACTAGGGAACCAAAAAGATAGTAGCACTCAATTTAGGGGGACAATCTCAAGTGTGCAATATTACAAGTGAAGACATTTCAAGGCTAGTAAAACTAAGGTTCCTTGAATTGGATAGAGGAAACTTTGTGGGGAGCTTCCAAAATCTCCTCTTGGAGCTAAGATGGTTCTCTTGGCAAAATTGTCCTTCAGAATTTCAAGCTAATGACTTCTCTCCAAGCAATCTAGTTGTCCTCAAAATTTCGAATTCTGACATTACAAATGCTTGGGGTGGATGGAGCCAAATCATGGTACGATATCATGTAATACAAGCAATTTACATTTTTTCTTTGTACATAGTGAATTTAACAATCTTTATGCACTCACATGAGTAATTTTACAGGGAAAATGTAGGTTAAAAGTTCTACATCTCATGAGTTGTAGAAGGTTGATCAAGACGCCTAACTTCTCTGCATGCTTGACTTTGGAGAGACTCATTGTGAAGGATTGTGATAGACTAGTTGACATTGACCCATCCATTACTATGCTGCAGCATTTGAAGCACTTGGAAATTAAGAGGTGTATTGGTTTGAGGGTGCTTAAAGGAGCTCCAACCATGCTTAATCTGGGCATGGTTCGCCAATCATGGCCAGACTCATTGGGTAATCTAAAGTATCTATCAACACTAAGGTTGGAAAATTTGGAACTCCTTGAACTTCCCGATTCACTAGGAGAAATATCTGGTCTTCAAGTGTTGTCTTTAAGATACTCATCAGTGAATAAACTTCCAGAGTCGATTGGGAAACTGAAATCTTTAGTGGAGTTGATTTTATCTTCCACGAACATTATAGAGCTGCCTGATTCGATCGGAGAGCTTAAGAAATTGAAGGAGCTAGACGTGAATCATTGTAAATTAAGAAAGCTTCCTCAGGCTATAGGGATGTGGGAGAAGCTTGAAAAATTGAATGCTACAAATTGCAGATTTTTGGAAAGAGAAATCCCAACGGAAATTGGGGCACTATCATCTTTGAAACTCCTAGAAATAGGAGGAACCTGTATTTCTGAAGTGCCACCAAGTATTAGTCGGCTTTCTCAACTTTCGCGCTTGGGTTTGTATGGTTGTGAGGAGCTTCAACAACTGCCAGAGCTTCCTACAAGTTTGGCATTTTTGGACATTAGGTCTCCAGCATTACAGAAGATTCCGGATCTATCAAACCTGACCAACTTAAGTTCCTTGAATTTATTCGATTATGGTCATCGTAGATATGTTAATATGCCCTATGCGCCACTAAACGCATGCCAAGCTCAAGATTTGCAGTGTATTGGGAGGTTAACTAAGCTATCATGGTTGAGATTGGACCTTTCAGACATGACGGCGTTGCCTGCTGACTTCACTAATAGCTTGACGGAACTCAAATATCTAGACTTACCAGGCTCCACCTTCCAATCTCTCGAGCGGATTCCATCCAAAATTGAGGGGTTGAGGTTCATTGATCTTGAGTCCACGGATGGATGGTCAAACCTTCACACCTTCAAATATTTGTCCACTTTGGAAATATGCAGGTCGTGCTTAACAGAAATCTCACTGGATGTGCTTGGACAGCTGGAGAACCTTCGCCTTCTGAATGTATTGGAGTGTCAATTCCTTGAGAGACTATCCCATTTACCAAGCTTAAGAAAGCCATGGGTTTTGGTTGTCGTGTGGTGCCCACGGCTAGTTGAAATTCAAGGTTTCGAACAATCAGAATCACTGGAAGAATTATCTATCGGTCACTGCCCATCCTTAAAAGAGTTACCAGATTTTTCCAGCTTGCAAAACCTGAGCAAGTTGAACTTATGTGGTTGTGATTCATTGGAAGGTTTGCCTATTGTGAATAAGGAAACATGTTGTTTGAATGTTATAAAAGGCGAGATGCTGCCTCACTATCCAAGTCCAGAATATGAACGGAATGCTGAGCTAATCACCTCTGGTAGTTATACCAACATTTGAACTTAGCTTTCTGATCAACTTCGTTCACGCATCATCTCCTCTATTTGTGGGTTGTGTATTGATAAAGTTCTTCGTCCTTGTATCCAGATTGAAAAGTAGCCACACTTAGCTCTCTTTTAATTCTTGTACGTAAGATGTGATGAGACTCAATTTTTTTGCCGTTGATTATTGTTGACATCTGAATTTTTGTCAATAGACGAAATATGCATCTTTTTGCAAAAAAATAGAAAAATAAATAATAATGATGACAAATAAAAGAAAAAGGAACGGGAATAAACAATTAAACAAATAAATGAATGAAAGAGAAGAAAGAAAACGAGTCCGGCCCAGCTTGTGTCGCTCAAATCCGCGATTCAGACCTAAATCGAGGACCCATTTTGTCTCATTCTTTCGAAGTTGAATTCGATCCATTAACCCAAGCTCAGGGCCCACCCATGAGACTTCATTAAGCCAACCCATATCTTTTGGCAGTGCTGATATTGTTTGCGCGTAAAGTAAAAAGAAGGGATACCCGTAAATCTTAAAGTTTGTTTCGAAAGTGCAATTAAATCTTAAAATTTTTAAAAAGTATAATCAAATTTTAAAATTTGTCAAATTGATCCAATTAAGTCCTTCCATTAATTCCGTCAACTTATCAAACGGGAAATGTTGATGTGGTGTTTTTAAATTAATTTCTCCCTCCTACGTAGCATTTTTTTATATTATTTTCTTATGCAAATCTTATTTAAATTACATTAAAAACTAATAAAGCTAAAATGTTATTTAAAAAAGCAAAACTAATAAATAGTATAAAAAAACTTGGGTAGGGCCTTGCCGGTGGCACGCCGCTACTATCACCCATTGTTGAAAGGGTCAACGAAGGTGACCAGCCTGGCAAGGGAGCCCCAGATTTGGGCAACGCTAACCCTCCCCTAGGCTTGGGCCTCGCTAGGCTTGGGTGAGGCCTTGCCAACCCTAGGAGATAGTTGATGAGGCCAGATGGTGGGTGCCCACTTAGATTTAGGCAACGCTGATTGTTGCCTGGGTTGGCAAGCCTTGCCAGCCCCAAGCGAGGGCTTGCCAGCCTTAAGCAAGGGTTGGTGATGCACACTAGGCTCGAGCGAGTGTTGGCATTGTCTAGATTTGGGCTCCCTCTCCCAAGCCCAACGAGGGTAGGGTCGGCCACCATCGCCCATTGCCAGCCCCTCCAGGGATGGGTGACAGCGGCAGTGCCCACCAACAAGGCCTTGCCCTGCAGTCTCTTTTTGGTTTTTCAATTTTTTTAAATAAAATTTTAGCTTTTTATTTTTTAATACATTTTTAATAAATTTGGATAAAAGTCATTTAAAATGCCACCTAGGAAAGAGAATTTAATTTTTAAATGCTATGTCAACATTTTTTGTTAAACAAGTAAATTGTATTAACGAAATAACTCGATTGGACAATTTAACAAGTTTTAAGACGTGATTGCACTTTTTACAAGTTTTAAAACTTAATTACAATTTCGCTATAAGTTTTAGGACTTGTAGTGCACATATCCCTAAAAATAATACGAGTTTCTTTTAACGGTTGCACTTTTTTTTATTCTGGTGGCGGTTGACGGTATCTAGCAGCTTGGGGATGATGTTACGCTTGGTGATGTCTGTAAGCGCGATTACTTCCAGCTGTCTATTCATTAGTTCAATTCATCTGTGGCACATCTCTGAAATACTGTGAAAATGTTTTATGACAGGCGGTGTCCGAGGATGGCCGCTAATGAGGAACGGCTTGGAGTAACAGGTGTGCGAGTGTCAATTTCTGGTGGTGTCCACGTATACTCATGTTGATCGAAGTGTAGATGTGTGCATTCACATGTGTCCACGTATCCTCCTTTATCTGATTTGAGTAAGTGGCAGAAGAAAGAAAAAAGAGGTGGGATGTGAATTTCGGGGTGTTTCGCTGAGGGTGAAGAACATGAGTCAGTCCACTCCAAATTTGGATTGTGTCGAAATTGAAATTGAGATTTTCTGTGCAAAACAGAGTAAGAGTAGAAGAATGCGAAAAAAGGGGGAAAGAATGAAAATGGAGAAGCATTCGTGGATTTGGGTAAGAAAATTGAGATTTTCCCATAACGATTGCTGTCCTTTCATGTGGAGCTGCGACGCTTTTAAGGCTACAGTTTTTACCGGAAGATCAAATATTTAAGATGGGCGTGGTCCTCCTTGATGACTATTACTTTTCTCCCATTTATTGTTCATCTGAAAATTCAGATCCTTCTCAAACGCATACAAAAACAATGTATACTACTTCAGAAGCCTTACCGTGGAAATAAAGCATTAACAAAATGTAAAATCTAAAAGTCATACGTCGCCTTAGGGGTTTGGCTCATATGGAACTGGTCGGATCGTTACAAAACGGTATAAGAGCTGGACCCTCCAAAGTATGGTTTGCGAAGTAGGCCCAAACCTGATTTGACAAGTGATGGAAGCGATCCTGGGGCGAGAGTGTGTTACCCCACTTAAAGAATTATTGTCCTCTTCAGACTTGGCCCATATTGCTCACCAATCACTCCGCACATCCTACCCTGATAGCAATCCGTCCCACAAAAGGAGTATTGCATGGGAGCACAGTCCTCCCCTCCCGCTCACCAATCACTCTGCACTTCAAAACAAATAGGGAAGTTTTCTCCAACAATCTCCCCATTTTTTTATGGTGACAAAACTTTTCTGCAGATTTGGATAGTTTTGACCTGCAAGACAATACTTTAAGCAAACAAAGATATCTCATAAAAGATAAGTAGATTAGGATAAAGATAGTAGCGATTCTACATCCATAGAAAACAAGTTAGTCTTGTAAAAACAACTATCTTTACCAAAATCATAGCTTAAGATATTGCAAGCATTAAAAACAGTCCAAACCAATCCATCCAAACAAAAGATAAGTCAAGAAAAATAATCAAACCAAATCAAAATCAAAGTCAAATATGCATCGACTTCTCCCCCTTTTTGTCAACAGCAAAAAGTAGATAATATAAAGAGAATTGGATAAAATTAAGATTGTTTGGGAATGCGAACGAGCTAGAAATCTCCCATAGACTTGACAGTCTCCTCCAGCTTTTTTAGATCTTCCTTCAATTGCGCCAAATTCTCACCCTTTGCGTTAGCTTGAACTTGAAGATTAAGGGCTTGAACTTGGTGAGATAGCTAGTATAAACACCTAGAGGGGGGTGAATAGGTGTAAAAATATTTTCTCGAGATAAGAGAGCAATACTAAGCAGACAATAGATAGGAAGTTCTCCTTTCGTTAACAAGGCGAATTATGATCAAAGTAAAGCAGAGAGTAGGGAAGAGAAAATGAACACAGAAATTATAGTGGTTCGCTTATTCCAAGCCTACATCCACTCTTCCGCACCGATGACCCCACCGGCTGGATTTCACTATGAATAAAAGAGATGTTACGGTAAGGTTCTCCTTGATTCCAGTGTATATACTCTACCACACTTCCTCAAGGTTTCTCGGTAATATGAACTCTCTTTTGGTGTACAAGATTTCGCTCAGAAAATGAATTGACTAAGAACAAAGAGCTTTAGAATTTGGAATTCTTCTATCGCGCACACACTCGAACAACTGGAACGTCTTCCTTTTATACTCCTTTATGCCATCATACCCGTTGGCACTTACCAAAGGAATTCTTCCAATCTTCCCGTTGGACAGAATCAATTAGGAAGATCATTCGAGTTATTTAAGGAAAATGTCGATAGCCCATCAATCCTGCTCGCCCATACAATCAAGATCTTGGTTTCCATAAGTAGAACCTTCCAAGTATACTTCGCCAATCATCGGATCCTTAATCTTTGAATCAATAAAGGATTCCGTTATGTCATATCCAGCCAAGAGATCTTCTCTAGTCGATAAGGTCAAATCCTTAGCAAAACATCCAGTCTGGATAGCCATTCTTCGACGGATTAGAAACGTCAATGAGAATAGACTTTGAGTCTTGAGTCGCGATGCGGAGGTCTTCGGACTTAAAATAGTAAAGTCTGCAAATCTTCAGACTAAACTGATGGAAACGTTTTGTCAGCTTCAAAGTACTCCAGGAAGATTTCTCCAACAATCTCCCCATTTTTGATGGTGACAAAACTTTCCTACAGATTTGGATTACTTTGACCTGCAAAATATTACTCAAGCAAATATGGATATCTCATAAAGATAAATGGCTTATTGATAACACTAGAATCTGCAACCACATAAAATAGGTTAGTCTTGCTTATAAGTAAAGCCATCCATAAGATATCAATAGTACTTAATATAAGCGGTCAATCCAAAATCCCAATCCAGTCCACATCCAGACACAAAAGTCAAGTCAAACATCAAAACAAATTAAAAGTTCAAGTTCAAAAAAGTTCAAGGTTCAAAGTTCAAATCACATCTCCCCTTTTTGTCATCATAAAAAAGGTTGAGATGGAATCAAGAATGCTTGGGAATACGAATAAGCTGGAAATCTCCCATTGGTCGAACAATGCCTTCCGCCTTTGTCAAATCTTCCTTCAGTGAGTCACCTCTTCACTCTTAGCATTTGCTTGAATATGAAGAGCAAGAGCTTGGATCTCGATCATTTAAAGAACCTGAAGAAGCTTGACTCGCATTCTGCAAATTCTGTACTTCGCATCCCAGAGCATATATCTGACCCCGCATTTCTAGGAGAACAACAAGAATTCTGCGAAAATCTGTTGAATTATCGCCCGCGTGCACCGGCTTCGCACGATCAGATGAAGTAAAGGCAGACGATGGCAAATCAGCATAGCCACACAGATTGGGCGATGAAACATCATGTCCCTCTTCAGGAAATTGAGAAGCATAGATGTCCTCTGGATCTGTTAGAGAGCGGCTGACTCCTTCACTGGTAGCAGGATATGAGGACATTCCTCTTTTCTCACGATCTCCCCCTGTTTCCATGCCTTCAGGTGGAGAAGAATATTCCTCATGCTCTCCTTCCTCTTGATCTCCTCTTTCCTCTTCTTCTTCAATTCTTTCCTCCTCTGCATTTCTTTCTTCAGCTTCTCTCTCCTCTGTTTCTTTCTCTTCTGCTTCCAAATCTTCTCTTTCTCCAGTCCTCTGTTCATAGTCTTTCTCTTGTCGTTCCATTGATTCTGGAACAGAACGACTCATATTCTTCAATGCCATTGCAATAATGGTGATGTCTTCCTCATCTTCTTCATCCTCAACAATGAGAGCTCTTCTTTTCTTGGATGGAGCAACCATGGGCTCATTCCCTTTTCTTTTTGCTACCGAAGAGATTTGATGAGCTTTGACAGGGGTTTTCTCCTTGAATTTCTCCAATGCCTTGTTGAGTTCCTTCAGACGCATTTTAAACACCATTTTCAGTCCCACTACCATTTGATCATAGGTTCGAACACAGAGAATCCGGGGAGGCTGAACATTCAAATGTCTGAATAACTTTGTCACAAGAGCTGGATAAGGAAGTTGACCCTTGTCCTTCACCACTACTCTATACATGTGGAATATAATAGTGTGAGGAAGAGATAACTTTTTTCCAGCATTGATGACATACATCAGCTTTGCCTCTGAGTTTGAAACATCAGTTTTTGAAGTAGACTTCGGTCTGAGGCAATTGATCACAATCTTGTGAAGCTGAATGTTGAATGCACTCATCCTTGAGTAGGAAACCTTTCCCTCTGTCCTTCTATCCTTAACAAGTTCCAACATAGTACGAGCAATAGAGACATTGAAAGGTTGATATCTTCCTCTCTCAACCCTAATCACATCAGCCAACATATTTACATCCACCACATAGTCCTGATCTCGGACACTAAAAGAGAATCTATTCGCATCTAAGAAACTGAGATTCAAATAGAAATATGCAGTGAGTTTAGCATAGGCTTACGTAGATTCGGAAACAGAATCATTTCAAGTTGAAGAAGACTGAATTTTTCCCTTAAATTAACGTTCACGGCGTCAAGGAAATCAAAATCCACACTTCTAGGGTTTATGACCCCACGCTTCAACAACTTAGAGTATAGATGCTTGTGTTCCTCCGATCGAAACAAGTCTATCCTTTTGCCCCGAATTTTTGACGCAACACCCATTCTCGGTTGAAACTAACTGTACAGCTTATCATCATCATTCCCATCTGGCTGATTTAGCCCTCCAACACGTGGGTCGATTGGAATGTTTGACATTGCCTCTTCTGCCGACCCAGCAGGGGCAATTCCCAACCGTTCCATTGTGCGTAAAAAGAAGGTTTTATTTTTGAACCCTTTGTCTTTCAGAAATTCATCAATGTAGTTCAAAGGAGTTCCACCCCTTTTCAAAGCACGATAAAGCTTGTAGGTAAAAGAGGGCTTAAGAGTTCTTACGGGTTCTGCATCTTCAATTATTTCTTCTTCTTCTTGACGAGCAACATTCTGCAGTCTAGATGGTGAAGATGGACGCTGCGAGAATGTTGTGGGCTCTTCCGCGACTAGGAAACTCTTCTTCCTCGGTGAGATCAAAGTGCGTAGGCCCTCACGCATTTGCTGCGGTCCCCCTCGTTCGCGATCTCGAAGACTTCCTTTGAGACGACATCTTTCACAGTCTTTGAAATATTCCAAACTTGACTTTCCCAAGAAAGATGACAACTTTTCGAAGATTAAACAAGAGAAGAAGACAGAAGTGGAAGATCGATGCTTTTTAGGGTTTTTGGAGTTAAACGGAGAGGAACCGACAATATATAGGTCAGTCGAAGAGAGGCATACAAACGTCGTAATGGAAAGTAAATAGATGCCCTTTAAAAAAATAACTGCCTTTTTCAAAAAATTAGATAACTGCCATTTAAAAATTAACTCCATTTTCGAAAAAGAAAGATTGCACTAATCACGGAAATTGAAAGTAGCAAAAATCAATTATGGACAGATGATCGTACCTTTTCAAGATTTAATCTGAGAGAGAATAAAATAACTTACAATAAAAAATCTTGATTATCTGAGTCTGAGAGACTCTAGACTTTTACTTCTTCAAACCTCAAGATGTTGAGTCGGTATGAATAACTTCAAATTGATTTTTCTCCAAAGGCTTTGTAAATATATCCGATTGGTTCTTTGAGTCAACAAACTGAATCGAAACTTCTCCATTATGAACATGATCTCTAATGAAGTGATGTCAAATCTCTATATGCTTTGCTCTTGAATGAAGAATTGGATTCTTGGTGAGATTGATTGCGCTGGTGTTGTCACAGTTAATCTCCGTGCATGAATTTTCAATTCCAAAGTCTCTTAGTTGTTGTTTTATCCACAGAATTTGTGAACAACAACTTCCAAGAGCTACATACTCTACTTCTACTGTAGAAAGAGCCACTGTATTTTGCTTCATTGAAAACCAAGACACTGTCCTGCTTCCAAGTAGTTGATAGGTACCCGAGGTACTCTTTCTATCAACTCTGCATCCGACTAGATCTACGTCTGAGTATCCAAGAAGAGTAAAGTCTCCCTTTTAGGATACCAAAGACCAAGGCTTGAAGTTGATGCAATGTATTTGATCATACGCTTTGCAGCACTTAGATGAGATTCTTTAGGGTCTGCTTGAAATCTAGCACAAATGCAAACACTAAACAAAAATATCAGGTCTAGAAGCAGTAAGATAAAGAAGTGAACCAATGATAATCCGTATAGCTTCGGTCAACTTTCTTTCCTCCTTCATCTTTGTCTATCTTCAAAGAGCTTGACATTGGTATATCAATCTTTTTGCAATTTTCCAGTCAAACTTTTTGACAAGATCATTAGCATATTTTTCTTGATGAATAAAGGTTCCTTCCTTCAATTGTTTCACTTGAAGTCCAAGAAATAAGGTTAGTTCACCCATCATGCTCATTTCAAATTCATCCTGCATAGACTTTGAGAATTTCTTGCACAGACTTTCATTAGAGGATCCAAAAATAGTATCATCAACATATATTTGAACAAGCAGAAAACGTTTGCTTTCTCTTTTGATAAACAGAGTAGTGTCTACTTTACCTTTGACAAAGCCATTTTGAATTAAAAAATTACTCAGCCTGTTGTACCAAGCTAGAGGTGCTTGCTTTAAACCATACAAGGCCTTTTTTCAGTCTGAATACTGAGTCTGGTTTCATTGGGTCTTCAAACCCAAGTGGTTGTTCCACATAGACTTCCTCATGGATAAATCCATTCAGGAAAGCACTTTTGACGTCCATTTGGAATAACCTGAAATTTTTATAACAAACAAAAGCAAGTAATAATCTAATTGCTTCTAACCTCGCTCTTGGTGCGTAAGTCTCATCATAGTCTATCCCTTCTTCTTGCGTATATCCTTTGGCCACGAGTCTTGCTTTGTTTCTTACGACCTTTCCTTTCTCGTCCATCTTGTTCCTGAAAACCCATTTAGCTCCAATAATAGATTTACCTTTTGGTTTAAGAGTCAATTCCCGGACATCATTAATACTGAATTGCCTGAGTTCTTCTTGCATAGCTTCAATCCAGCTTTCATCAAATAAAGCTTCTTCTTTGCTTTTGGGTTCTATTTCATAAATAAGAGCCACATCACTAGACTCTTCGCGCCTTTTGGATCTTGTGCGAATTCCTTCATTAATGTCGCCTATAATGAGATCTTTGGGATGACGGACTTATGCTTCCGATTCTTGGTTGATTTGTCGGGTTGATGATCACTTTCTTCATTTGAATCTTCAACAATCATTTGATGCTGGTCTTTGAAGTCGAGCTTCTTGAGATTTTGACTTTGTAGAGTTTGGAGCAAAGTTCGGATTCTTCAAGATGAATAGATTCATTTTGCATAGAATCTTGGAATTTGACATTCATTGATTCCTCCACCCAGTTGAGACTTCTTGTTGTAGACTACGTAGGCTTTGCTTGAGGTAGAATATCCAAGGAAGATGCCTTCGTCGATTTTCTTCAAACTTGCCAACTCGATCATTTGCATTTTTCAATATAAAGCATTTACATCTAAACACATGAAAATATGAAACAATAGGCTTCTTTTCTTTGAATAACTCATAGGGGGTTTTTTTCCAGAATTGGTCTTAGAAAAACTCTATTAATAATATAACATCTTGTAGAAACTTCAGCCCAAAAATGTGAAGAGATGTTACTTTCAATTAAAAGTGTTCTAGCCATTTCTTGAAGTGACCTATTCTTTCTTTCCACAACTCCGTTTTGCTCTGGAGTATATGGAGAGGAGAACACATGCTTTGAAAGCGATTCATCACAGAATTTTTGTAAAATCTTGATTTTCAAATTCACCTCCATAGTCTGTTCTTATACTTGAAATAACATAGCCTTTTTCATTTTGAATCTTTTTAGCAAACTTTTCAAAGTAAGAAAAGGTTTCAGATTTACTTGTCAGGAAATATATCCAAGTAAATCGTGAGTAGTCATCAACAATTACTAGGCAATATTTCTTACCTCCGATGCTCGAGTTCGGTTGGTCCAAAGAGATCCATATGCGTGCAAAGCAGTACGATTAGTGGAAACTTGATTTATTGGTTTAAAGGAATTTCTTACTTGCTTTCCCACTACACATGGTGTACATAGATCAGAATTTTGGTATGACAGATTGGGTAGATCACGAACTAGCTTCTTTGCTGAAATTTTGGCTATTTGCTTCATATTGATGTGCCCAAGTTTTCTGTGCCATAAGTTTGCTTCGTCTTGAATTGAGATTAGACATTGCGATTCATCTGGTTTCACGTCCAAGAGATAGATATTTCCATGTCTTCGACCCATGAATGGCGAGTAGAATCTTTCTTGGTTCCGAACATATTCCTTCTTGAAAGTTGATTTTGAAACCGGTATCGCAACGGTGGACGATCGAGCAGATTGTAGTTGAGTCCTTTTACTAAGGAAACATTGCTGATTGTGAGGTTTCCAATCTTTACAATCCCACAATTCTTCCTTTGATGTTTCCTCCAAAAGAGACTTTTCCACCATTTACTTGAATGAGCTTTATGAAGCAATTTGAATCTCCTGTCATATGTCTTGAGCATCCACTATCCAGATACCATTTTACCTTTTTCTTGATAGTGACCTGCATTTAAAAAAAAAGACTCAAACTTTTTTTGGTACCCATATTTTCTTGGGTCCATTGGTGTTAGTATGATATGCGGTTTTTGCCCATAATTTCTTAACAGGTTTCCAAACCATAGGACATTCTTTCTCAAAGTGATCTGAACTATTGCACTTTGAACATCTTAGAGCATTGCGACCTACTGGTTTTACAAAGACCTTTTTAAAATGATTTTTGTAAGCATTTCTTGTGGGTCTATGCTTGATTCTTTCCTTCACTTTAGGAAAATCAATTAAAGGAATGGTTTCCACAGTCATTCCCAAACCAGATTTATTGAAATAAGGTCTTTGTGCTGAAAGAATTTTCTCAAGTTTCTCAGATCCAATTGAAAATATTTTGGAAATATTTGATATGTCATTTTTAAAAAATACATTTTCTTTCGAAATGATGTCTTCTCTTTCTTTAAGATTAGAAACATTCATGTCTAAACATTTTACCTTTTCTTTCAAAATATTTTCCTGTTGTTTCAGTGCAGAATTTTCCTTTTTAAGTTCGGAAATCCTTTTAAGAGAAGTCTTAAGACTAAAACACAACTCATCAATGTATTTAGAGACTTTAATAGGGATTTTAGAATTACTTACCTCAAATTCACTGTCTGAATCTGAGTCTATCTCGGAGTTTGAATCTGAATTCGATTGTGCCATTAGACATATATTGGCATAATCATCATCACTTTCTTCACACTCGTATCACTCCAGGGTTTCTACTTTAAGAGCATTTCGATACTTTTCAGCTTTTCCTTTCTTCTTCCTCGAAGAGGGCAGTTGGGTCCGATGTGTCCCTTTTCTTACATTCAAGAGCAGACTACATCTCTATTTGATTCATCATCCTCACATAGACTTAGTCTGTTGCTTTTAAAAAACTTTTTGTTTCTTTTGATTGAATCTTCTTCCTTTTCTGTTCAGCTTTCTGAATCTTCTTATCATGAGAGCAAGCTCCTCATCATCCATATCGTCTTGAATCAGTAACATCGTAATCATCATTGGATTTTAATGCAATCGATTTCTTACCTTTAGGATCTTCGTCTTCATTGATTCGTTCCACTTCATAAGACTAAAGAGTTCCAACCAACTCATCGACAGAAAGTGGCATAATTCTTTGTGTCTCTCTTATTGAAGTCTTTATGTGATTCCAATCCTTGGAGAGTCCACGTAGTAGCTTGTTTACTTTCATGGGATCAGAAATTGGTTGACCTTGATTTTCAAGATCATTCACGATTTATGTCAAACGACTAAACATGTCAGTTATAGATTCTCCTGATTTCATTTTGAAGGCTTCGTATTGACCAAGGAGTATGTTGACTCTGGTTTCTTTCACTCGATCGGTTCCTTCATAGGTAATATGTAATCTATCCCAAACTTCTTTCGATGTATCACAAGAAGATATTCTGTTATATTCAGTAGGTGACAAAGCACAATATAAAGAATAAATTGCTTTTGCATCAAGAGCTTGTCTCTTGGTTATCTCTTCCTGAGTCATTTCACTAGACTCAACAGCTTATTTTCCTCTCTCTGAGACAGATGCAGCTTTAGGAATGATTCCTTTGTCTACAACGTCCCATTCCAGAGGATCCTTTGATCTTAGGAACGCCTTCATCTTGTTTTTCCATATGTTGTATTCATTTCCATCAAAGTAAGGCGGTGCTCGGTATTGCTTTTGCCCTTCTACCAGCCCTGGAGCTAACATACTAGCCATGGATCTTTAACTCTGAAGTAAAACACTTCAAACAAAGTGAGTACACAGGCTCTGATACGTTTTGAGATAGCTAGTATAAGCACCTAGAGGGGGGTGAATAGGTGTAAAAATATTTTCTCAAGATAAGAGAGCAATACTAAGCAGACAATAGATAGGAAGTTCTCCTTTCGTTAACAAGGCGAATTATGATCAAAGTAAAGCATAGAGTAGGGAAGAGAAAATGAACATAGAAATTATAGTGGTTCGGCTTATTCCAAGCCTACGTCCACTCTTTCGCACTGACAGCCCACCGGCTGGATTTCACTATGAACAAAAGAGATGTTACAGCAAGGTTCTCCATTGATTACATAGTGTAGATACTCTACCACACTTCCTCAAGGTTTCTCAGTAATATGAACTCTCTTTTGGTGTACAAGATTTCGCTCAGAAAATGAATTGACTAAGAACAAAGAGCTTCAGACTTTGGAATTCTTCTATCGCGCACACACTCGAACAACTAGAACGTCTTCCTTTTATACTCATTTATGCCATCATACCCGTTGGCACTTACCAAAGGAATTCTTCCAATCTTCCCGTTGGACATAATCAATTAGGAAGATCATTCAAGCTATTTAAGGAACATGTCGATAGCCCATCAATCCTGCTCGCACATACAATCGGGATCTTGGTTTCCATAAGTAGAACCTTCCAAGTATACTTCGCCAATCATCGGATCCTTAATCTTTGAATCAATAAAGGATTTCGTTATGTCATATCCAGCCAAGAGATCTTCTCCAGTCGATAAGGTCAAATCCTTAGCGAAACATCCAGTCCTGGATAGCCCTTCTTCGACGGATTAGAAACTGTCAATGAGAATAGACTTTGAGGCTTGAGTCCGGTAGTCCGGAGGTCTTCAAACTTAAAATAGTAGAGTCTGCAAATCTTCAGACTAAACTGATGGAAACATTTTGTCAGCTTCAAAATACTCCAGGAAGATTTCTCCAACACTTGGTCGTGCAAAGAAACTGAGGTGGCTTGATGAGCATTCTGCATATTCTGAAATTCACATCCCAAGGCATAAATCCGACCTTTGATCTCTAGAAGAAGTTCAAGCAATCTTTTAAAGTCTGCTGAATTGTCAGTTTGAGTACTTGCTTTAGCATGATCAGTTTGTGGAGTGTTGCCGGATGATGGAACTTTAGCATGAACATCCAGACTTAGAGATGAAGCCTCATTACCATCTTCAGGAAAGTGAGAGGCACACATCCTCTGGATCGGCAAGAGAATGACTAACATCATCACTGGTAAAAGCAAGTGAATGAGTACTTCTTTTATCAGCAGCTCCCCTTGTTTCAATGCCTTTAGGTGGAGAGAAGTACTCTTCTGGCTCTTCTTCAATGTCACGAAGATCTTATACTTCTTTCTCTGCTAGAGAATCACCATGACTTTCTCCTTCTGTTTGTTCTCCTCTTCGCTTTTCTTCTTATGTTCTTCCTTCTTCTTCTTCTTCTTCTTTCCTCATCGTTTCCCTCTCTTTGCTTCTTTGCTCTGTCTCCTCTCTGTCTTGGTTCTCTCGATTCTTTGTCTCTGGAACAAAACGTTGTAAATTCTTTAAGACAATAGTAGAAATAGTGATGTCATCCTCATATTCTTCATCCTGCAAGATGAGTGCTCTCCTTTTTTTAGATGGAGCTATCATGGGCTCCTTGCCTTTCCTTTTTGCAGCCACAGGGTCTTGTCGAGTCTTGACAGGGGTCTTCACTTTAAATCTCTCTAAAGCCTTGTTTAGCTCTTTCAAATGCATCTTTAAAACCATTTTTAGTCCTACCACGATTTGATCAATGGTTCGAACACACATAATTTTGGGAGGCTGAATGTTAAGATGTTTGAACAAACATGTAACAAGAGCAGAATAAGGGAGTTGTCCATTGTCCTTTACCATTGACCTATACAAGTGAAACATGATGGTGTGAGTCAGAGAGAACTTGTAACAAATGTTGATGGCATACATCAGCTTTGCTTCAGAATTGGAGACATCAGTCTTTGATGTGGATTTGGGTCTGAGATAGTTAATCATAATCTTATGGAGCAAGACATTAGAGGCACTCATCCTCAAATACGAAATCCGGCCTTTTGCAATTCTATCTCGAACAAGCTCCATAGTGGCATGACCAATAGACACACTGATTGTTTGGAAAATCTCTCTCTCCACTCCAATCACATTAGCCAGAGTGTCCATATCTACGACATAATCCTGGTCTCTAACACTGAAGGAAAATCTATTCACATCTAAAAAGCTTAGATTAGAATAGAAATATGCAGTAAGTTCCGGATATGCTACAGTTGTCTCAGAACAAAATCATTCAAGTTGAAGTAAAGTAAACTTCTCCCGTAACTTTACGTTCAATGAATCGAGAAAATCAAAATCCACACTCCTTGAGTTCATCACCCCTCACTTCAACAATTTAGAATACACTCGCTTGTGTTCTTTAGAGCGAAACAGATCCATTCTACTTCCTCGAATGTTCGTAGCAACACCCATTCTAGGCTTAAAATGAGTGAACATCTTTTCATCATCATCTTTTCCCTCAAGTTGATTAAATCCTCCAAAACATGGATCACTTGGAAAATTCGCAAAACCCTTCCCGCCAAACCAGCAGGAGCGATTCCCAAACGTTCCATTGTTCTTAAAAAATCGGTTTCATTTCGGTACCCCTTTTCTCTCAAAAATTCATCAATAAAGGTCATTGCAGAACCACCTTCCTTCAAGGCAGTGTAGAGTTTGAAAGTAAAAGCATGCTTAAGAGTCCTTACGGGTTCGACATCCTCAATAATTTCTTCCTCTGCCTGATGTTGCTGTGGCTCTTGTGGTCTAGCTTGAGAAGAATGGCGCGATTGAGAATGTTGTTGTTGACTTTGCTGCTGCATTGTAGAGTCTTCTTCCTCAGTCAGATCGAAGTGCGTAGGACCCTCACGCATATGCTATGGTCCCCTGCTTGCAATCCTTGAGGACTTTCTTTGGGAAGACATTATCACAGTCTTTGAGAGATTTTTTGAACTCGATTTGCGAGAAAGATGAGAACTTTAAGGATTAAACTAAAGAGAAAAAGTAAGAAAGTGAAGTTTTGTGCTCTAGGATTTGTGAGTAAAAATGAAGAAGAATGACAGTATATAAAGCAGTCGAAACGAGGTATATGAATCGTCATAAAAGGAAAAATAAAAATGCCTTTTCAAAAATGAATAACTGCCTTTTTGAAAATAGATAATTGTCTTTTCAAAAATGATAACTTCCTTTTTGAAAAAGAATAATTGCTATAACTTCAAAAACTTGGAAAGACAACATCAATCAATTGACGATTAATAAGCAAATGTACCTATTCGAGTTTTTATCCGAAAGTTAAATTGCTAGAATCGAAATAACTTATAGACATAACTTTTGGCCTTCTGAATCTGAGCATCTTCAGACTTTAGCCCTAAGTTTGAGCTTCTTCAGATTTTAATATGTTAAGTTTGGAGCAAATAGACTCAAATAAGCTTTTCTCTAGGGTTTTATGAATATGTCCACAAGTTGATTCTTTAAGTCAATAAATTGGATCAAGACTTCTCCATTTTGAACATGATCTTTAATAAAATGGTGTCGAATATCTATGTACTTTGCTCTTAAATGAAGAATTGGATTCTTTGTGAGATTAATTGTGCTGGTGTTGTTACATTTGATCTCCGTGCATGAGTCTTTGATTCCAAAGTCTCTTAGTTGTTGTTTTATCCATAAGATTTGAGAGCAACAACTTCCAAGAGTCACATACTCTGCTTCTGCTGTTGAAAGAGTTACAATACTTTGCTTTCTTGAAAACCAAGATATTGTTATAATACCAAGCAATTGACAAGTGCTAGAAGTGCTCTTCCTATCAACTCTGCTAGATCTGCGTATGAATATCTAAGGAGAGTAAAGTCTCATTCTTTGGGATACCATAGACCTAACTTAGAGGTTATTGCAACGTATTTGATGATGCGTTTTGCGGCACTTAGATGAGATTCTTTGGGATCTTATTGAAATCTGACATAAATGCAAACACTAAATAAATGTTAGGTCTAGAGGCAGTAAGATAAAGAAGTGAACCAATGATACTCCTGTATAACTTTTGGTCAACTTTCTTTCCTCCTTTGTCTTTGTCCAGCTTCGAAAAACTTGACATTGGTATATCAGTCTTTTTGCAATTCTCCAATCCGAACTTTTTAACAAGTTCTTTAGCATATTTTTCTTGGTGAATGAAAATTCCTTCCTTCAATTGTTTTACTTGTAGTCCGAGAAAGAAGGATAATTCACCCATCATGCTCATCTCGAATTCATCCTGCATAGACTTAGAAAACTTCTTGCACAGGTTTTCGTTAGATGAACCAAATATAATATCATCAACATAAGTTTGAACAAGTAAAAAGTTTTTACCTTCCTTTTTAATAAACAATGTAGTGTTTACTTTCCCTTTAACAAAGCCATTTTGAATTAAAAACTTACTTAACCCGTCGTACCAAGCTCGAAGTGCTTGCTTTAATCCATATAGAGCCTTTTTCAGTCTGAATACAGAGTCTAGTTTCTTTAGGTCTTCAAATCCGGGAGGTTGTTCCACATAGACTTCTTCTTGGATAAATCCATTCAGAAACGCACTTTTGACGTCCATTTGGAATAACCTGAAATTCTTATAACAAGCAAAAGCAAGTAATAATCTATCCTTTGGCCTCATCATAGTCTATCCATTCTTCTTGCGTATATCCTTTGGCCATGAGTCTTGCTTTGTTCCTTATCACTTTTCCTTTTTCGTCCATCTTGTTCCTGAAAACCCATTTAGTTCAAATAATAGATTTACATTTTGGTTTATGAGTTAATTCCCAAACATCATTAATGCTGAACTACCTGAGTTCTCCTTGCATTGCTTCAATCCAGCTTTTGTCAGTTAAAGCTTCTTTGATGCTTTTGGGTTTGATTTCAGAAATAAGTGCCACAACACTAGACTCTTCTTGCTTTTTGGATCTAGTACGAATTCCTTCATCAATGTTGCCAATGATGAGTTCTTTGGGATGACTAGATTTGTGATTCCAGTTGTTGGTCAGTTTGACAGATTGTTGATCTTCTTCTTTAGTTGATTCTTCAACATCCGTTCGTTGTTTTTCTTTTGGAGTCTGAGCTACTTCAGGGAAGGTAGACTTTGTAGAGTTTGGAGCAAGTTCAGATTCTTCGATCTGAGTCTGAATCGATTGATTTTGCAAAGAGTCTTGAAATTTGACATTCATCGATTCTTCTATAGACTGAGTTTTCTTGTTGAATATTCTGTAGGCTTTGCTAGAGGTTGAATATCCAAGAAAGATTCATTTGTCTGATTTTTCTTCAAACTTACCAATTCGATCATTTGCATTTTTCAATATAAAGCATTTGCAACCAAAAACATGAAAATAAGAAACAATTGGCTTCTTTCCTTTGAATAACTCATAGGAAGTTTTCTCTAGAATATGCCTTAACAATACTTTGTTAATAATATAACATGCTGTAGAAACTGCTTCAGCCCAAAAACGAGAAGAAATATTACTTTCAATTAAAGGAGTTCTTGACATTTCTTGTAAAGATCTATTCTTCCTTTCCACAACTCCATTTTGTTCAGGAGTGTAAGGAGAGGAGAACACATGCTGAAAACCAGATTCATCACATAATTTGGCAAAATCTTGATTTTCAAACTCACCTCCATGGTCTGTTCGTATGCTTAACATTTCTCATTATGCACCTTCTTAGCAAACTTTAAAAAGTAAAAGAAAGTTTCAGACTTACTTGCTAGAAAGTAGACCCAAGTAAATCGTGAATAATCATCCACTATTACTAGGAAAAATCTATTTCCATCAATGCTTTGAGTTCTAGTTGGTCCAAAAAGATCCATATGAAGGAGCTGCAATACACAATTAGTGGAAACTTGATTTATTGGTTTAAAAGAACTTCTAACCTGTTTTCCCAACACACATGGTGTGCATAAGTCAGATTTTTGGTATTTCAAGTTGGGTAGTCCACGAACAAGCTTTTGGAAGAGATTTTGGCAATTTGCTTCATGTTGATATGGCCAAGCTTTCGATGCCAGAGATTCTCTTCATCTTGTATTGATATCAAGCATTGAGGTCTTTCTGATTTTATATCTAGAAGATAAATATTCCCATGTCTATGCCCGGTAAAAGATTAAGAGTGATATTTACTGGTTCCTGAACATGTTCCTTCTTGGAAATTAATTTTAAACCCAGTGTCGCACAGTTGGCTTATGCTGAGTAGATTATAATTTAGTCCTTCCACCAATGAGACATTATGGATTGTGAGACCTCAAATCTTTACTGTTACGCATCCAACAATTCTTCCTTTGCTTTTTCCACCAAAAGAGACTTTTCCTCCATTTGTTTGAACAAGCTTTATGAAACAACTTGAATCTCTTGTCATGTGTCTTGAACAGCCACTATCCAAATACCATTTAATTTTCTTCTTGATAGTGACCTACAATTAAAAAAGAACTTTAAGCTTTCTTTGGTACCCATATTTTCTTGGGTCCAGAGGAGTTAGTATAATATGCAGTCTTTGTCCAATCTTTCTTAATAGATCTCCAAATCATAGGACATTCTTTCTCAAAGTGTTCTGAGCCGTAACACTTAAAAAATTTGAGAGCACTTCGGCCAACAGGTTTTACAAAGACTTTTTGAAAATGATTTCTATAAAAGGCTTTTGTAGGTCTCTGTTTGATTCTTTTCTTTACTTTCGAAAAATCAATTAGAGGAATGGTTTCAGAAGTCATTCCTAAACCTGATTTGTTAAAGTAAGGTCTTTGTATCGAAAGAATCTTTTCTAACTTCTCAGATCCTATTGAAAACCTTTTTGAAACATTTAAAATGTCATTTTTCAAACATGTATTTTCTTTTAAAAAGAGAGTCTGCATGATTTTCTTTCAAAATGACAAAACCTTTGTCTAAATTTTCAAACTTTTCTTTCCAAGAGTTTTCCTGTTGCTTTAGTGTAGAATTTTCCCTTTTTAGCTCGGAAATCCTCCTAAGAAAAGTTTTGAGGCTAAGACAAAGTTCATCAATATATTTCGAGACTTTAGTAGGAATTTTTAAATTGCTTACCTCAATTTCACTGTTTGAGTCTGAGTCTGTATATGTCTCAAAGTTTGAGTCTGATTCTGATTTTGCCATTAAACAAATATTGGCATAATCATCGTCACTTTCTTCACATTTAGTATCACTCCATGTTTCTTGCTTTGAGAGCCTTTATGTATTTTTCAGCTTTTCCTTTCTTTTTCTTCAGCAAAGGACAGTTGGGTCTGATTTGTTCTTTTTTCTTGCATTCAAAACAAATCACATCTTTATTGGATTCATCATCCTCAGTTGATTTGTTCTGAAACTTTTGAGTGCTTTGTTTCTTCCAATTGAATCTTCTTCCATTTTTGTTCAGTTTCCTAAATCTTCTTATCATAAGTGATAGCTCTTCATCGTCTAAATCTTCTTGAGTACGTAACATCATAATCATCGTTAGATTTTAACGCAATAGACTTTTTACCTTTGAGATCTTCTTCATCATTGATTTGCTCCACTTCATAGGATTGAAGTGTGCCAACAGGTTCGTCTACGGAGAGTGGCATGATCCTTTGTGTTTCCCTTATTGAAGTATTTACGTGATTCCAGTCTTTGGAGAGTCCACGCAGCAATTTGTTAACCTTCATGGGTCCTGAGATTGGCTATCCCCGATACTCTAGACCATTTACAATTTTAGTAAAGCGACTAAACATATTAGTGATAGATTCTCCTAGTTTCATCTTGAAGGCTTCATATTGTCCGAGTAGAATGTTGATTCTTGTTTCTTTCACTCGATCAGTCCCTTCATAGGTAATGTGCAGCTTATCCCAAACTTCTTTGGCTGTTTCACAAGAAGATATTCTATTATATTCAGTAGGAGATAATGCACAATATAAACAATAAATCGCTTTTGCATCAAGAGCTTGTCTCTTAGTTATCTCTTCTTGGGTCATTTCGTTAGCTTCTGCAACTTCTTTTCCCCTCTTTGAGACTGATGTAACTTTAGGAATGATTCCTTTTTCTACCACATCTCATTCCAGAGGATCTTTCGATCTTAGGAATGCCTTCATCTTGTTTTTCCATATGATGTATTCCTTTCCATTGAAGTAAGGTGGTCTGGTGTTGCTTTGGCCTTCAATCAAACCTGGAGCCAACATACTAGCCTTTAGATTTTTAACTCAGAAGTAAAAATACTTCAATCTAATGAGTACACAAGCTCTGATACCAATTGAAATGGCTAGTAGAAGCACCTAGAGGGGGGGTGAATAGGTGATCAAAGATGTTTTTGCAATACTTAACAAATTAATTTGTCTAGACTGAAAATGTGAAAGACTATAGACAATTATGTAGAGCTGCAAATTGAAGTAAAGAGATTAAGGATAGAGAATCAAAACACAAGGTTTATAGTGGTTCGGCTTAGACCAAGCCTACGTCCACTCTCCCACACTGACAGCCCACTGGCTGGATTCCACTAAGAATCAAAAAAGATTTTACAGTCTCGCGTCCTTGATTCCATAGTGTAGAGACTCTGCTGCACTTCCTCAAGGTCTCACAAGTATCTAATCTCTCTTTTGAGTACAAATTTAAGCTAAACAACTGAAACAACAAAGAACAAGGAGCTTCAGACTTTGGATTTTTTCTATCACACACACATTCGAATAACTAGAGCGTCTTCCTTATATACTCCTCCATGCCTTCATAAGTTGGCACCTTCCAAAGGAGTTCTTCCAATTAACCCATTGGACAGAATCAATTAAGGAGATCTTGAGTTATTTAAAGAATATGATAATAGCCCACCAATCATGCTCGCCCATACAATCAGGATCTAAGTTTCCATAAGTAGAACCTTCCAAATATACTTTGCCAATCAACGGATCTAAATTACTCGAATTAATTTCAATACGAATAATAGATCTTGAGGTGCCATCTCCAGCCATGAGATCTTCTTCAACCGCACAAATCAAATCCTTAAAGATATACCCGCATCTGGATAAGTCTTCTTCAACGAATAATACTTTTCTTCGTCAGTCTGGAAGCTGTTAATGAGGGTAGACTTTAAATCTTGAGTCTGGAGGTCTTCAGATTTTGACGATAGAGTTTGCAAGTCTTCAAACTAGATTGATGGAAACGTTTTGTCAACTTCAAAATAAATAGAAAAGTTTTCTCCAACAAGTACAACAACCACATCTGAAACAAGGCAATCATGAACCTTGTATCTACCAACATTGAAGTAGAATCTCCTAGTCATGCAGTGGATTTCTTAAGGGGCGGCATTCCTAAATGTTGATTAGCTCACAAAACCTCCACTATATAAAATTGAAAAAAAAGGGGCTAACCAGTAGGGAACTACGAGAATGAGACCAAAAGGTTCTTTATCACCAGCCACCATACACAAGTAGAAGAAAAGAATAAGATCAAAAAGGGAACCTTCCTACCAAACAAGTGAACACACGAGCTCTGATTGATCTTTGGTCATGGCAGTTCACTCCATATAATCGACCAAAATATTTATCGAACAACAACTGACAACAACTTAGATACATGAATGAACTAGGAAAGAGCTTCAGAACAACTGAGAGTGCTCGACATTGCAAAAATATATCCAAATTTAGCATGATTAAACTAGCAACAAACATAGGCACAACTACCTCATCGGCTTCACAATCGCTGCGCGGAATCGCCACGCCAAGCAACCCATTTGCTCGAATCGGCAGGTGCCCTCGTCGAGTTGGTGCAGGGATCGCTCACCCTCGGCTAGCTTGGCGTCGCTTGCCCTCGGCCAGCTCGGCGAGGGCACCTACCGAGTAGGGCCCAGGGGTCGCTCGCCGAGCGAGCCCTCGGCCAGATCGGCATAGGCGCCCGCCAACTTGAGCCCGGTGGCGCTCCCGCCAGCCGTCGCAGATGACAAACGATGGCGATGGTGAGCGAGCCGTCACCCAGATCAGCTAACAACCACTGCGAGTGAAGGGAACTCACCTTGAAGAAGCAACAGCCGCTATCGCCGTTCTTAAGGAGGGAGAGAATGACTGAGCGAGAGGAGATGAGAGGACGAGAGAACGTGAGAATGTGAGTAGAGGAGATAAGACTCACTGTTTTGATTCTTTTTTTTATTCTCAGACCGAGAATCACATTTTTTTTTTTATTCTCAATTCTTGTCCAAAACTGTTCCCAGGAACAAATTTGCTTCCAGGAACAAAAATTTTACCAAACGCGATTCTGTTCCCAAGGCGATTCTCGCGAACAAAAAATCAGAATCAGGCACTGTTTGGATGGTTACCAAACAGTGCCTTAGCCAGCCACTCCGAGTCGAGAGAGTCAGTCCTATGAGCCTTCGCCACCCAAACCGCAATCCAATTTGCATCTCGGGAGCAATAAGCAATGGACACACCACCCATTCGGCTCAGAAGTGTTCTGCATTCCAGCATCATAGTCTGAGAGACCCAAGAAATTTCAGTCTGACCTGTGACTGATTTTACTATAGTCAAGTTGTTAGACACGAGAACCACCAGCACTATTGTACTTGTGGAGTTTAGTTCGCTTCTCCTTCTGCACGAGAGCTTCTCTTCCACGAATGGTAGTCCTTCCCGCACCGCAAGGGTTTCTACGACATGGGCCGACGAAGCGTGTAATTTCTTGCCAAAACCACCAACGAGCAGCCCCCGAGAGTCTTTACAAACACCGGCAACGGCACACACCCTCAATTTGTTGCACCAAGATCCGTCGACGTTCAACTTCCAGCAGCCCTCCAGTGGCGGCATCCAGTAATCGGGTGAGTCCTCGCATCCTTTGAGCCTGGCGTTGTTGAGGTTCCATTTTTTTATAGAGTTCGAGTGAACTAATTGCTTCCTCCACAATTTGCCTGGGTCTCGGTTTGCCGTTGCAAAACACCCACGCATTTCGTTCCTTCCAAATAAGCTACAGATTGCCAACGATGAGGGCTCTTGAGGACAGGCTATTTCGGTTGTCAATTCTGGTAATACATTATGGGGAGGTGGCTAGAGTTAAATGCGGTCTAACCAGATTTGCTTTCTCCAATCACACAAGGCAACGAGATGTTCAAGAGTTTCTGGGGCACGACATACTGAGCAAAGCAGGTCAAGTACCATTTTCCTTTTATACAAGTTCTCCTTAGTTGATAATGCGTTGTTGCATACGCTCCATGGGAAGAACCGAATCTTCGGGTGGTTTTGAATCTGCCATATTGATGTCCATGGATTCCTAGGAGGCTGATATGATGGTGACGCTAGGTTGGCGTTAGGTTTTATAGTCTTGGAACAAGGCCTGTTGTTTCCGATCCAAATAAGATTATCGGGTGGGGGATTGGGTGTTAATGGAATGGATAGAATCTCTAGCACCACGTCCTTATCAAGGGTCTTCCTCAACTTCTGGATTTGCCATTCTTGAGCGTCAAACCAACTCCTCAATATAGAGGGGGTCATTCGATTCGACCTCTAGACAGCTGTATATCCTCCCCAACTTTAATTCTTTTTCCATCTCCCACTAGCCATCTTGTCTTAGGTTTGATCACTTCTCTCCCAGCCAATAAGCTTTGCCAGCCCCAGGAGGAGCGATGGATTCTATTGGCATTCAAGAACTCTCCTCACAGGTAGCAAAGACCTTTTATAAGCTTACTCCATAGGGCATTAAGAGCTTGTATCAATCACCATGCCTGTCTCACAAGCATTGCCTGCTGAAGGCAGCTAGGTCTTTGAAACCCAAACTTCCCGCATCTTTCCTAGTCTTCAAAACCTCCATTTCCTCTAGTGAATTACTTTTTTTGCAGCATTCTGTTTCCACCAAAAAGATACAATTCTTCTTTCAATCGATTTTCAAATCGAGATAGGGATTTTCAATATTGACATCATGTATTGTGGCGTAATCTGCACAACTGTTTTTATGAGAACCTCCTTCCCTACTTTTGTCATTAGCTTCTCTTTTCATCCTTCCAATTTCAAGTTTACCCTTGCTAACACCCATGCAAAAAGTTGTTCCTTAGATTGCCCTTAGTTTGATGGGATGCCTAGATATTTCCCGATCTTGTCTAAGATAGGAACTCTTAGTTCATTCGCCATATTCCCCTTTAACGGCTTTAGGTTGTCTTTGCTGAAGAAGATGCCATACTTGTTTATATTTATGGCTTGTCCCAATACATAGTAGTATTGGTTCGGAATGTTAGCCACATTTTGACATTCCCTAACCATGCCATCTAGGTAAAAAATGGCATCATCAAAAACTAACAGGTGGGATACCGTTGGGCACTGCGAATTCCATTTAATTCCTCTCACGCTACCATCCAGTATCACATTATTCATTAATGAAGACAGTACGTTTGCCATGATGATAAAAAGATAGGGCAACAATGGGTTCCCTTGTCTCATACCTCGGGAGGGTTGGAAGTATCGAAGAAACTCCCCATTAAATTGCACACTAAAGGAGACCGTAGATGTGCACCGTTTAATAAGCTGGACCAAGTTTTGACAGAATTCCAATCTCTGCATACAGTCACATAGAAAGTTTCATTCCATTCTATCATATGCCTTTTGCATATCCAGTTTAAGAATCGCCTAGAATTTCCTTTCTCTCTTTCTGATGCGCAATTGATGAAGCACTTCCTGAACTATTAGGATATTATTCCGTATCTATCTTCCACTCACAAATGCATTATGTTCAATTGCAATAATTTCGGAGAACCAAGGTTTCAAGTGATTAGCCATTACTTTCAAAATGATTTTATAGCTAAAATTACACAAACTGATAGGCCTAAATTGGGAGATGAGGGTGATGCTTTTAAGAACAATGTGTGTCTTATTTAAATTGGGGTCAAGAGTACTTGTAATGAAAAAGCTATCCACCATTTGGAAAACATCATGCTGTATGTCGTCCCAGTAATGATGGTAGAATTGTCCATTAAGTTCGTTAGGTCGCTCCTATTTGTAACACCGCCTCCTTCACTTCCTCTATGGACACCATTTTCATTAATGCCGCATTCATGTCAGCATGGACATACTTGTTGATAATTCCTTGGATCCACGATAGCATATAAGGATTAGTAGAACTGATCAACATGTACCTTCAGCAGTTCATGGTTCCAATTATTATCATCCAATCTTAGCATATAAATTCTATTTCGTAGTCTCCACTAGACTGTGATGGCATGCAAGTATTTAGTGTTCCTATCACCCCACCTCAACCAGTTTATCCGAGATCTCATCTTCCAATACATCTCTTCCTACCTCCAAAGTCTTTCGATATGTACTTTGATTTTGTAGGACTCCTCCCTATATCCATCCACTTCAGGCCGATTGGTCAACTCAGTGAGTTTTCTCATTAGGTGTTCAATTTGGTGATGAGCATTAGAAAATTTTCCTTTCCTCCAGTTCTTTAATGCATTAGCCACCTTGTTTGATTTTCTCACAGTATCTATTTAGGCACAGCTTTGGTCATTCCAAGCCCCTTTGACGATATCGCCGCATTTTGGATCACCTAGCCAATACACCTCAAAACATAAATGCTTCTTTTTCTTTGCAATCGTTGAGTGTAAGGAAATAAGGAGAGGGCTATGGTCAATCTTATTGCTAGTAAAGCAAAGGCCTCCACATTAGGAAATCGTACTCTCCATTCGATGTTACAAACAACTCTATCTAGTTGCTTTCCTACTAAAGCTTCCCCATCTTCGTTGTTAGACCATGCGTAGGCACATCCCTTGCTCTCAATATCCATGAGAGAACAGTTATTCAACATTTCTTGAAAAGCCACCATTTTCTAATTATCCACCCCTTGCTTTCCAACCTTTTCCTAATAGTAAAGTATCTCATTAAAATCTCCTATGCAAATCCAAGGTAGGGTGTTAGTAAGATGGATGACCCTAATCTATTACCATAGGTAAAGCCTCTCCTCGAAATTAGTAGAGGCATGAAGAAAAGTAATCTTCATTATTGTACCACCAGTAGGGTCCCTACATGTAATGTCCATTAACTCGCTCAAACACTCTTGCACATCCATCCACATGGTTACTAATCCCCCAACTAAGCCAATCGAATCAATGGTGATTGACTTCTTGAACTGTGTTAGGGAAATCCTTTATGATGTTTTGAAGATGACAAAATAAATCAAAAGCTACAAACGTGTTTAATGGTTGAGTAACAAATTATGTAGATGATAGAATGTGTAAAGGATATTATCAAAATCTATACTTAGAAGAACCAGAAAATAGACTCTATGCTGAAATTGAACTTATTCAGATTGTGTCCAAACCTTAAGGCTAAATATGTTTAGAAGCAGTATATGTTCAAACTTACATACAGATTGTAAAGTTTGCTTCAGACAGAAGACACTTAGACTTTACTTCAGACAAACACACTCATACTTTACATACAGAACGAAACACAAGTCCAGAACGTGACAATGTCTAGAACGTGACAAGTTCAGAACGAAGTATGATTCAGAACGAAATAACTTGTCAGAACATGACATAAGCCCAAAAGTATAACGACTAGTGATCTGGTTTGGATTTTACATCAAGATAGATTTAATTAACTCAATTTAATTGATTGACAATTGAATCTTGAAGATAAGAACTTTCTAAACGAAGAAGCTCTATTTATGGAAACCAAAATTCTGTTTATATGGGCGATTATAATCAACTTGAGATTCTATTTCTGTCACTCAACGGCTACCTAATCTTCTTGATACATATCTGTCCAATGGGTAGATTGGAAGATGATCCTGTATATATTGTCCAATGGCTAGTTTGAAAGTTGAGAAGTATTTAAGGAGACCAAGGACCGAGGAGCAAAAAAGAGACGGGACGTAAAATCTATAATTCCAAAGTGTGAGCAAACTTCAATCATATACTTGTTTTTTGTGAGTTTAAACGTTTATGATCGTAAGAGAAATACCAAAAGAGTGACTGTTAGCGTGGGAGAGTAAACGTAGGGTTGATCTAAGCCGAATCACTATAAATTTCGTGTATTCTCTTCCGTTAACTTTCCTTATTTAAGTCTGTTGCACAGTTACAAGTTATTTCAAAAGTCTGTTTTATCGCATAACATATTATGAATATCTATTAGAAGTCTGGTGGTTCATTTATCAGACTTTGATCCTTATTCAGACTTTTCTTGCAACTTATTTTATTCCGCGTTTATTTGTCAAGACTTCTTTTAAACACCTATTCACCCCCTCTAAGTGTTTGTACTAGCTTCATCAATTGATATCAAAGGCAAGTGCTCGTTTTATTATTGAAGTATTTTTACTTTTGAGCTAAAAATCTTTTATGGCTAATAACTTAGCACCAAGGCTAGTTGAAGGGTAAAGCAATACCAGGCCATCTTATTTCGATGGAAAGTAATACGACGTTTGGAAAAACAAATTGAAGGCATTCCTAAGATCCAAAATCCCTTGCAATGGGATGTTGTGGAAAAGGGAATTAATCCCACTACTGCATCTGCATCAAATAAGAATGGCAAAGACAAATAAACCGAACCTCTTGCTCCTATACCTCGGATGGAGATGTCCAAAAGAAAAGCTCTTGATACAAAAGCCATTTATTTTTTATATTGCGCCTTGTCTCCTACTTAGTATAATCGAATTTCTTTATGTGAAACAACTAAAGAAGTCTGGGACAGACTTCATGTCACCTATGAAGGAACATATGATAAAGGGGACAAAAAGGAAACATTTTTCTTGGCTAATATGAATCCTTCAAGATGAAGCCTAGAGAATTTATTAGGGATATGTTCAGTCATTTTACAGAAATTATAAATAGTTTAGCTTATCAAGAACAACCAATTTTTACCCTAATGAAGATCAACAAACTTTTGCGAGGTATCTCAAAAGATTGGAACCACGTCAAGACCTTAATCCAAGAGACGCAGAGAATTATGCCATTATCCATTGATGAACTTATTGGCACTATTCAATCCTACGAAGTGGAACAAACTAATGATGAAGATCCTAAATGTAAGAAGTACATTGCTTTAAAATCTAATGCTGATTATGATGATACAGACTCAGAAAATGACATAGACAATAGAGAATTTGCTTTTATGAACAAGAAATAAAGTTAAGTAGAAAATGAAGGAAGTTCAATTGGAAGAAACAATACAAGCAGAATGGACAAAAAAGAATAAGGATAGAAGATGACAAGTAAATATATGCTTGATGGCACATTCAGATTCAGACTCAAATTTAGAATTAGAATCAGAATCAGAATCAGACATAGATTTTGAGGTAAATTACTTCGAAATCCCTTATAAGGTATCTAAAAATATTGATGAATTGTGCTTAAATATCAAGTCTACTCTTAAAAGGATCTTCGAACTAAAAAAATGAGAATTCATGGCTTAGGCAACAGGATCTTTCTTGAAAAGAAAAGTTTGAAATTTTGCAAAAAGATTTTCTACAAACAAAAGAAAGTCAAGATTTATTTGTCAAAGAAAATGATTCTTTAAAAAAAGAATTTTCAAATATTTCAACAAAATTTTCAAAGGATTCAAAAACATTAGAGCATTTTCTTTTTATACAAGTACCTTACTATAACAAATCATGACTTGGTTTCAATAAGAAAAGTGATTATTTAATAAATTTTCCTAAAGTCAAGTGAATCTGGGAGTAGGAGTTGGGTGCCTTTGCTTTTCTTTCCTTTTGTTATCATTGTCGCCACAACTATGCCTTTTCCTTTGGATTTAGAAGAATCCACTAGCTGAATCTCCATGTGATCCCTCTGTTGCTGTTCAACTTTTTTTGTGGCGGCAGGTTCTTCCATAGTGTCGGCTTGTGCTGGTGTCTCAGAGTTAGTTTTCTCCTTAGGGATGGGGGAGTCTTCCCCATAATACAATTTCCAAAACGGACTCGACTATTGTGCTTCCGCCTTTAACCAGAAACCGAAATCTCCAGCGCCTTCTTCCCCTGGACCAGAATCTTTGTAGGGTACTTCCTCACAGCTTGTGGTGTAGTGGCCAATTCTCCCACAAGAGTAGCAAAAGATGGGAAGACGTTCATATTTAAAATCGAGCCATTGCTTATCATCCTCGAAATTTACCACAAACCCTGGCTTTAGTGGGCACGAAAGGTCTAAGAACACACGAGCTCTTCAACTTTACAAGGGCTGCACTCTTTTCCATTTATTTTCAGCTCTTAACACTTTATCCAGTTTGCCGACCACTTCACGCATAGTCTTCTCGTTAATGCGCACTAAAGGTAAGCCCGGCACTTGCACCCAAAATGCACTGTGGGTAAATTTGTGGTAGTGTACTAGTACCTTGGGTTTGAGTTGCTGGAAAATCAGCAGATTACTGGAGAAATTTCGCAGACTTTCTTCAAGGACATTTCTCATCTCAACTTCTGATTTGAATGTAAACGAAAATAGGCCCGCCTTCAAAGGCTCACGCACAACGTTCCCTATTTTCCAAGCCTTTTTCATTGTTGATATGAATGTTTGAAAGTTAACATTTGGTCTAGAGTATAATTTACCCAACAAGGTGAGGTTGCATGCTTTCCATTTTTCCTTGGGAATTTTCTCGAACACGTTGACTACACAATCTTCTGTCCATATTCTCCCTATTCCTTTACAAGGTGCAGCAAGCCTGAGCTCCTTATTTAACTCTTTCTCCATGGTTTAATGACTAGCAGAAGTGAGATGAGAGGGTCAAGGCATCCACACTGAGCAGGACAACACGAAGAGGCAAGCACACCAGAGGATGGGCTGACTGAAGCTAAACCAGGCAGCATTGTTTTGCATTGGGCAAGAAGTACTGTATAAGCCCAGTAATCATTGTCGATTAGCTACGATTGCAAGCATTTAGGATTAAGGGAGCTCTAGGCCTCATAAAGTAGAATATGGATCCCATGAAAAGAAGCTAACTTTCACTGAAATAAGCCTTTTGTGGTTAGGGTTTTGGTTTGGGAGGCTATTGAAGTTGTTGAGGTGGAGGGGACACTTCATGACTTGTGGCTGGATTTGCCAAGAAATGGGAAAAAACCAATGCTAGGGTGTTGGTAAAAGAGGTGGCGTTGGGTCGTCATTGATGGCTGAAATATAGGTAGATGAGGATGAGGAGCGACGATCATTGGGGTTCATCTTGCATTATCTTTTGCACTTATGCTTGCTCTTGCCCAGCGTCGTCAAAGGGCATTTGGCCCTCGCTCGCGGCCGGTGACCCTTTTTGGCCCTCAAGCCAAAAAGAAAAGAAAAAATCAACAAAATTATTAAAAACTCCAAAAAATTATTTAAGAAAAATGTCTACGTCAGCTGGTAGTTATCAATTATGACACATAATACCATCGACAACCACGTCATCAATTTTCAGTCATTACATTGACTCAATTGATAATGTGAAAAAATTTAAAATTAAATTGACACAATTCAAAGTTTGAGAACTGAATTTGTATAAATGTAATGAATTTGAGATTTCTTTGGTAATTTGCCCAACTCATAGTCATAGTGATCACTTGTTTTTCCTCATAATACAATTTCTAGATAGTGTAGGCTATCTCTTATATAAAGCCTCTTTTACATCCTAAGCTTTCTTGCACGAAGAATTTGCAAGGTGCCTTGTTCAACCACCGTAGATAATATATATGCTTACTTCTCTAAATAATTAAACAAAGATAATTTACAAGTACATACTTACGCCACATAAGAATAGGACACCTTGGCTCGGTGACAATGCAAGACATAAATCAAAAGGACGATCATTATAAGCTCCTTGATGATTTTCAAAAGGACAATCATTACCCTCTAATTTTTTTTTTATTAATTCGGTCATAAACCTTTTACAATTTTGTCAATTCATTTCATCCGATCAATTTTAGTCAATTGGCACTGAGGTGGACAACAGCCATTCGACCGATGTTAATGCGGACAATTTTAATAACATATTGTTTTTTTATATTTATATTTATTTTTCCTTTTACCTTTTATCTTCTTCCTTCTTTTCCCTTTTTTTTTTTTTTTTTCCATATAGTGACCGGTGAGGCTCCTACGAGAGTCTCAGCCCTTGATTGGCCTTGCCCAAATTGCCATCATCCATAGCAAGACCATGGCGAGGCTGGCGAGGGCTTCCTGACCCTTACCTAGTGGTTGACGAGGTGGGGAAATAATGGGAAAGATGGAAGAAGAGGAAAAATTAATAAAAAAATTAATAAAAAAAAATTTACAAAATAAAAATAAAATATTATAAAAATTATCTACATTAACGTTAGCCGTTTGGCCGACGTCGACACGGAAAATTTTAATAATCTATTTTTATATTTTATATTTTTTTCTTTTTACATTTTCTCTTCTACCTTCTTTTCCATTTTTTTTCACATAATGGCTAGCGAGACTCTGGTGAGGGTCCCAGCCCTCACTCGACCTCGCCCATGCCCATATCTCCTTCACCCATGGCAAGATCATGGCGAGGCTGACAAGGGCTTCTTGACCCTCACCCTAGCCACATCGCCTATATTCAAGACGTATATTAAGATTTTTACTAAAATTGATTGGATAGACTGAATTAGAATAGTTACATAATCAATTTAGGATTTTTTGATAATTCTCTCCATTTAATAATACGATATTTTAGTTCTAATTAATCTATTAGAAGCTTCTGGTGATGGCATCAATGTCAAAATCCAGTCTTAAAATAATCTCAGGAAAGTGTTTTCCTAGTCAGATCGTTGTCTCAAGCATAAGCCTATCATGGCAAGGAAACAACCGCGTCATCCGCACGGCCTGCGAAAAACTAGTCCATTGGACTCGAGAAAAGAATTTAGGTGTCAATTTCAGACTTTGCCGTCCATCCCCGGAAAAAACCTGCGAACAAATTCTTGACAGCACCGAAAAGAAAGCAAATGCCCTCTGCCTTCAGTTCGTTTCAGTCGAGATTTCAAACTGACATTTTACTCTTCCTTTCCCTAAGAAATTCACACTCAAATTTTCATGAACCAGTTCAGGGAATTCCTTCAACACTTCGGTCATTCAAGTTATTCCCACAGTAAAACCGAACCCAAAATTTTCCTTATGTAATACTACGTCATTCTGCAAAAAAAATTGGATGAATTCGTCTGTAGTAGAAACTGGTCAGTACTACCGGTTCAGAATTCTGCTTGATGTGATTGCTAGTGGAATGCACATAAGAAGAAAAGGAAAAAAAATGATTGTTACATTTGTCGGCAGGACATCACCGGCTGCACTATGCGACACATTAGTGTCATTTTTGTTGCAATTTCTATCAGATAGTCATCATTTGTCTGGCTGTCGTCATCAGAAAATTGATAAACAAGTTAGCAGGCGAAGAGAAGGTAAAACAAATGGCTAAGGACGCATAGGTTTTAAAAGAGCACGAATGTTCACTGTACCTTCTAACTTTTCAAGGAATTGTCTGGGTTTCGCCTGAAAAGTTGCATTATTTGGGAATATAAGAGGGCAATCAGTGTTGGATTTAAAGGTCAAATATTTGGTGACCCATCTTAATCATAGCAAGACTATCAACCATATTCCATTGCCTAATTAACAAAGATGACTTCTAGAATGAATTACAAAAAAAGTCATAAATTTATTACATTTGTGACAGTTAAATTATAAACATTATGATTATGTCAATTGATTCATATATATCTTCACGTTTTGCTAATAAAGTACATTCGACGAATTTTGGCGAATGTTGGCTATCTTACATAGTACGGCGATGTTGATATAGATATTTTTTATAATATTAATAATCTTTTTTATATTTTTTCTTTTTCCCTAGTCTTAGAGCCAATGAGGGTCGACAAGTGCGTCACGACCCCTACAGGCTCTAGGTGAGGGCCTTGCCCAATCTGGGTGAGCAAGACCATGGCAGCCCTCGCCTAGTGTCGGTGAGGGAATCTCGGCCCTAAGTCCGAGGAAAAAAATTAAGAAAAGAAAAGAAAAAAGTATTAAAAATTCAAAAAAATATATAACAATATTATTAATAATTGTCTACATCAATACTAGTCATATCACATTAAACGGCTGGTATCCATATTAGTGGTTTCCAGTCAAAATTAGCCAAATGAATTCAATCGGCAAAATATGAAAATGTTTAGAATTTAATAGGTATAATTAAAAGGTTTTGGACTAAGTTGATATTAACGTAATAGGTTTTAAACTATTTTGGTAATCCATTTTAATGATGATGATGTAACTTGGCTACATTGGTTGAGCTAAAATCAATTGTTGATAATGAAGTGCTTGGTGGTTGCTCTTTCTTTGTTCTTCTTTTGTGGGCCTAAGTTTCGGCTGAATTGGTTAAGCTAAAATCTATTGTCGATACCGGTGTGCTTGGTGGTTGCCCTTTCTTTGTTCTTTTGTGGGCTGCTAAAATCTATTGATGATACTGGAGTGCTTGTTGGTTATTCTTTCTTTGTTCTTCTTTTATGGGTCTAAGTTTTGGCTGGATTGGTTGAGCTAAAATCTATTGTCGATGCCGAAGTGTTTGGTGGTTGCTCTTTCTTTGTTCTTCTTATGTTATGTTGTAGGCCTAAATTTTGTTTATGATTAGAGGTGTCAAAATGGGTACACAATCCATTTATAAACTCATATTTATTTAAATGGATCGTTAATAGATAAAGTCTTATTTCTTAAAGCACTCATAATATATTTTAAAAATAAAGAGATTGAGATATATAAATCTTAAATAAGTCTAATATGTACGAAATCCATTTATCAATCTATTAAAAATGAACCCAGTCTGTTACTGACGCCATTACTCTCCCTCTTCGTTTCCACACCTTCGACCTCTATAGAGAGAGAAACTAGAGAGAAAGCACTTCATCAACTGGTTCCATCGCACTGATCGAGGGACCCCTCCCGGTTTCTCTTCGTTTTCTCGCTTAAACCTCCATCTTCTTCTCCTCCTTCTCCTTCCGCCGTCAGCCGCCGCCGCCGTCGCCGCCGTCTTCGCCGTCCGCGGAAAGTAGAGGGAGCGGCGGGGTAGAGAGAGAGAAAATTTTCCGGAAAGGGGAGCGATCGAATTCGCTCGCGGAAAGCGATTGCGCTTTGATTGGGCGGATCTGCGGATCTAAGCGACCCTCGACCAGTCGCCCCCACGTGCTCTGTCGCCGTTCCCCGGTCTTTTAGCTCTCCGTCGCTGTCGTCCGGCGCGGTTCGGCCGCAAACCGAAACTCTGCTGTGAGTTGCTATCCTTCTCTCTATCCTCCCCCCTTCCCCCTCCTTTTTTTTTGGGTTCTCGTTCTGGTCTTGTGTCGTCTCGTTCTGATCTAGTTGTTAAGCTGTGTTCGTCCGATCCATAACCTAAGAAAATCGCAAGAGAAAGTTGCTCCCTTTGTGGCGCGCGTTCACCGGAGAGATTCTGCTGCTCAGTGTGGATGTGAGTTTTGCGTTCGATTAGGGTTTTATGGTCAAGGGTAGGCTTCGAAAACCGGCACGACCCTTTGATTTGGTGGTTTGGTTAAGCATCTCTTGCGCTTCGATTGTCGGTTTCTTGATTCGGTCGAACGTGTTGAGGGGTTCTTTAAGGTTTTTGCCCCCAACGTCGTAGACGATGTTCTCCGGAATGACTTGGTTAGCTGCGCTATTGGGTGATGAGCACCTATTTCTTGCTTGACTTGGCAATCATTAGTGATGACTATTGATGTGGTCTGTGTGTGAGGTTTCACCTTGTCTTGAAGACTCTTGGATTTAATCACTTTACTCTTACTCCTTACAAGGGGAAAAAATATAGCTGATTGTTTGTCGAGAACGTAAGAGGAGAGATTGTTTTGCTATCTTGTGAAGGCTTTGTATTGTACAAAGAGGGCTGGCTATGAACCTAGTTGCCATGGCTATATTAACTGTTGTCCATTTTTTTGCTCATATTGAATATCCTGGAAAAAAATAATGATGCTTTGGGTGCAATCTATCCATTCTAATTCCCGATGTGGGTAAGCAAAGCTGCTAATGCTTTATTGTTCTTTACTGATATTGATACTTCATGCTTTGTGTCACTTGTCACTTCGATACATCGACTCAATGCTTGTGAGATGGAGCCCAAGCATTACAAGAATCCATTTTCTTGTGATGTTTAGCATCATTTGTTATTGAGTTGAGTTATTATGTTGATCGTAATTTTCATTCTCAATGCATTTGCAGTGCCATTGCATTAATGTCTGAGTTCAATGTTGTTCATTATTCTTATGACTGTGGCCCTCAGAAGCTTGTTCTCTTAGCTCTCTGCTACAATGTTCTGTCTTTTGTATCGTTTTTAGTTTTTTGTAGCCATGTCAACTGATTTATCAACTGTCCCACGAATTTCTCTTGTAAGTATGAGCACCCTGAGCAACCCCCTCTCTCTCCGTAGAAGACAACTTAAACAGAAAAGAGAGTAACATTAAGTTTAAATGGCATGACCATCGCCTACCCGAGCAAAATGGTGATTTCTCTATCTTGCTTCGTGGGACCACAATGTTCATTGTGATGCTATGACGTTGCCAACATAAGCAAGTAAAATTCACACCTGAACACTTGGAGTCGAGTTTTGCTCTTTGACGAAGTTACAACATATGGAAGTTCTGGAAAATGCAGCCGAGAAGATTGGTCATCACTGTAAATAATGGAAGGATAGAACTACAGATGTTCACATAAAATTATGTTGATGGTATAATCAAATTGAAAGGCCTTTTTTAGTCAATTGCTCATAAAATTGCTCATAATATCATTCTTACGCTACAAATGAACTGCTTTACTTGCGTTTTGTTTCTCTTGTTATTCCAATATGTAAATTTTTGTGTTCTTCCTATGTTTCAGGGAACCTATTGTGTAGATCTTTTGCATCGCCTCATACATGGAGTTCCAGACCTAGTTTCGGTTGGGTGTTTCGTTAACTCTTATGATGTGAGTCTCTCTGTTTCATGGGGGCTTTTCGTGGGTTCTCTTCGTTTGAGCTGCAGTAGTTATTGGTTATGGATGGTAGACCTAAAAGAAAGAAAAGAAAGCAAAAAAAAAAAGAATATATTTTTTTAAATTATAAAAAATTGAAAAATTATTAATTAGATTTGTATTGCTTGGATGTATTTTAGTAATATAATCTTTAAAAAAAACATAAAATAAGTTTTTCTAAATTTGGTTAAATATGAAAATATTTTATTAATATGGTCGGGTCAGGTATGTGTCGGGTATGGGTTAGGTCGGAAAATTTACAGATATAAATGGGTAATAAATGGGTTAATAGGTCAATTTTGGTGAATCATTAATGACCCAACCCACCCGTTTAACAGCTCTATTTATGATGTACAAGTAGAACTTGCGGAACGTCCAAGAGGGTTGACTAAGGACACATTTTAAAAGAGCACGAATGTTCACTGTACCTTCTAACATTTCAAGGAAGTGTCTGGGTTTCGCCTGAAAAGTTGCATTATTTGAGAATATAAGAGGGCCATCAATGTTGGATTTAGGGGTTAAATATTTGGTGACCCATCTTAATCATAGCAAGACTATCAACCATACTCCATTGCCAAATAAACAAAGATGACTTCGAGAAAGAATTATCAAAAAAATCCTAAACCTATTGCATTTGTGATAGTTCAGTCTTAAATCTTTTGATTATGTCAATTGATTCACAAACATCTTCACGTTTTGCTAATAAAGTCCATTTGAACAATTTTGGTGAATGTTGGTCATCTTACGTGGCACAGTTGACACTAATATAGACATTTTTTCATAATATTTTAAATAATTTTTTGATTTTTTTCTTTTTTTTCCTCTAGACTTAGAGTCGGCGAGGTTGACGTCAATAGGTTGACGTCAACATCGGTCATACCACATCAGATAGCCAACATCCAAGTCAGTGATTTCCAATCAAAACTAGCGAAATGAATTCAATCAACAAATTGTGAAAAATTGCACAATTAAAAGATTTATGACTGAATTAGCAAAAAGATAATAAGTTTAAGACTATTTTGATAATTTTATCAGACCACTCTTTCAATGATGACGATGTAGCTTGGCTGGGTTGGTTGAGTTGAAATCTATTGTTGATACCGAAGTGTTTGGTGGTTGCTCTTTCTTTGTTCTTCTTTTGTGGGCCTAAGTTTTGGCTGGATTGGTTGAGCCGAAATCTATTGTCGATACCAAAGTGCTTAGTCGTTGCTCTTTCTTTGTTCTTCTTTTGTGGGCCGCTAAAATCTATTGTCGACACTGAAGTGCTTGTGGTTACTCTTTCTTTGTTCTTTTGTGGGCCTATATTTTGGCTGGATTGGTTGAGGTAAAATGTATCGTCGACACTGAAGTGCTTGGTGGTTGCTCTTTCTTTGTTGTTGTTTTGTGGGCCTAGGTTTTGTTTATGATGTAAAGGTAGAACTTGCGGAACGTCCAAGAGGGTTGACCCGATGACCCGGGGAAAACTTTTGGTTAAGGTGTTCTTGACATTTGCCCAGAAATTGTCGCTGTACCAAATAATAAAGCAATTCCACAGATCGAATGAAAAGAGGGAAAAGGCAAAAATAATGACAAAAACTACAAATTTCTTTTTAAGAATATATATATATATATATATTTTAAGAAAAGAACTTCGATTTACACCCTCTATTTGCCATAATGGCTCGTCGCCCTAGAGAATGCTAGATGTGAGATGAGAGAAAATTGGGATGGTACATGTTAGGTTTTCTTTTTGTTTTTTCGGTTTCAAATATAAGACGTCTCTTTATTTTAGCTGGATGGGACTAACAAAAATGAATGGAAAGAAAAGAAAGAAGTCGACACATACGTACGTGAACAGATGGATGGGAATAACAAAAATTCGAGAATGCATCACGACACAGATATCCTTTTATATCTCTTTTTTATTCAGCTGGACATAATTAGGTTATTGACCAGAAAATTTTTATTATATTTATGTCCAATCTTCGTTATAACAACCCAATTCCTCCTGATCAACTTTTAAATCATTCATTACCAATATTAAAATATGCAAAGGTCAATTATATTTACATGCAATGGCTCAGAAACATCAAGTATCAGTACTGCCCAACATTCACTTTACATGGATAATTATAGATTATAGATTATTTAACTACAAATATTCTTCCTTCTTGTTTAAGATTCTCCTTATCCACCCTTTACATCTACCGCCTTCCGATAGTGGAGGAAGGTACATTTCGACCATCGCTAATAAACCCATATAGACTTTCCTTATTTGTCCTCTATTGCCTTTCTTTGTTGCAAAGCCTTTTTTCATAACATTCAGATGGCGCAAAACAAAATTGCCATCATTAACCTCACAAACTCGCTTTCATATTTATAATTAATTTACAAGCCCTGGCTTTTTGCAGATTCATGGAGGAACATTCACTTCAATACATAAAATACCATTTTTCCGTCTACAAGTATCCAAAAAAAGAATATCCGTCAAAGAATCATAAATAATAAAGACAACAAAGTTATCTTTTTTTCCGTCTACAAGTATCCAAAAAAGAAAAGGCATGTTTTTAAAGAATCTCCGCTCGTTAATATTAAAATCTGGTTACTTATATTCTTATTAATTATAGGATTACATAATTAATTATTGTTATTAAATCTCAAACCTCGTACATAGGCAACGCCTCATGTATTGTATGAAATTCTACATTTCCCACAACTTTTTCAAATTTTATCTTTCTGTTAGACCACAAATTTCACAATCTCCATGAATATTCCTAAAAATGATAGACAAAAATCCCTCTACTGAATTGAGTAAGTTATCAAAAGAGTGTACAATCATCTCTTTTGATTTTTATCACGACCAAAAATTCTAGCTCAACCTTCCTTAACGTTCTAAATGTCTTATTTAGTTAACACAAGTTTACTTTTGTGGGTCTTGAAAAGATGAATAAAACCAATATTTAGTAGCAAGAAGCGACGTACACTGCGATCAAGTCTTAACGCAAGGATGATAACTATATATATTATTCTGAATTAATAACATTATGATAATAAACTCAAGGTAATCTATATTTAATTTACGATGACATATTTTGTCCTTTCTAAAAGACCTTCTTGAACTAGACCCCAAAATAAAAAATAAAAAATTTGTCTCCCTAAAAGTGGGGTTGCTTGTCCAAGCAAGATTTTAAAGTCTTTCTCTGACGTGCCGTTAGCACTCGTGATTGCTATTATTTTCTTGGCAATCGTAGGAAACCTCATCCGGCCAAGATTCATGGTCTCTCTCTGACGAAATGTTAGCAAGCTTCTGCGGAAGTAGTTCAACTAGTGAGGATGAAGAGGAAAAGGGATTCAGACACAGCAATATCGTCCTCCATGGGTGGAGGTAGTGCATCACGGGGAGCTGAATTTGATGTCTTCTTGAATTTCAGAGGGCCGGACACTCGCCTCAATTTCACCGGTCACCTCTATGACTCTCTGGAAGAAGCTGGGATCCGCGTCTTCTTAGACGATGCAGAGATCCGAAAAGGCAAAAAGATTGAAGGCGAGCTTCAACACGCGATCAACAACTCTAGGATTTATGTGCCCATCTTCTCCAAAGACTATGCATCTAGTACGTGGTGTCTACGTGAGCTCGCCCACATGGTCGAATGTTCGAGAAGATCAACTGACAAAGTGTTTCTTCCTGTTTTCTTCGATGTTGATCCTTCCGATGTTGAGCTCGGAACTGGATTATATGTCAATGCCTTGAAAATGCATGAGGACAGGTTCCACTCCGGTGAAGTGCAACGATGGAAGGAGGCTCTGACAGAGGTCGCTTCGATCAAAGGATGGGACTGCAAAGATAGAAGGTAAAAGAGTTTCTGGAGCTTTTTCACTAATACTATATAATTGACTCCTTTTTCATGTCTTCATATATGAATACAATAACCCCATAGCACAAAGGATGATTACTAGGGATAATAACATATCGAGTGTAATAGCTTTTGTATGGCACTTGTGTTGTAATTTTTATTTTGATTACTTGAGTGTCATATCTATTGTATCAATTCAGTTATAAACTCATATTTTTAGCCAATTGAGTCCTAAACTTTCTACAATTATGTCAATTTAGTCCATCTAGCCAAAATTGGCCAGCTGATATTGAAGTGGTTGTCGGCGTCGATTTTTTAATAATATTTTATTTTTGAATTATTTTATCTGTTTTTCTTTCTTTTCTTTTTCTCCTCCCTCCTTCTTCCTTTGGCTTTGACAATCAACTAAAGAGAAAGGCTAGCCGCCGCCGAATGAAGGCGGCGGGCGAGCTCGCCCGCTTGTCGTTGGGTGAGGGCGAGCTCGCCGACCCACCGGTGAGGTGAGCCCCATCGGATTTGGTGAGGGGTTGCCTCCTTGTCACTAGGTGATGGTGAGCTTGCCCGAGCCATTGGTGAGGCAAGCCCTCACCAGATTTGGCAAGAGGAGCCTCACCGTTGCTAGGTTTGGCGAGTTGAGCCCCCGCCGAATCTAGCGAGGGCTTGCCCTTGCCTAGCGATGGCTCGCCTAGCGATGGCGAGGCAAGCTTGCTTGGTAGCTTTAGTCGACAATCGGCTAGCCCTTCCCTTTGGCCGGTCGCTAGAGCCAAAGGAAGAAGGAGGGAGGAGAGGAGAAAAAGAAAAAAAAAAGGAAAAAAAAGATAAACATTTAATAATATAATTTGAAAAAAATATATATTATTAAAAAATTGTCATTGGCGCCGTTGACCAATTTTAGCCGGATGGATTGAACCGATACAATTGCAAAAGTTTTAGGACTCAATTGGTCAAAAAATAAGTTTAAGGACTAAATTGACACAATTGTAATAAGTTTTGGACTTTTAAGTAATTTTCCCATTCTAAAAAACATTCACTTGAATGCCATAACTTTCGATCGATCACTTAAGTTTTTTAAAACATTTACCCAAGTGATAGAATATTGATTGGTTCAAACCCAATTCGTGAGACTAGAAGAAAGGTCAAAGCGTAATTTATGGGACTTATACAAAGAAAAGAGAACAAATAATTTATGAATACCTAACTTCTGGAGTTGCCCTTGTAGCTACCCTTCTCACATGAGAATGAGGAAATTGGGATTTTGATTCCAAGTACTTTGAGCTGATATTTTATGAATAGCTATTAGCTACAAAGTGATTAATAAATGACGGAATATGATTAGCAAGATTCTTCCAAGATCCAAGAGATGGTTGGATGTGTGTTACATTTGTCAAGATTGAAGGGAGAGCAAATTGATTTAGCCAGTTGCATATTTAAGGAAAGCACGTTTAGCCGTTTGTGGAGGCTTTCAGTTAATTTTAGTAAGAAATTAATTGAGAGTGCGTTTCTTCTTCGCGGAAAGCTGATGATGATAAGAAATCATTTCTCTATCTTTAATATAGCTTAGGACAATGAATCAATGCGTAATACCTTTATTAGTCAACAAAATGTGTAGATATGGATTGTCATTCATAATTGAAATATTATCTGTCAACTAATCTAGCTAAGTGATATGTACTAACGATTATTTTTAGGAAAAATGCTATTTTCCAATCGGTGATTTTCTGCTAGACAAGCGCATCACATGCAACACAATGTTACGTCCTGTTCGGAGTACCCAACGAAAGAGTATTGCTATGACTAATTCAATATGTGCTGTTCGAAGTACTCATGATACTTGTGCGTGTTTAAGATAAATATGTGGCCTTAATTTGCTTCGACTGCTTAATAAAATTTTATATTTCTGCCACTGATGTGATCGCCGAGTTCACATTTAGAAAATCCGTGATGTTCTTTATGTTATATAATCCGAATTTTTTGTATGGCAGCCAAGGGGAACTTATAGAACTAATTACCAATGAGATTTCAAGGAAACTGGCGATAGGAGTTCGAATAGTGCCTGATCATTTGGTTGGGATCGATGATCATGTGCAGACCGTGATGGATTTATTAGGAAAAGACTCTCTTGATGCACGGTTTGTCGTTATCCACGGGATGGGTGGAATTGGTAAGACAACTCTTACCAAACTTGTTTTCAACCAAATTGCTTTTCAGTTTGATAGTTGGAGCTTCCTGTCAGACATTCGAGAACAGCAAAGTAAAATTGAGGAATTACAAAGGAGATTATTGTTTGACATCTTCAAGTCTAAATCCATAAAGGTTCCTGATACCGATATTGGGATCAACATGCTTAGAGAAAGATGTTGCCACAAGAAAGTTTTGATTGTTCTCGATGATTTGGATAAAAGGGACCAGCTTGTGAAGTTAGCAGAAATTTGTGATTGGTTTGGTCCAGGAAGTAAAATTATTGTGACAACTAGAGAAATCGGTATTTTCAAAATTAACGAGAATACTGCATCAATGCATTCTAAAGAGTATCGCTTCTACCAAATGGAGAAGATGCCTGATTTTGATGCTATTCGACTTTTCAGTAGATGGGCATTTGACAGTGATGCTCTTCCTTATGAATATGATATAATAACAAGAGAAATTGTGAATATTATTGGCGGACTTCCACTGACTCTTGTGGTTATCGGATCCTCACTTCACTGCAAGAGCAAAGAAGTATGGGATGATGTGTTAGCCAAACTAAAGAAAATGCTTCCCAAAGAAGTCCAGGACTAATTAAGGTAAGTTATGACAGGTTGGAATAGGAGCAGAAAGAAATTTTCCTTGACATTGCTTGTCATATGGCTGGTGAACGTAGAAGCAATGCAATTTTCATGTGGAGAGCTCATGAATTTTTTTCCCAATGAAGACATCACAGTTCTTGTTAACATGTCTCCAATAAAGATTATGGAAATAAACATTTGGATTCATGACCAATACAGAGATTTAGGAAAGGGACTTGTTTGCAATGAGATCATCGAATATCCAGGAGAGTGTAGTAGAATATGGTGTTTCATCATAGCCATGAACATTGTACAAAGAAAAGGGGTACGTATTGACTAAAGTTCTACTTTTCACTTTGTCTAGAAAATAGAGTAGGTTGGAATATGTGTTAAATTACCACTAAGAGTGGTAGCTCACCATGCTCAAGGGCCACGCTTTGTGGTAAAGAGGTTTTACTATCTTCTAAGAGATTATAAATTCAAGCCATATTGTGAGTGAATATTTGGTTAGATTGCGCTTTGAGCATTCCATATAGGGTGTAAATACCTTATAGTAATGCCCGAAGAGGTTTTACACTAATCGCCCTTCTCTAGCCTTTTACCAAAGATATTGGCTAAAATTCATGAGCCTTTTTCTTAAGTTCACCAAAGCTTAGGCTAATGGAGCTATTGAAGTAGCTAGTATTAACACCTTTTCGGGGGTTTGAATAGGTGTTTAAAGAAATTTTATCAAATAATTGCGGAATAAAATTAAGTTGCTAGCTAAGCCTGAATGAGGAACAAAAGCGGTTTTGAGAATTCCTGGATTTCTAAAACAATAAGTGTGTAACAGACTTAAAATAAATAGAGTTGAGGGAAGAGAAAATTACATACAAGTTTTATAGTGGTTCAACTTAAATCAAGCATATATCCACTCTTTCAGCCGACAACCCGCTGGTTGGATTTTACTATAGGATCATCAAAAGATTACAACTTATGAGTGCAAACACTCAATGGTAGATCTCTCTAGCTTAGTAAGACACTCTTTTTGGGTTTTCTCTCTTGATCACACTATATAATGCTCACAGATGAAGATAAGTAATTGAGAGTAGCTTCAGATTTTGAAATTTCAAATTTATGTTCCCACTTTTCCTTGACCGAATGACCTCCTTTAAGTACTCTTCCACGCCACACTAGCAATTTCTTCCAATCAAACCATTGGATAAAATTTTCCAACAGGATCTTGTGATTGTTGAAGACAGGAATGAAATTTCCACTTGATTCTAGTCGTTCATATAATTAAAATCTTGATTTCCATAAGTGATACTTCCCAAAAAGAAACTTATCTTTGAGATTTATTTTATCAATTTGTGATTGATTCAATCAATATTTGTATAGATAGAAAGAGAAATCCTTTACCAGAAAACTAGACGTTGTAGAATAATTTCCAAATAAGTTCATCCGAGATTTGTGTTGCAAAATTAATAAGTCTGGTTTTGGACTCTTCCTCGTTCTAGACACTCTCGTTCTAGACTTATCAAAGTGGGATATGCTACCGGAATATAATAGACTTTGATAGTAGTCCTTAATGGTTCCTTTGAAACAACCTATAAACAATATGTTCTTAAGATAGATGTTAGAGTTAGAAAATTTTGTCAACTTCAAAACCTAGCAAGAGTTTTCTTAACAATCTCCCCATTTTTTTATGGTGATAAAACTTTCATGTAAATTTAAATACTTAAGAATATAACCTGCAAAAAACCACTTGAATGGCACAACTTGTAGAAATTAAGAATGAGTGAATAAGTAGTTATTATATAAACGTAAAATTTACTAAAGACAATCTCGAAAACATAAGTCTCAAAAACATAAGTCTGCAAGCACATCATCAAAACCACACATTAAAAACACATTAAAAACACATCAAAAACACTTAAATTTGCAAAAGTCTCCCCCCTCTTGTTAGCATCAAAGAAGGTCTAAGAAGCAGATTTAACCAAGAAATTGTAACTCAAAAACACACTAAAAGTTCAAGCACATGAAGAGATATAAGTTTTTAGGATTCATGGATTTCTAGGGATGCGAACAAGATAGAAATCTTCCATGTTCTACACGGTCTCTTCAAGCTTTGCCATGCATTGACCAAAAGCGTCATCGATTTTTGCATGAAGAGAAGTTCGCATCTTCTGGATCTCAACCTCCATTCCATATTACTGTCCTTTGATCTCCAAAAGGAGCTCAACTATCTGAGGATAGTTAGTATCTAGTTTAGTTTGAGCACTAGCCTCTGCAACTTGCACTAGAGGGATATCCAAACTTGATGGAAGATCAGTTTGTACCTTAGAAATGTGTTGCTCCCCCTGAACATTAGCCTATTTCTCCTTGTCATCGATAGAATCCCCAGGAAAATGAGAAGCATAGATGTCTTATGCATCTAGTGGGGAATAGTTGACTTGAGTCTCATGAAAGTTTGCTCTGCAGCTTGATTCTGAAGAGGAGATTTCTCAGCAACTCCTCCTGCGTTTGTGCCTCTAGCATAAATATTCAAGTCTTCACCATCTGCACCCACAACATCTTTCTTTGTCTCCTCAATACCCTTATGTTGATCATTTTCCTCTTTGTTTTGACCATCACCGTCTGCACCTTCTGCATTATCATCCTTTTCATTCTCAACTTCCTCTTCTTCCTGGTCACTTCTTTTTCCTCTTTATCTTTGTCTTCCTCTTCTCCTTTCTCGCCTAATCCTTCTTCTTCACTCTCTTCTTCTTGTTCTTTCTCATTCTCTTTAGCCTCTTCTTCAGAATCAGCCATGCTAGTGACTGGGTCTCTCATGGTAATGCTTGCGAGTACATTAGAGAGAGTCTCCTCTTCATCTTCATCCTCGTCCTCATCTCTCAGCAAGACATCTGAGATTTTCTTTAATCTCATCTTGGAGATCATTTTAAATCCAATTCGCATAGAAGGAAGTGTTTTGGAGCATAGGCTAGAAGAAGGTTGAATCTGGAAATGTTTGAAAAGCTTGGTCACCAAGGCATCATAAGGAAGTTGGTCTTTCTCTTTCATCACTGTTCTATACCTGTATAACAGAATGGTGTGTGGTAGAGAGAAGGCAACTCTGTCGCTAATAGTTCACATCATTTTGGCTTCAAATTTGGAAACATTTTTCTTCGAAATAGCCTTGGGTTTAATGTAGTTGATAACAACCTTATGAAGTAGAATGTCGGTCGTTGACAGCCTAGAGTAGGTTATACTTCCTCTCGGGATCTTATCTTTTACCAGAAACTTAGTCACCTTTTCATTTGAAACATTAATGGACATGGATTCACATCTTTCTACGCCTAAAAGGTCAGCCAACAAGTTTATATCCACATCAAAGACATCCTTACAAACAGTGAATTGTAAATGTATGGGAGATAGAGCAGACAAGTTCGAATAAAAATAGGCAGTTAGTTATGGGTACACATAAGACATTTTCAGGCAAAAATTTTCCATCTGAATTTTTGCAAATTTCTCCTTGAGGGAACTTTGATTATTTCCAAAAAATCAAAATTAACAGTTCGAGAATTAATCACTCCCTTGTTCAGTATTTGTGCATAAACTTCTTTAACCAAGCAGCAATACCTTTCTTGGGCTGAAAATTCTTAAGCAATTGCTATCATTGTTTTCCTTTTTACCCTCTGCCTGACTTTCTATCCCAAACCTAGGATTATAAGGGAAGACTATAAACTCTTCCTCTACTCTTCCAGGTTTTGCCAACCCCAGTTTCCCCATGACTTGCAAAAACATCTCGTTTCTGTAGCCATTTTCTTTCGGGAAACCGGTAATAAAATCCATAGGACTTCCTCACTTCTTCAAAAATTCATAATACTTAAAAAGAACATCAGGTTTTTTTATTTTTATTTTTATCAAAATAGGGATTACTTCTTGAGTAACTTCTTGCTTTGCTGAGGGACGATTAGTACTCCGTGGAGATTTGTTTCTGGTAAGATCAAAGTGAGTTTGTTTGTCCTCTACAGAATTGAGGCCCTCGGATAGCTATACAAGAGGACTTCGGCTGTGAAGAGACCAAGATGGACTTTGAAGATTTTAAAGACATGGTGGCGAGCGAGTATCAAAAGGCGATCGAGTTTAGGGTTTGTAGAAAGGAAAGATGATCGAAAAGGAGATAGAGAAACTACTTCAGTAATTAAGGTTTGTAGCGGAAAGATGATTGCGAATGAAGAGAGAGAAGATTAGGATTTATAAAGAGAATGAACCGAGGCAAATGAATGGGCATAAAGGAAAGTAATTGCAATTTTGAAAATTCTAAAAATAAACGAAATTTTTTGGAAATTTTTAATCTAAATTTCGAAAAATTAGGAAATGATGAAAAATAGATAACAATTTCGAAAAACCATAAAAGGCAAATAACAATTCAAATTAATGTAAAATATTGAAACCTGTTTGATAAGGAAGGAAACTTACGTGCCGAATTTTGAATTACAACTACCGGAGTCTGAATGTGCTTCTTGACTCATGTCTCTTCAAGAAGATTGTACTATTGAGTCTGGCTTGCATTGACTTTAATCAAATAGGTAAGTAATATGCAATTTTTCACTAATATATTTAAACGTACCTTTCTTTAGGGGCTTGATGAAAGTATCTGCTAGTTGATTCTTTGAATCAACGAACTAAATAATAATTTCACAGTTTTGCACACGATCTCTTATGAAATGATGTTGAATTTCAATATGCTTCACTCTTAAATAGAGAATGGGATTCTTGGTTAGATTAATTGCACTTATGTTGTCGCATATGATTTCAATATAGAATTCTTCTTCTCCAAAGTTTCTTAGTTGTTGTCGAATCCATAGAATTTGAGAGCAACAATAGCAAGGGGCAATATATTCTACTTTTACGGTTGAAAAAGCCACAATTTTTTGTTTTCTTTGAGAACCAAGACATGAACATCTGTCCAAGAAGTTGACATGTCCTAAAAGTACTTTTCTCGTCGACTCTACAACCAGCTAAGTTAGTATCTAAGTATCTAAATAGAGTAAAGTCTTCTTCTTTTGTATACCACAGACCTAACTTTGGATTATTGCCAATGTATTTGATAATGCATTTAATAGTACTAAGATGTGATTCGTTAGGATTAGCTTAGAACCTAGTAAACATGCACACACTAAATAGAATATCAGGGCATGAAGCAATAAGATAGAGAAGAGAATTGATCATGCTTTTATAGGTCTTTTGGTCCACTTTTTTTCCATTATCATCCTTATCAAGTTTGGAAGAGCTTGACATAGGAGTTTCAATCTTCTCGCAATTCTTCATTCCAAACTTCTTTATAATATCTTTGGCATATTTTTCGTGATAGATGAATGTTCCTTCTTTGGGTTGTTTGACTTGTAGACCTAGAAAGAATGTCAATTCTTCCATGATACTCATATTGAATTCTTCCTGCATAAACTTAAAAAAGTACTTGTATAGAAGTTCATTCTAAGAACCAAAGATAATATTGTCTACATATATTTGAATAAGTAAGAAGTCTTTATCTTCGTTTTTGATAAATAAGGTGGTCTTTACCATATCATTTTTGAAGCCATTACTCACTAGAAACTTACTTAGGGCGTGAATGATAACTATTTTAACCAAAAATTGATTTTTGGAAGAGAAAAATATTTTTTTATTTATATTTCTAGATGAGTTTCTAAGAAAAAAATAATCGTTTAATAACAATATAAAATTTATACTCTAAAAATAGAAATTTGTTTTATAACAACACAATTTTTTTTTTATTTCGGACAACGGTGGACTCGGTGAACGGCGGCGGCGGATGGCAACGACCGGCGGACGGGGTCGGTAATCGGTGGCTAGCGGCAGGCAAGCCGCCGGCGGCGGCGACGGCTGTGGTGGCAACGGCGGCGACGCGGCCGACGATCAGCGAACAGTGGTTGGCGGCAACGGATGGATCGGTTGATGAACAATGAGAATAATTTTTATTTCTCATTTCTATTCAAGAAATAGAGAAGTAGAAAATTTTTACTTCTAATTTTTATTCCAAATCTATTTCTGAAACAAAAATCTATTTCAGAAATAGAAAAATAGAATAATTTTATCAAATGAATTTCTATTCCAGAAACAAGTCTGAAATAGAAAAATTGTTTGGAACAGAAACATGTGGTTGTCATGCACCCCTAGTCTCTCATATCAAGCACGAGGTGGTTGCTTCAGATCGTATAAGGTTTTTTTCAGTCTATAGACAAAGTTCGACTTTTTTGGATTTTCAAATTCTTGTGGTTGTTCCGCATAGATTTCTTGTTGGACGAATCCATTAAGAAGACATTTTTTATGTCCATTTGGAATAGTTTAAATTTATGAAAACATGCATAACCAAGTTTCAATTACCTTATGATTTTTAACCTGGTTACCGGTGCATATGTCTCATCGTAGTCTATTTCTTTTTCTTGTGCATATCCTTTTGCCACGAGTCTTTTTTTTTTTATTTATTTATCACCTTACCATTTTCATACATCTTGCTTCAACGCCCATTTAGTTTCAATTACACATTTTCCTTTTGGTTTAAGAATCAACTCTCAAACGTCATTGATATTAAATTGCCTAAGCTCTTCCTACATTGCTTCTATCCAGCTTTCATTGGATAAGACTTTCTCTACTCCCTTTGGTGCCACTTCAAAAATAGGTGTTAGAGCATTTGAGTCTTCCTTCCCTTTTGATCTAGTGAGGATTCCTTCTTCTATGTTGCCAATGATGAGATCTTTATGATGGCTTTACTTGTGTTTCCAATCATTGTTAGATCTATCCTTTTCTTCAAGGGTCTCCTAAGTTTGTGTCTCAGTCGAATCTTCTTGCTTCTCTTCACTTTGCCTTTGTTCAACAAGTGGCACGTTCTGTTCAGGAGACTCGGACTTTGTTAAGTCTGAGACTAACTCAGATTTTTCAAGTTGAGTCTGATCTTGCTGATTCTATTTTGGTAATTTGACTTTTGTTGATTCTTTAGTAGTTTGGGTGTTCTTGTTGAAAACTCTGTATGCCTTGCTCGTTATAGAATATCCAAGAAATATTTCTTTGTCTGACTTTTCTTCAAACTTACCCGGATGATCATTTGCATTTTTCAAGATAAAAACACTTGCAATCAAAAACAAGAAAATAAGAAATATTTGGTTTTCTACCTTTGTAAATCTCATAAGAGGTTTTCTCTAGGATGGGTCTTAGAAACACTCTATTAATTATGTAGCAAGCAGTAAGGACTGCTTCTACCAAGAGGCGAGAAGAGACTCTACTTTCAATTAATGGAGTTTTGGCAATTTCTTGTAAAGACCGATTTTTTTCTCTCTACAACTCCATTCTATTTTAGAGTATAGGAGAAGAGGAAATCTGTTGAAAACCATTCTCATCACAAAAACTTGTAAAATATTGATTTTCAAATTCTCCTCAATGGTTTGTTTAGATGCTGGAAATAGCATCACCCTTCCCATTTTGAACATTTTTAGCAAACTTTGAAAAATAAGAAAAAGCTTCTGCTTTATTTGCTAAAAAGAAAACCCCATGTAAATCTTGAGTAATCATTTACAATCACTAAATAATATTTCTTACTTTCAATGCTTTAGGTTCTAGTAGGTCCGAAAAGATCTATGTAAATGAGCTTAAAGCACGGTTAGTGGAAACATGTTTTATGGATTTGAATGAACTTCTAACCTATTTTCCTAAAGTGCATGGAGTCCATAACTCAAACTTCTGCAAAACCATTTTAGAAAAACCATAGACTAGCTTCTTGGAAGATGGCTTAACAATTTGCTTCATACTGATGTGTCCTAGTTTGTGGTGCCAAAGATCTGCTTCATTTTGAATTGAGATAAGACATTGAGAGCTTTCTCAATTTATGTTCCAAAGGTACATATTGTTATGCCTCCATCCATTGAAAGTTTGAGAGAAGTCTTGACTGACTTCAGAACAAATATTTTCTTGGAAGTTGATTATGAACCCAGTGTCACATAGTTGATTGATACTCAGAAGGTTGTAATTAACACATTCATTAAGGAAACATTTTTGGTGATCAAGCTACCAATCTTCACTATTCATTGTCCAACAATTCTTCCCTTGCTGTTTCCACCAAATGAAACACTTTCTTCTTTTTGTTTTTCTAGCTTAATAAAATTACTTGAGTCTCCTGTTATATGCTAAAACATCTACTATCCAAGTACCGTTTGCTCTTCATTTTTATGGTTATCTGCAATCAAAAAGGAGTCTTAAACTTTTTTGGTACCCAGATTTTCTTGGATTCTGAAGAATTAATGGTAAAAATTGTTTTTGCCTAATTGTTTTTAATAGGTCTCCAAATTTTAGGACATTCATTCTCAAAATGTTCTTAGTCTCCACATTTAGAACATTTAAGAGCACTTCGACCAACAGGTTTTGTAAAGACTTTTTAAAAATGATTTTTGTAAGTAAGTTTGGGAGGTCTCTATTTAAGTCTCTCTTGACTTTTGGAAAATAAATGAAAATATCACTCTTTTTTTTAATTTATTAAAACCCAAACCAAACCACATTTATTGTAATTGGGGATTTGAATGGAAAGAATGTGTTTTAAGGTTTCGAACCATTTGAAAATTTAGTGGTAATGTTTGAAAATTCCTATTTCAAACTTTCATTTTCTTTGGAAAGAGAATCACAACTTTCCTTCAAATCATCGAAATTATTTCATAAACTTTCAAACTTTTCTTTCCAAGAAATATCATATTTTCTAAGTTTAGAATTTTCCCTTTTTAGTTTGAAGATCCTTTTAAGATAAGATTTAAGATTCAAACAAAGCTCACTAATGTATTTGGACACTTTAATAAAAATCTTAGAATGACTTACCTCAATTTCCTTGTCCGATTCAAAGTTTATGTCTAAATTATGTTCTGATTCTGAGTTTGAGCTTGAGTGAGCCATCGGACAAATATTTACATATTCTTCTTGTGACATCCCAAAACGTTGCCCAACATGAATATCCTATATTATTAATCTCTTTTAGTATGCGGAAGCAAAATCAAACATTTACGAATATTCTTTAACGATTAAAGCCTCACAATTATAACAAATATACTTATGTTTCTTTTATTTATACCACATGTGAGTTTGCAATTTCATTACATTTCGAACAAAAGACAGAAGTTTGAGTAGGGATAAGGAGACCTATCTCTAGACCATACTATACTTTCAAAAATCTACCTATGCAAATGACCAGACTGAGTCATGGGTTGATAATTTCTCCTTTTGCTACGTCTCCAATGTCCAGATTGAAGCTACTCAATGGACCAACTAACTCTACATCAAGATTCCAGTACCAAGTAACGAATTGGAAAGGAACCCACTCTCTGAAGCCTCTTACATCAATACATATCATAGAACTACACTTGATATATATTATTCCAGACTCTAGTTCAAGCACATTTTCATAAAAAAACTTCATTATACATAAGGACTCCATAGTGCAAGGGTTGAAGGGTGTCCATTCTGCACATCTAAAAAATAAAAGAGATGAGCCGAAACCTATTAAATGAAATATCTAGTTTTAAATTAGAAAAATCATCTTACCATTTCACCTGGTATAAACAAAATGAAGGCATAATCATTTTGTAAGTATGATACAAACATAAACAGACTTTATCTTTCATGTTCATCTATCATAGAAATTGTTAATCAACATAACGTCCATCTAGACTCATGCATGTGCATACCATGTTTCACACAATGATTTGATTCTACACATAACAATGCATTTTATTTATTAATGCTTCATTCTCCCGAGCACTCTTGGGGCATCCCAACACATGGGGTATCTCAACTCCAAGGCATCATGCAAACTTCCACCATAGGGGTATCTCGATTGCTGAGGCATCTCGAAACACTTCTCGAGACATCACAACCACTAGGGCATCCCGCAAACTTCCGACACGGGGTATCGTCACTCACTGCTATACAGGTGACGTAATCACATTAATCTCATTTATACCACGATATATGCATACTTACGAGCACAACACATATTTTAACTCAATTTAATGCATTAACCAAATAAATGCATGTCTAATAATATATAATCATATTCTGGTTGTCAAAGTATGAACATTTAATTAGTACATTCTAAATTTGGACTTTGAGAAAGTTCTGGGCATTAAAAATTGAGTAAATCATATGGGTATTGTTGACAACTATTTTTTATTTTATTTTCAAGCACATAAAAAATCTAATTAAAAAAATTGATACAAAAAAAAAAAGAGGTTGTGGGGGTTTGGTCGAGCTAGATCCGGCCTTGATCCAGCCCACCCCTTTTCCTCTTCTCTTCCCACCGCGTGGGCCTTCGGCCTAGCCTCTCTCTTTTCCTTTTTCTTTTTCCCTTGCGCAGCCCAGACACCTCATCCTTTTTGCCCCGGCTCGCGCTCGAATTTGCCTGCTCCTCTAGCTGTCTTTTGCGCGGGGAAGCAACGAAGTAGAAAGCAGCCGCCCGGAACGAGAAAGGAGCCGCAACGGGGGTAAAATCATCGCTTGGCAGGCGAGCGGCGCGATCCGGGGGTCGAGCCGGCGGTAGAGGCCACTGGTTAGTCAATGGAGGCCACGCGCGCGAGCCAAAGGAGCGGGAAAAGAGAAAGAAAAAGGCAGAACGCGAGGAGACCAAGGCAAAGCGAAACAAAGAGAAAAAGGAGGAAGAGGAGACCCTCGGTGGAACCGTCGATCACCGCCGGAGCTGCCCAGCGCTTCCAACCCCCCCGGAACCCAGAGAACAGAACGAGAAAGAAGAAAGGGAAGAAAAAGCAAAGAGGAAAAGGGGAAGAACGGGAGAGGAGAGGAGAGAAGGTGGAAAGAGGGGAACTCATCGAGGCTACCGCCGCCGACGCGTCTCCCGATCATTGCTACCGCTGCCGAAGTGTCTCCGTGCCGCCGCCGCTGCTGCCAACACGTCTCCGAGCCGTCATCCTTGCCGGAACTTAGGTTGGTATTTCATCAAATACGGTGTGCGTTTCTTGAACTCGAGCTGGCGGGAGCTCATTTCGCTCATTTCGAGCGAGCTCCGGCCTTCGTAGGTCCCCCATAGGTTGTCGTTCATTGTTGGGTCATTTGCTAAGAATCTCAAGCCCTCCTCGAATCCCCGTTAAGTTGGAAGCCGCTCGGTTCGTTAGTGCCCGCCACCTGTTCGCCGTAATGCTTGAGCGGGTTCTCCCTCCCCGAAGCTCCTCTGCGTGGAGCCCTAGGACCCTTGGGGTCTAGAGGGACGCCGTCGCGGCCAGGGAAGCCGGGTCGTCCCCTCACCTAGCCATGGCGGCGCCATCGCCGGCGTGCGCCTTCTCGGCACCCCCGGTCGCCACTAGGAAGTTGTGACCAAAGGGGGGGGGGCGGCTAAGTGGGCCAAATCACAAATCCAGTCCACTCGACTTCTGTTTTCACTTGGGCCCGACTCTCGGGCCCAAATTGGGCCGAGGTTAGGCCCGACCAGGGACGATCGGGCCTAACCCAACCAGGCAAGACCCGGTCAAACCGGACCCGACCCGATCGGGTCGAGTAGGGTTAGACTCCCCGAACCCGACCCGGTCCGGGCAAAAATAAAAATAAAAATATTATTAAAAAAATTAAAAAAAAATTAAAAATTAATTTTATTTTTTAAAAAAAAATTCGAAAATCCAAAAATGTAGGATTTGGTGAGGAATTGCTATATTTTACATTCTTAGTGTAATTAGACCTTTATTTGCTCGTATTTTGATTACATCGTATGTTTAATTTGCATATCTAATTATGTTTAATTGCATGTGTTTAGTTTTTCTGCAATTAGGATCTTAGTAGCTATGGTTGTTACTTTAATGATTGTGCACTCGCGTGATCACCTCACATGTTAACGGATGTGTGTAAAAATCAATCCAAACTGCATGATAAAGTTATTTTCTTTTAAAATGAACAATATTAGGTATCGAAAGGGTACTAATTGGTCAATTAGTGTAATCAAGTCCCCGACCCTAGATTCTCTGGTTGCGTAGGAAGTAAGGTACACTCCCATATCTCACTTGGTTTCTAGCCGACCCTAATAGGCTAGTGGCAACTCTTTTTTATGCAAAGTTTTTTTTTTAAAAAAAATCCCAATGTCATGCTGGGTATGAGCTTGGGAGAGCCTGCGCCTAATTATGGGCCATAGGCCCGTTTTTTAGGCAATATCCCTAAACCTGTTCCCTCCCCTCAAGGGAAATGTCACGACAACCTAGCGACTCCACTAGGGACTTGGTTTTAAACCGTAGAGGACTTAGGCCAAAATTAATCTTGTTCAAAAATATTTTTGTTTGGCAGCGAGGATTCCAGGTACGCCCCTAACATTAAAAGTGTTAATTTTTTTTGCATAATGGGAGGTATAAGGAGAAGTGTTTGCTCAGCTTTGTCTTGCAGGGAGGTGTAGAAACATATGATTTATTTTTTTATGTACGGAGTGTTATTTTCCTATAAATTGTTGTTGTGCATATATCCTTTGCATTGCACTACACCTTACCACGCACAACCTACCGCTGGACCTGGGCCGCATAAAATTACTTAGGATAGTGTTGAAGTGGATACCACTCCGACTACAAGCATGTAGTACAAGTCGCCCATCTCAATCCCGAAATTTTCTTTCTTGATGTCAGAGGTCCCCACCTTGATTTGCGAGCATGCGACATGGGTCGGTTCTTTGACGAAGCCGGAGTCATGGGTAACACGACCTAGCCGCGAGCTTGTTGGTTCAGTCTTATGATCCCATGGCTCCATTTTGAGCCGGATAGAGTAGAAATTGAACCACATCTCATGTGCATGTCGATGTAATTGAAAAAAAAAAAAACAGAGACAAAGGTTGGCACCCATTGGAAGTATCATTTTCCTTTTTATTTGCTCATTTTGTATTGAACTTTCATCTTGAAATTTGCGAACATCAATCGATTGCGCTCAGTGCCGTAGGCTTATAATTGAAAAAATTGACAATCACTTTTGATAAGTGAACATTGAATGCAAGTTCTAATCACTTTGATTTAGCACTGTTGAACATATGATTTTGTTTAAATTTCTAGTTATGGGCTCAAAACCATTTAAAAAAACAAAAACAAAACAAAACAAACTTTCAAGTTGTGATTTTATATTGGGGTACAAAAATTGAACTTGCATTTTTTATCAATCATCCTCACATTTTGGGACTAAAATGCAAATCATTTTGTGTACAAATTTCTCAAAATAGAAGTCACTTCATTTTTCTAGGAGTAAAATCACAAATCAATCTTTCAAAAATCAATGACCCTTTTGCATACGAAACTTTTGGAATAAAAGTGAATATTCGATTGATAGCCGTGGATTGATTATTTAAATGATGTATTCTCTTATGATAAAATCTTGGCGAAATACTAAAACCCTGTAATAAGGACTATAAGGCATGTATTGTCACCTCAATTTTGTTGTAAGAAGCGACCTCATTGATAGATCATTTTCTCATTCTCTGACATTGTCGTTTTTTTTTTTTTTTTTTTTTGCAGGTTACGCGTGATACTCCATGACATTCTCATGTTTGACCACATAAAGATATGAATCTAAAGCTAAGACAAGAGTTGATTTTTACTCTTATTTATACAAGAGTTTCTTGTATTTTATAAATGTTCTCATTCTTGTTAAGAATCATGTTTTCCATTTTTGGTTTTGATTGCGAATCCAATTGATGCTTCCGTAAATCATGCGACTCGCATTTTTTAACGATGGAATTCAATTTCATGAAAATCATCCCTTAAAAAAAAAAATCAGAAGTGTTTCAAGTGAACCTTTATGTCTACCTTCCAAAATGAATTTCAAGAAAACTTTACTTAAGACCCTCTCTTCACGTGGTCATTTTCTCGGGCTCATGGAACTCAAGGAGTAAGCATGCGTTGACGCTTCGTCGATGCCAATCTTTCATAAAGGCGAAACGAAGTTGAGTTCCGTTCTAGGAAATTTCTTTATTTGAAGGGAAATGACGCAAATGCCCATCGATCTTGTTCACTTTGCATGATGAGATAAATGAAGGGAGTTGTCAAGCGTCCAAAAAGGCGAAGTCGAAGGAAGAGTAAACTGTATCGATTCCAATTACCTGTTTCTGATACCATTTCTAGTATGACTTTATTTTCATTATCAAGGAGACATCAAGAGTACCAAGTTTTGTAACGTTCCAACAAATGCGATGGAGCGTTATTAAGTCATGTTCATCTTAAATAAAGAAATATTCAAATAAAACAAAGGGGTAATATTACCCCTTCCTCCATAAGAGACACCTTGGGATGTTGATTGCCCAACTTTGAAAAGGGATGTATTTCGTTCCTAAACTCGATTCACTTTAGTATAAAAAAAAATGACATATCCTTTTCTTTGGTACAGGACGGACTCGAACAGAACAAAGATTTGTCAAATAAAGAGGAGTGGGAGAACAACGTTTGATTTAAAGAAAAATTTCTCCTACCCACCAATGAAGTGTGCTGGAACAACATTGTCAAATTCATCAAAAATGATGTATCATTCCTTAGTTGAACCTAATTAAGAATGGAGATAACTCGTTTCATCTCCCCTTCTTACAGGGTGATAAATAAAAAAAAGAAGAAGAAGTTGCGTATTGACCGTAGAAGCGGCGCCTTCTACCAAGGAATCAGGAAAACGTCAAACCCTTAAAGGCGAATGCAAGGGAAAGGTATTGTCGAGTTACCAAATATCCACGAAGGTGAATCCAAGAGATGTTAGCGCCCAAAAGGATGAAAGCGAATGAAGGGTAATAATGTATCGTTTCTAACATTTCAATCCTTAAAGATTTTTGCACTAACATATTCTTTCACATTCTTTATAGGGTTATCGAGTCACCATGCCGCAAGTAAGTACCCTTCTTCTCATTTTTTTTCTTTTTTCTTTAAAAAAAAGAAGAAAAAATAAAAAAGAACGGAGAATTTCTATTACAAAAAAGAACCTTTGGCGCTTTCCTAGATAAGCACAAAATGAATAATTGAGAAAAAAATTTCTACAAACTTTTTTAGCATCCTTTTTATCTCAAAATTGTTTTCTCACTTTGTGGGTTATTCATTTTGAATCAAATTTTCCTATGGAGATTGATCTACTCATATGATCTTGACATAGTGAAGTAGAGACGTTGACCATGTCAAACAAGAAGTGCTTAGGATGAAGAGAGGCAAATCCATTTCCAAACACATTCTTCCAACACTTTTGAGAGTTGAGTGAAAAACAACATTCTCTTAGGACAAAGGATTCATTCGCATTGAGCGCAAAGATCGAAATGATAAAGGCATTTCCTTCATTAATCCCAAGCATTGCACTAATCTCTTACTACCCCTTTAGGCAAAATAAAGATGATCCTTCAAAGTATCCCTGTCGAGAATGACCCTACATTGGGAAATGTTCTATTACTTTCATTTGCATCAATCTTCTGGTGGTAGTTTCAGAGGAGTTATCATCAGAGCTTGACTCATCCTAAGGTGAAGAAGAGCATTTCCTTCTCCACCTAAACATTGATACCCATTGCTTTAACCAATTTGGGCCTGATTGTTCATTTCTAAACTCCGAGCAGTGATCATCTCCCTTTACTGGGGCAAGGCATAAAGATTGACCACGTGCAATTGACATTTACAAGAAAACGTGAAAAGTATCTTGAAAGTCATAAGAGCTCAAAAAGTTCAAAGAGTAAAAAGCTCGACAAACTAGGGGGCATGAAAAAGCAGTGTGCCTGGTAAAAGTAAGGCCAATGTCCGTCAAGAAAAATAGCCAAATGCTGCATTTTATGTGAAAGAAAAATTATTAAAGTCAAAGTGCTTGAGTAAAAAAATCATCGCAAGAGCAAAGGAAATTGGATTAAGAAGCAAAGCTCCCATGCAGAAATGATTAATCAAGGGACTTTCGAGATGTGATGTGTTTCAAAAGCTAAATGTTTTCGAAAGATCGAGCGACCTGGTGACGATGCCATGATGATCACCGACTCTTAGAAAACCCCCTTGAAAATTTTAAGCCTTTTGAGCCTTTCCCGAGCCAACATTACAACCCTCTTTCGAAGTCTTTTCTGATTGGGATGGTTTGAGTGAAAATGAGAATTCCACAAAGAAGCTAATGCTTGAAGGAGTGGAAATAATTCTATCTTGTCTTATCTTCCAAGTTCTCGACTTGTAAACCCGATGAAGATAGACTAATGTTCACTTATTGGCCTCAAAGCAAAAATTCCTTTATGTAAGTCCTAACCGAGCCTATATTGCAGTCCTTTCAAAATACCTTTTTGATTGATTAGATTGTGCTTATTACGAATATTTCTAAAAGCCTTTGACGTGGGTTATGTGAGATACCCTCAGCAATCAGTTACTTCCCACGCAAATGGATGGAACCAAGCAGTCATTTTATCGAAAGTGTGTGAGAAACTCCTTCTGACTAAGAAGCTCTAATATGGCATGCTTACTAAGCCTTTTTTCACGAGTCGTAGCCGTTCTGATAAGAACTTGACTCCCAGAGAATTTGATGATTAATGATATATCCCCAAGCAAGATGACAATTTGCGCCATATGATGCTGATTGACATTGAATGTTTTTCAAAAGCATTTGGACTTAGCTTGATTATCATGTTCAATTAATGCTACGATATTGCCAATACGTCTCCTAATGACATCTTTAATGACATTTGCTCAAGTTGAGTATGACAGGATTCCTCAATGAAGCCACGCAGTTTTCAAGAGGTTAGCGGGGGCTTCCCTAAAAACTAAAGATTCATGGTCAGCCTTAAACCATGTCATCTCCAGAAGTTCATGGTTAGCTTTAAACCATGCCATTTCACAAGGTTCATGGTCAGCCTTAAACCATGTCATTTACAAGGTTCGTGGGTCTATCCTTAAACCACGCTTTTAAAATGTTTATGAGTCTATCTTTAAACTGCGATTTTTCAAAAGGTTCATGGTCAACCTTAAACCACATCATCTACAAATGTTCATTGGTTTTCCTCAAATTATGCATTTTCAACCCGGTCGAAACCCGTTGTTACACGGTGAGACCTCATTTTTCTCCTTCTTATGACCTGATGGGCTTTTGTAGCCCAGAGTCTCCCTCTCTTCTTATGACCTAGTGGATTTCTGTAGTCCGGAGTCTTCCTCTCTTCTTCTTATGACTTGGTGGGCTTCTATAACCCGGAGTCTCTCTATCTTCTTCTTATGACCCGGTGGACTTTTGTAGCCCGGAGTCTCCCTCTCTTCTTATGACCGAGTAGGTTTCTGTACCCCGGAGTCTTCCTCTTTTCTTCTTATGACTCGGTGGGCTTCTGTAACCCGGAGTCTTCCTCTCTCCTTATAACCCGATGGGCTTTTGTAGCCCGGAGTCTTCCTTTCTTCTTATGACCCGATGGGCTTTTGTAGCCCGGAGTCTTCCATTCTTCTTATGACCCGGTGGGCTTCTATAACTTGGAATCCCTTTCCTTCTTCTTATGACCCAGTGGACTTCTGTAGCCCTGAGTCTTTCTCCTTCTTCTTATGACCCAGTGGGCTTTTGTAGCCTGGAGTCCTTCTCATTTTCCTTCTTCTTATGACCCGGTGGGCTTTTGTAGCCTGGAGTCCTTCTCCTTCTCCTTCTTCTTATGACCCGGTGGGCTTTTGTAGCCCAGAGTCCTCCTACTTCTTATGACCTGGTGGGCTTATGTAGGCCAGAGTTTTCCTCTCTTCTTCTTATGACTTGGTGGGCTTCTGTATCTCAGAGTTTTCTCTTCCTCTTATTGACAAGACGCGCTTCCATAGTTATGAGTCCTTTTCCGACGACTTGATACATGCCTATGCACCTAAGGTCTCTCTATCACCAAAATAATTTAAGTGTCTTCTGTTTTTGAATGCAACCTCTTCGAGGCTACATTCAAAGAGGGGTAGCTATTGACACATATTTTTTTTTATTTTCAAGCACATAAAAAAATCTATTTAAAAAATTGATACAATAAAAAAGAGGCCGCGGGGGTCTGGTTGAGTGGGATCCGGCCTTGGCCCAACCCGCCCCCTTTTCCTCTTCTCTTCCCCCCGCGTGGGCCTCCGGCCCAGGCCCTCTTTTTTCCTTTTTCTTTTTCCCTTGCATGGCCAAGCCACCTCATCCCTTTTGGCCCGGCCCGTGCTCGAATTTGCCTACTTCTTCAGTCGTCTTCTACACAGGGAAGCAATGAAGCAGAAAGCAGCCGCTCGGAACAGAAAGGAGCCGCGACAGGGGGGCAACATGATCGCATGGCAGGCGAGCGGCGCGATCTTAGAGTCAGAGCCAGCTAGCAGAGGCCACTGGTTGGTCAACGGAGGCCATGCGCGCGAGCCGAGGGAGCGAGAAAAGAGAAAGAAAAAGGGCAGAACTTGAGGAGACCAAGGCAAAGCGAAACATAGAGAAAAATGGAGGAAGAGGAGACCCTCGGTGGAATTGTCGATCGTCGCTAGAGCTGCCAGTCGCTTCCAACCCTGCCAGAACCTAGAGAACAAAACAAAAAGAAGAAAGGGAAGAAAATGTAGAGAGGAAAAGGGGAAGAATCGAGAGAGGAGAGGAGGCGAAAAGAGGGGGAACTCATCGAGGCTATCGCCACCAATGCATCTCTTGGTCATTGCTACCGCCGCCGACGCGTCTCCATGCTGCCGCTGCCGCTGCCGCCGTCGACGCATCTCTGAGCCGCCATTCTCGCCTTAACTCAGGTTGGTATTTCATCAAATACCTAGTGTGCGTTTCTTGAGCTCGAGCTGGCCGGAGCTTGTTTCGCCCGTTTTGGGCGAGCTCCGGCCTCCATAAGTCCCCCATAGTTCGCCGTTCATTGTGGGGTCATTTGCTGAGAATCCCAAGCCAGCCTCGAATCCCCGTTAGGACGGAAGCCGCTTGGTTCGCTAGTGCTCACCACCTGTTTGCCGTAATGCCCGAGCGGGCTCTCTCTCCCCGAAGCTCCTTCACGTGGAGCCCTAGAACCCCTGGTTGCTAGAGGGACACTGTCGCGGCCAGGGAAGCCGAGCCATCCCCCCACCTGGCCAAGGCGTGCCGTCGTCGACGTGTGCCTTCTCGACACCCCTGGTCGCGACTCGGAAGTCGCGACCAAAGGGGGGCTGGCCAAGTGGGCCATATCACAAATCTGGCCCACTCGACTCTTGTTTTCGCTTGGGCCCAGCTCTTGGGCCCAAGTTGGGCTGAGGTTAGGCCCGACCAAGGACGATCGAGCCTAACCCAATCGAGCCGGACTCAGTCAAACCGGACCCGACCCGACCAGGTCGAGTAGGGTCGAGACTCAACCCGACCCGACCCGGTCCGGGCAAAACTAAAAATAAAAACTTTATAAAAAATTATTTAAAAATTAAAAATTTTGAAAATTAAAAAATTAATTTTTTAAAAAAGAAATTCGAAAATCCAAAAATGTAGTATTTGGTTTAGAATTGCTATGTTTTGCATTCTTAGTGTAATTAGACCTTTATTTGCTCGTATTTTGATTATATCGTATGTTTAATTTGCATATCTAATTATGTTTAATTGCACGTGTTTAATTTTACTGTAATTAGGATCTTAGTAGCTATGATTGTTACTTTAATGATTGTGCACTCGCATGATCACCTCACATGTTAGTAGATGTGTGTAAAAATCAATCCAAACTGGCTGATAAAAATATTTTCTTTTAAAATGAACAAGATTAGGTACCGAAAGAATACTAATTGGTCAATTAGTGTAATCAAGTCCACGACCCTAAATTCTCTGGTTCCGTAGGAAGTAAGAAACACTCTCATACCTCATTTGATTTCTAACCGACCCCAATAGGCTAGTGGCGACTCATTTTGTGCAAAAATTTTTTAAAAAAAAAATCTCAATGTCATGCGAGGTATGGGCTTGGGAGAGCTTACGCCTAATCATGGGCCATAGGCCCGTCCTTTAGGCAATACCCCTAAACCCGTTCCCTCCCCTCGAGGGGTAGGTCGCGACAGGTATATTTTGAGTCTAAACATTGAGCAAGTTCTAGACATTAAAATCTAGTCAATCAAATGAATATGTTCTGAGTCTAAACATTGAACGAGTTCTAAACATTAAAAATTGGTAAATCAAATGGGTATGTTCTGAGTCTAGACAAACAAACACATTCTGGTTGTAAATTCTGAACAATTAAAATGGTAAATTCTGGCTTGATAAAGGTTTATAGAACAAAAGAGCAGATCCAACAATGAACAAATTTATGAATGGACAGATTTAGCAATGGACATAATCAATAGATGAGTGGATTCAATGAGAATTAGATTCAAATTTAGTGAAGTCTGCCTGAACCAATAAACAGACTTATCAACAAATAGATTTACAAGTTAGCAGATTCAGCAAGTGAACATATTCGAGCAGACTTACAAATATATAGATTCTATCTTAAGAAATTCCAACAGAAATAAGTGAAACAAACAGATTTTGACTAGTAGAATTCCAATAGAGCGTAGCAGAACAAACATGCAATAGATAACTATGGCAAAACGACCAGATTGTAACTACTTAGACTGAGGCAGAAAGAAGCAGAATGAACATGTAATAGATTATCAAGACAAATATAGTAAAATGACCAGATTCTAACTATTTAGAATGAAGCAGAAATAAGTAAAACGAATATGTAATAAGTCATCAAGACAAAAATGGCATAATGACCGGGTTCTAACTACCTAGAATGAGGCAAAAAAAAAAAAAAAAAAAAAGCAGAACAAACATGCAATAGGTTATCAAGAAAAAGATGGCAGAATGGCCAGATTCCGACTACCCAAAACGAGGCAGAAAGAGGCAGAACGAACATGTAATGGATTATTAAGGCAAAAACAATATAATGACCAGATTCTAACTACCCTGAATGAGGTAGAAAGAAGTAGAATGAACATGCAATGAGTTATCAAGACAAATATAACAAAATGAGCATGTTTTGACTACCCAAAATCACACAGAACAAACCAAAGAGAAGCATAATGAACTTGCAAGAAATTATCAAGCCACTTAACAACCACCATACCTACATTAAGACTTCATCTCTCACCCAACCAATCAAGATAAAAGTAACTAAGTAAATTTAAGCTAACTTAACACTAGAAATTTCACTTACCTTGAACGAACGCAAACCACGAACTACCAATTGTCTTTAACACCTTAATTGTTCTTGAATACGAGGCTTTGCTCTCCAAATTCTTGGATTATTAAGTGGAAAAATAAAACATGCATCTTTTGCTTGGGTTTTCTTTTTTCTTTTTTTGAAGGAATGAAAAATGGGTCTTTGGCAAGATAAAATGAGTTTTGTTAAAATTAATTAAGATAATTTAATTTCTTGCAATGCTAGGTGAAAATTGCATGTTAATGTTCAATTTAATGTGGAAATAATGCAAAGCAAGGTCTTTGCACGTGGCCAAAGAAAATGCATGAAGAAAATGAGTTATCTTGAAATAATCCATAGTTTGTTTAAGTGTAAAAGAATTTAACCACAAGATATTATGTTCTAAGAGTGCATGTCTATGTAAACCTTTGTTCAACGATATGTGACACTTTTAATTTTAACTAATAAATTTTGCAATGGAAAATGTAGCAAGCAGAATGTATTCTCCTTCTTCTAGCACATTGAGACAAATTATTCAACAATATTATTATTAATTAAATAAAACTTACGTGATTAATAACAAAAATTAATTAGTAAGACTATAATAATTTAATTAATACCATTCTATTATTAACACACACATAATTCAATTCAGACGCCAAACCCGAGACAATTTAAATTTATGAAAATTATTGACCGCGTCCCACAAAATTTACAAATTCGATTAAAGTTTCCGTGTGTTTGTCTGAATACTAAGTCAAATAATACTTAGCTCAAAATCTAAGTTTCATTATTATAACAGGAGTTTCCGAATATTACATAATCATCAATACGGAAATTCCGGATGTCACAACTTCCTTATGGTGCCTTAGTAACTAGATTTTTCAAGTATTTTCATATTCAAACTCCTTCCAACCTATGCTCCAGAACCCTTCCTTCTCCGCATATTGGTTTCAAGATGATTTCCAAGATAAGATTAAAGAATATCTCTGATGTTTGGGGACGTGCGGACCTGAAGTGCCTTAATTTTGCCCAAAGGGACACTTAAGTGCCATAACTTACGAAAGGTACACTTAAGTGCCAAAATCGGAGTAAAATGGATCACTTTAGTGCCAATCCGGCCAAAATGTCGACGTGGCATTTTCCGGCGAACGAAGCCCAAAACGACACCGTTTTGCACGCTGACGCGGCCAAAAAGGCGTCGTTTTGGGCTGACGTAGTAAAAAAATATAAAAAAATTAACTAAATTAAATTTAAAATTAAATTTAGTTAAAATATTTAAAAATAATAATTTTAAAATTAAATTTAGTTAAAATATTTAAGAATAATAATTTTAAATTAAATTTAGTTGAAATATTTAAAAATTAATAATTTTAAAAATTAAAAAAAAATTAAAAGGGGGAGGCGGCCGAGGATTTAGCCCTCGCCCCGCCGCGCCGCCGCCGCCGCCGCCCGGAAGGGCCGGCGACGGCGGTGGGAGGGTCGGCCAGGGTCGCGCGGGCCCTCACGGGTCGGCGACCCCGGCCGACCGGCGGCAAGGCTCACGAGCCCTCGCCCCCGGATCGGGCGAGGGCCGTCGACCTCGCCGGATGCTGGGAGGGCTCGTGGCCCTCGCCGGATCCGGGCGAGGGCCGCGAGTCCGCGCCACGATCTAGGGAGGGTCGCGGCCCTCGCCCGATCTGGGCGAGGGCTCACGACCCCGGCCGACCCTCCCCGCCGTCGCCGGCCCTTCCCGACGACGGCCGAGGGCTAATCCCTCGCCGCCTCCCCACTTTTTTTTAAAATTTTTTAAATTTTTAATTTTTCAACTACATTTAATTTTTAAATTATTATTTTTAAATATTTTAACTAAATTTAATTTTAAATTTATTAATTTTAAAATTTTAACTATATTTAATTTTAAATTTAATTTAATTAATTTTTTACCACGTCGCCCAAAAACGACGTCGTTTTGGGCGCGTCGCTGGAAAAATGTCACATCGGCGTTTTGGCCGGACTTTTGGCCAGGAATGACACTCAAGTGATCCGTTTTCTTCGAATGTGACACTTAAGTGTACCTTTCGTAAGTTATGGCACTTAAGTGTCCATTTGGCCAAAGTTATGACACTTAAATCGTTCTTTTGCCGATGTTTGGGAGCATATGAAGAAAGAGTTTGCTAGTTTGACCAAGACAAGCACTGCGGCTGAGAAAAAGAGGAAAGGAAAGAGTGTAGTCTCCAGAACTCCAAAAAGAAATATATCAGTCCTCTTGCTGAGGATGAGGATGAAGATGAAGATGAGACTTTCTCTGATGTAGTTACAAGTATTGCCATGAGAGACTTAGTCACTGGCGTGGCTAATTTTGAAGAAGAGGTCGAAGAAAGTGAGAAAGAACAGGAAGAAGAAATTGAAGAATAAGAAACAAGAGGAAAAAAAAGGAGATGAGGGAGACAGAGAAGGAACAAACAGAGAAAGTGACCAGGAGGAAGAAGAGATAGACAAAGAAGGAGATGATGATGGTGCAGAGACCAGCTATTAATGTGGGTATTTCTGTTTCCAGAGTAGGATCTGCAGCTTGTTGTATGAGAACATGAAGGAAACGAAGAGGAACTTGACCAGTAGAAGGGTACTGAAGATGTCATGCCCCGATCCTCGGGCATGCACCCATCCCTCACCTGGTCAATTAAATAGCGACGTCCCAGAACGCATCGTCGACTCATTCATTTCAGTACGCATGCGGAAGCATATAAATAATCCTCAGACAATAAACCAATGGGATAAGAAAGTGGGATTAAAAATCTCGAACCTGAAAAACCATTACACTTATATACATATATAACCATTGAGTCATATATATACATACAGTACACTAATAGGTCAGGTTCTAATCAAAGCTAGTCCAACAACAAAGTTTGAAAACAGGGGTGGGGTTTCAATCCTCTCCTAGATCCTCCTCCGGGTCCTCCTCTAGGTTCTCCTCGACGATCTCTCCTTCTTCCTCACTCCAGCTAGAGCCTACGGCTAAGTACACTGGAGAGTTAGAATCGCCCTCGAGTTTGGGATCTTTCACATCTATCACGGATCCAGCCTTAGGATCTGTTGTCCCCTTCCCGAACGCAACCTCCAAAACGTACAGAGGTACATCAGATTCCGGCATAGGACCCACCCTTTGTCCATCGCTGTAATGGCGATACCACGACCGGTATTCATGGGGCACCTTGTGGGGTAGGCTCTCATCAACCCAGACAGTGGCTTTCACCAATACATATTACAATCTTTCGGGGTGATGGTGTATCGGAATGTGATAACCTATTTCGGTGAATTTATTGGGCTGACCAAATCGTTCGAGAGGTGGTGGGGGTGCTGCCATCTATGGACTTGAAATGTTGTCCCACAACAGAGTGAGACTACGTCTCAATAAGTTTTACTCTCTAAAACTCAATTAGGAAGAAAATACGCCATAAGGGCTGCCTAAACACAATCATAGGTCGGAGGACTTACCTTTGTCTCAATTTCCTTCCTGCAAATCGATACCATTTAATACTTCATTGAATCATATCAACAATCAAACCACTTAATCAGATTAAATCATCGATCAATCGACTCAGTCGATTCCATGTCATCAGACCATCACTTGGTCAAAACAATATTATTTATGAGTCTGATCAAAATCCAAGACTGCTCACCCTATATGATATATAGATAGTAGCTTGCCCCAAAGGCGAATAGATAGTATACTGTTCATTCTCTAAGATGACATATCGAGTCACCGAGCTAGTATTGCATACCGTTCATTCTCTAAGATGACATATCGAGTCATCGAGCCGATATAATATATCGTCATTTCTCCAAAATGACATATAGAGTCACCAAGCTGATATAGTATATCGTCCTATCTCTAAGATGATATATAGAATCACCGAGCCGATATAGTATATCGTTCTATCTCCAAGATGACATATAAAGTCACCGAGCCAATATAGTATATCGTTCTATCTCCAAGATGACATATAGAGTCACCGAGCCGATATAGTATATCGTTCCGATCGTACAATTAATTTACCATTTTTATCATACCCGATAAAAATGCACGTGAGTGGGTACACGGCCGACCTTAGCCAAAATACAATATTTTCATTTTTGAACCTCCCACTATTTTCAACAGTCCCAAAATAAATCTCTGGCACTGTAAACTGACGCTCGGTAATTTTCCAGTTAATTACCAAAATTATCCATTTTTGGAATTAAATACCCACAAACATTAGTTACAATCAATTCGCACAATCAGGTACTCAATTAAATAAACAGAGAGCACCACCTGCAATCAACACAAATTCCGGTCACCGGCTATCTCAGTCTAATTTCTGAAAAATAAATAAATAAATAATTACGAAAAATAATAAATAAATGTCAATAAATCCAATTTAGGCCCGTAATTCCTAATTGGACGCCGAAATGGACCCGGAAAATTTTTGAGTCGCTCTAGATAAATACTAGAGCTTGTCTATGCCTTAATTGCACTAACTATCCACCTAACATGCATCGGTAATTAATTAAATTTCACTAATCAATTCTAACTAACCACTTAATCCTAGCTTAATCTAGACTAATCAATCTCTAAGCGTGATTAACCTACCAAGCGAGGATTAGCGAGTTAAACTTACTTGCTCGGCGATCCGGTCGGTGCAAATCGACGGGGACACTGTTGGAGAAAACTTTCTTATTTTTTTTGAAGTTAACAAAACGTTTCCATCGATCCCAGTCGAAAACTTACGACTATCGTTAAAGTTTGAAGACCTCCAGACTCAAGATTTAAAGTCTACCCTCACTGATAGCTTCCAGACCAACGAAGAAAAGATTTATTCGATAAAGAAGGCTTATCCAAATGTGAGTATATCTTTAAGGATTTGGTTTGTACGGTTGAAGAAAATCTTACGGCTGGAGATAGCATCTCGTGATCAATTATTCTTATTGAAATTAATTCGGGATAATTAAATCTGTTGATTAGCGAAGTATACATGGAAGTTTCTACTTATGGAAACTTAGATCCTGATTGTATGAGCGAGCAGGATTGGTGGGCTATCATCACATTCCTTAAATAACTCGAGATCTCCCTAATTGATTCTATTCAACGGATAGATTGGAATAACTCATTTGGAAGGTGCCAACGGTTATAATGGCATAGAGGAGTATATAAGGAAGACGCTCAAGTTGTTTGAGTGTGTGCGTGAAAGAAAAATTCCAAAATCTGAAGTTCCTAATTCTTTGCCGATTCAATCGCTGAGCTTAAGTTGTACTCAAAAGAGAGATTAAATATTTGTGAGATCTTGAGGAAGTGTAGTAGAGTCTTTACACTGTGGAATCAAGGACGTGAGACTATAAAATCTCTTTTGGTTCTTAATGGAATCCAGCCAGTGGGTTGTCAGTGCAAGAGAGTTGACGTAGGCTTGGTCTAAGCCAAACCACTATAAACCTTATGTTTCAATTCTCTTTCCCTAAACTTTTTACTTTAATTCGTAGTCTTATATAACTGTTTACAGTCTTTTACATCTTCAGTCTATTATTTTCAAAAGACGAATTAAGTTGTTAAGTTTTGCAAAAATTTCTTTAACACCTATTCACCCCCCCTCTAGGTTTTTCTTACTAGCCCTATCAATTGGTATCAAAGCCTGTGTACTCATTTATTTGAAGTGTTTTTACTTCTGAGTTAAAGATCTATGGCTAGTATGTTGGTTCCAGGTTTGGTTGAAGGCCAGAGCAACACCAAACCACCTTATTTTGATAGAAATGAATACAACATATGGAAAAACAAGATGAAAGCATTCCTAAGATTGAAAGATCCTCTGGAATGGGATGTAGTAGAAAAAAGAATCATTCCTAAAGCTGCATCAGTTTCAGAAAGATGAAAAGAAGTTGCAGATGCTAGCGAGATGACTCAAGAAGAAATAACCAAGAGACAAGCTCTTGATGCTAAAGCAATTTACTCTGTATATTGTGCGTTATCTCCTACTGAGTATAACAGAATATTTTCTTGTGAAACATCCAAAGAAATTTGGGATAGACTGCACATTACCTATGATGGAACTAATCGAGTGAAAGAAACAAGAATTAATATTCTACTCGGACAGTATGAAGTCTTCAAGATGAAGCTAGGAGAATCTATCACTGATATGTTTAGTCGTTTTATTGAAATTGTAAATGGTCTAGAGTATCAGGGATAGCCAATCTCAGGACCAATGAAGGTCAAAAAATTGCTGCGTGGACTCTCCAAATACTAGAATCACGTAAAGACTTCAATAAGGGAAACACAAAGGATCATGCTGCTTTCTGTAGACGAACTGGTTGGCACACTTCAGTCTCATGAAGTGGAGCAAATCAACGAGGATGAAGATCCTAATGGTAAGAAGTCAATTGCTTTAAGATCTAACGACAATTCTGATATTATAGATTCTAAAGATGATATGGACGATGAAGAGTTAGTTCTTATGATAAAGAGGTTCGGGAAACTGAACAAAAAGGGAAGAAGATTCAATTGGAAGAAACAAAGCACTCAAAAGTTTCAAATCAAATCAATTGAAGATGATGAAGCCAATAAAGATGTGATCTGTTTTGAATGCAAGAAAAAGGGACACATTAGACCCAACTATCCTCTATTGAAGAAAAAGAAAGGAAAAGCTAAGAAATACAAGAAAGCTCTCAAAGTAGAGATATGGAGTGATACTGAATGCGAAGAAAGTGATGAAGATTATGCCAACATTTGTCTAATGGAAAAATCAGAATCAGACTCAGACTCTAAGATAGATACAGACTCAGACTCAGATAGCAAAATTGAGGTAAGCAATCTAAAAATTCATACTCGAAATACATTGATGAGCTTTGTCTTAGTCTCAAAACCTCTCTTAAGAGGATTTCTGAGCTAAAAGGGGAGAATTCTACAATGAAGTAATAGGAAAATTCTTGGAAATTTTTTTTTGAAAATTTAGACAAAAATTTTGTTGTTTTAAAAGAAAATGCAGACTCTCTTTCAAGAGAAAATACATTTTTGAAAAATGACATTTTAAATATTTCAAAAAGATTTTCAATAGGATCTGAAAAGTTGGAAAATATTCTTTCAGTACAAAAACCTTATTTCAACAAGTTAGGCTTGGGAATGACTTCAAAAACTATTCATCTAATTGATTTTCCAAAAGTGAATGAACGAATCAAACAAAAACCTACAAATTTTTTTTACAGAAATCATTTTCAAAAGGCCTTTGTAAAACCTGTTGGCCGAAGTGCTCTCAAATGTTCAAAGCGCAACAGCTTAGAACACTTTGAGAAAGAATGACCTATGGTTTGGAGACCTATTAAGAAGGAATGGACAAAGATTGCATATTGCACTAACTCCTCTGGACCCAAGAAAATGCGGGTACCAAAGAAAGCTCGAGTTTCTTTTTTAATTGCAGGTCACTATCAAGAAAAATGTTAAATGGTATTTGGATAGTGGCTGTTCAAGACATATGATTGGAGATTCAAGTTGTTTTATAAAACTTATTCAAATGAATGATGGAAAAGTCTCTTTTGGTGGAATTAGCAAAGGAAGAATTGTTGGGTGTGAAACTGTAAAGATTGAAAATCTCACAATCAACAATGTCTTCTTGGTGGAAGGATTAAATTACAATCTACTCAGCATTAGCCAATTGTGCGACACTTGATTCAAAATCAATTTCCAAGAATCAGTATGTTCGGGAACTAGTAAAGATCTTTCTCAATCTTTTACTGGACGAAGACATGGGAACATCTATCTTCTGGATATAAAACCAAAAAAATCTCAATGTCTAATTTCAATTCAAGATGAAGCAAATATTTGGCATAGAAAGCTTGGCCATGTCAACATGAAGCAAATTGCCAAGATCTCTTCCAAGAACCTTGTTCGTGGGCTGCCCAACCTGAAGTTTAAAAAATCTGACTTATGCACACCATGTGTGTTGGGAAAACAGGTTAGAATTTCTTTTAAACCAATAAATCAAGTTTCTACTAATCGTATTTTGTAGCTTCTGCATATGGATGTCTTTGGAATAACCAGAAATAAAAGCATTGGTGGAAAGAGATAGTGCCTAGTAATTACAGATGATTATTCTCGATTTACTTGGGTTCACTTTCTAGCAAATAAGTTTGAAACCTTTTCACACTTTTCAAAATTTGCCAAGAAAGTTTAGAATGAGAAAGGATATGTCATTTCAAGCATACAAACAGACCATGGAGGTGAGTTTGAGAATCAAGACTTTGCAAAATTCTGTGATGAATCAGGTTTTCAGCATGTTTTCTCATCTCCATACACTCTAGAACAAAATGAAGTTGTGGAAAGAAAGAATAGATCTCTGCAAGAAATGGCAAGAACTCTTTTAATAGAAAGTAATATTTCTTCTCATTTTTGGGTTGAAGCAGTTTCTGCAGCTTGCTATATTATTAACAGAGTATTCTTAAAGCCTATTTTGGAGAAAACTCCCTATGAGTTATTCAAATGAAAGAAGCCAATTGTTTCTTACTTTCATGTGTTTGGTTGCAAATGTTTTGTTTTGAAAAATGCAAATGATTGAACTAGTAAGTTTGAAGAAAAATTAGATGAAAGAATTTTCCTTGGCTACTCTACCTCAAGCAAAGCTTACAGAGTATTCAACAAGAAGACTCAGTCCGTGGAAGAATCTATGAATGTCAAATTTCAAGACTCTTTGCAAAATCAACTAATTCAGACTCAACATAAAGAATCTGAACCTGCTTCAGACTTTACAAAGTCTACCTCCATTGAAGCAACTCAGGCCTCTCAAAATCAACAATGGACGGAAATTGAAAAATCAACTAAAGCATAAGATCAGCAAACTGTCAGATCGACTAGTAACTAGAAGCACAAGTCTAGTCATCCCAAAGAACTTATCATCGGTGACATTGATGAATGGATTCGCACCAGATCCAAAAAGCAAGAAGAGTCTAGCGCCGTGGCACTTATTTCTGAAATAGAACCCAAAAGCATAGAAGAAGCTTTAGTTGACGAAAGCTGAACTGAAGCAATGCAAGAAGAACTCAGACAGTTTAGTATTAACAATGTATGGGAATTAACTCCTAAACCAAAAGGTAAATCCATTATTGGAGCTAAATGGGTTTTCAGGAATAAGATGGACGAAAAATGAAAAGTGGTCAGGAACAAAGCAAGACTCGTGGTCAAAGGATATACGCAAGAAGAAGGGATGGACTATGATGAAACCTACGCACCAGTAGCTAGGTTAGAAGCAATTAGATTATTACTTGTTTTTGCCTGTTATAAAAATTTCAGGTTATTCCAAATGGACGTCAAGAGTGCATTCCTAAACGGAATTATCCAAGAAGAAGTCTATGTGGAACAACCTCCCGGATTTGAAGATCCAAAGAGACCAGACTCAGTATTCAGACTGAAAAAGGCTCTATATGAATTAAAACAAGCATCTTGAGCATGGTATGATAGATTAAATAAGTTTCTAATTTAAAACGGTTTTGTCAAAGGAAAAGTGGATACTACCTTGTTTATTAAAAGGGAAGGTAAAAACTTTCTACTTGTTCAAATTTATGTTGATGATATTATATTTGGATCACCTAACGAAAACCTGTGCAAGAAGTTTTTTAAGTTTATGCATAATGAATTTGAGATGAGCATGATTGGTGAATTTTCTTTCTTTCTCGGATTACAAGTGAAACGATTGAAGGAATGAATTTTTATTCACCGAGAAAAATATGCAAAAGAACTTATTAAAAACTTCGGATTGGAGAATTGCAAAAAAACTGAGATACCAATGTCAAGTTCTTCGAAACTGGACAAAGATGAAGGAGGAAAGAAAGTTGACTAGAAGCTCTACATGAGTATTATTGGTTCACTTCTTTATCTTACTGCTTCTAGACCTAACATTTTGTTTAGTGTTTGCATTTGTGCTAGATTTCAATCTGATCCCAAAGAATCTCATCTAAGTGTTGCAAAACGCATCATCAAATATATTGCAACTACCTCAAAGTTAGGTCTGTGGTATCCCAAAGAATGAGACTTTACTCTCCTTGGATATTCAGACGCAAATCTAGCAGGCTGCAGAGTTGATAGAAAGAGTATTTTCAGTACTTGTCAATTGCTAGGAAATAGGACGGTATCATGGTTCTCAAGGAAGCAAAGTACTGTAGCTCTTTCAACAGCAGAAGCAGAGTATATGGCCCTTGGAAGTTGCTGTTCTCGAATCTTATAGATAAAACAACAACTGAGAGACTTTGGAATTGAAGATTCATGCACCGAGATCAAATGTGACAACACCAACACAATTAATCTCACAAAGAATCCAATTATTCATTCAAGAGCAAAGCACATAGAGATTCGACATCACTTTATTAGAGATCATGTTCAAAATGGAGAAGTTATGATTCATTTCATTGATTCAAAGAATCAATTGGCGGACATATTTACAAAGCCACTGGAGAAAAGCCTATTTGAGTCTATTTGCACCAGATTGAACATCACATCTTTTATCCATTAAAGTCTGAAGGTGCTCAGACTCAGAGGTAAAGTCTGAAGGTGCTCAGACTCAAAAGACTAAGAGTTACGACTGTAAGTTATTTCGGTACTAATTTTTTTTTTTTTGGTTAAAGACTTAAAATGTACGGTTACTTATTAATCGCTAATTGATTGAAATTATCTTTCCAAGTTTTTGAAGTTGTAGCATTTATTCTTTTTAAAAAAGGCAATTATAAAAGGCAGTTATTTTCAAAAGGGAAGTTATTCATTTTTGAAAAGGTATTTTTATCTTTCCTTTATGACGATTCGTTTACTTCGCTTCACTTGCTTTATATACTTTGTTGAAATCCATCTTCTTCGTTTTCACCCTCAAACCTTAAAATAATGAACTCCCACTTGCTCACTTTCACTATTGTTTAATCCAAAAAGTTTTCACCTTTTCGAGCAAGTCGGTGAATTTCTCCCTTGAAGCGACAATGTCTTCAAGAAAGTCTTCGAGAATCGCAAGCAAAGAACCATGACACATGCTTGAGGGTCCTACGCATTTTGATTTGACCGAGGAATAAGATTCTTCTCCACCACAACGACCAAGTCAGCAACAACCTTCTCAGCAGCGTCAATCTCTTCCACCGACTCAACCAAAAGAAGAAATTTTGGAAGAAGTTAAACCTGTAAGAACGTTAACTCCTAAGGTTGCTTTCAAGCTTTATTCTAGTTTGAAAAGAGGAGGAACTGCTATGTCTTTGATCGATGAATACCTAAGAGAGAGAGGCTACAAGAATGAAACTTTATTTTTGCGCGATATGGAGAAGTTGGGTATTACAAAAAAGGGATCGGCTGAAAAAGCCTTTGCTAATTTTCCTAGTGACCCGCGCTTTGGCACTGCTAATCAACCACAAGGACAGGATGACAACGACCATATGTTTACCCACTTTCAGCCTAGAACAGGAGTTGCTGCAAATGTTGTTAGTGATGGATCAAGTCTATTCAGATCAAAGAATCACAAGAGGTTTTTATTCGAATCTAATGAAGAGGGGGGTTGTGAACCCTAGGAGTATTGATTTTGATTTTCTTGATTCGGTGAAAGTAAATCTGCGAGAGAAGTTTGCTCTTCTGCAATTGGAGCGCTTTTGTTCTGAATCTACTGCTGCTTATCCAGAATTCACAGCTTACTTTTATTCGAACTTATCTTTCTTGAATGCAAATAGTTTCTCTTTCACAGTGAATGCAAACACTTTGGCTGACCTAATTGGGGTGGAAAGAGCGTGTTTCCAACCAATTAATGTATTCGTTGCTCATGCTACTCTGTCATTAGTGAAAGACAGGGATGCTGAAGGCAAGATATCATACTCTAGGATGAATGCCTCTAACATCTTGCTGTATAAAATTGTGATCAACTGCATCCGTCCAAAGTAGACATCCAAGACCGATGTGTCTCGATCTGAAGCAAAATTGATGGATGCCATCAATATTGGGTACAAATTCTCTCTGCCTCACACCATCATGTTTCACATGTACAGGACAGTGATGAAAGATAAGGGACAACTCCCTTATTCTGCTTTTATTACGCACCTTTTTAGACATTTTAAAATTCACATCCCTACACCATTATGTTTGACAAACATTTCTCCAGTGGTGATTGGGTTTAAAATGGTCACAAAGATGCGTTTGAAAGAGGTTAACAAGGTGTTAGAGTGCATAAAGGAAAAGTCTCCCATCAAAGCAAAACAAGACTCTGTTGCAGCCAAAAGGAAAGGCAAGGAGCCCATGAATTCTCTAGTAAAGAGGAAGAGAACTCTCATCTTGCAAGATGAAGAGGATGTGGATGAAATAACTCTTTCAGCCTTAAGAAACTTGAAGAGTTTTGTCAACTTTCAAGAGACAAGAGAAGAGCCAGAAGAAGGAGAAAAAGAGAGAGAAGAGACAGAGAAGGAAGAGGAAGAAAGAAGAGAAGAGGAAGAAGAAGAGAGAGAAGAAGAGAGAGAGAGACCAGGGTCAAGAAGACTCTCTTGAGCCAACTTTGGTTGTATCTTTATCAAGTGACTCTGAGATGGCTGACACTGAAACTGCTGGAGCACATGATGCAAACAAACATCACTTTGAAGTTGAAGCTGCACTAGAAGAAGATTTGTCTACTCCTCCTAAAAGCAAATAAATAGGGGGAGCTATTGAACAAAAAGGTACTTCACCTATCTTTACTAGTGATGTGAGTCGCTCCGCTGCAGATCCAGAGGATGTGTATGCCTCTCATTATCCAGAAGCATCTAACATAGTCATGGTGGATAATCTGTTGAAGATCCATCTATTCTCAAAGCTCCCAAATTAGAATCGGCTGAACCTAGTGCTGCAACAGAACACACAGCAGAATTTTCGAGACTACTAGAGATTCTGTTGGATTTAAAGAAACAGCAATATGCTATGGGGTATGAGATGCAGGATCTCAAAAATGCGTTTATGGCCACTTCAATGTCTTTGCACGATCAGTTAAATGCCCTGAAGAATCAAGTGAAGTCTACTATGCAGGGTGAAGATTTCCAGTCACTGAAGCAGAGTTTTGCAAGGCTTGAGAAGACTGTGAATTCTATGAGAGAGTTCGAGCTTGTTCGCTTTCCAAAACAGCCATGACTCTGACTCTATTTTCAAACAACTCTTTTTATTTGTTCTCCATTTTTTGCCGTTGACAAAAATGGGGGGAAGTTTGATGTAGATTTGATTTGACTTTTGGTTTGGATTTTTGGATTTTTGGACTTATCTTTTGTTTGGTTGTGATTTAGATTGTTTGATTTGATCTTTTGATGCTTACAGTAACTTAGGCCATGATGATTATGGAAAGGATAGTTGTTTTACAGGACTAATATGTTTTCTATGGTTGTAGAATCGTTGCTATCTATATCCTAATCTACTTATCTTTTATGAGATATCTTGTTTTGCTTAAGTATTGTTTTGCAGGATAAAAGTGTTCAAATCTGCGGGAAAGTTTTGTCACCATCAAAAAGAGGGAGATTGTTGGAGAAAACTTCCTTATTTGTTTTGAAGTTAACAAAATGTTTCAATTAGTCTAGTCTGAAGACTTGCAGACTCTATCGTCAAAGTCTGAAGACTTCCAGACTCAAGATTTAAAATCTACCCTCACTGATAGCTTCCAGACCGACGAATAAAAGATTTATCCGATAAATAAGGCTTATCCAGATGCAAGTATATCTTTAAGGATTTGGTTCGTACGGTTGAAGAAGATCTCACAGCTGGAAATAGCATCTCGCGATCAATTATTCTTATTGAAATCAATTCGGATAATTAGATCTGTTGATTAGCGAAGTATACTTGGAAGGTTCTACTTATGGAAACCTAGATCCTAATTGTATGGGCGAGTAGGATTGGTGGGCTATCATCACATTTCTTAAATAACTCAAGATCTCCCTAATTGATTCTGTCCAACGGGTAAATTGGAATAACTCCTTTGGAAGGTGCCAACAGTTATAATGACATGGAGGAGTATATAAGGAAGACGCTCAAGTTGTTCGAGTGTATGCGTGAAAGAAAAATACCAAAATCTGAAGCTCCTAGTTCTTTGCTGATTCAATCGCTGAGCTTAAGTTGTACTCAAAAGAGAGATTAAATACTTGTGAGACCTTGAGGAAGTGTAGTAGAGTCTCTACATTATGAAATCAAGGACGTGAGACTGTAAAATCTCTTTTGGTTCTTAGTGGAATCCAGCTAGTGGGCTGTTAGTGCGAGAGAGTGGACGTAGGCTTGGTCTAAGCCGAACCACTATAAATCTTGTGTTTTAATTCTCTTTCGCTAAACTCTTTATTTTAATTCGTAGTCTTTTGTTTACAGTATTTTGCATCTTCAGTCTATTATCTCAAAAGACGAATTAAGTTGTTAAGTCTTGCAAAAATTTCTTTAACACCTATTCACCCCCCTCTAGGTGTTCTTACTAGCCCTATCAGACGCGACAGGGCTGACTTCTCTCCAAAGCGGGCCTAGCTTTCGGGGCTGGGAAACGGGCCAAAACGAGCCTCAAGCGTTGCTACAAACCCACTATATTTGCTGTTGTTTTGGACTGAAATAGGTGGCAACAAGCTCGGTTTAAGGTGGGGATGGATCGAGGAAGGTTGAAAGGGCCAAACCGGGCCTAGGCGAGGACTCACGGTGGTCGAAGGCGGGCTAAATGGCTCTGGCCGAGCCTCATGGTGCTGGACGGCGTAACAGGCGGTTGGAGCGGCGAGCTAACTACGGCAAGGCGGAGGGCACGCGTGCAGGCGACGGGGCGCGTGGATGGCGAACGGCTCTCTGGGGGCAAGGCATGCGATAGCGACGAGGGCTTCACGGCTGGTCTTCGGGTTCTTGGGCGTCGAGCAGCACAAATGGAGAGGGAGATGGGGCTAGTCGACCAGCCTTGGAGGAAGGAAGAGGAGAGAGAAGACAAGGGGACCACTTGGTCTTATTTTCTCCCCATTTGTCCCCTTGACCTTATCCTACTTGGTTGTTGTATTCCATGGCCACAAATCAGCCACCATTACCCGTTCTAGAGGACTTGAGATGGTCCAAAAGTCATGGGGGTGGGGGACATACGAATTTGCTTGGCTTCCTCTTCAATTGGATCTTGATTCCTTCTTAATTCAACATAAATCAGTCTCAATAAATTCAACCGACACTTCATTGATTCAATTGGTATTTTTCCTCACCAATTGATCCCACTTGCTTCTCAATTTTGCGATAAAAAACGATCCCTGACTTTTTCTGAACAAAACAGCCCTAGGACGATTTTTTCCCAAAAAGTCTCGGTTTGCAGAAAAATCTTCTGAGACTAAGTTGACGTTCCTAAAATGATTCGTGACATGACAGAATCGGATTTAAATTTGCAATTAATTTCAATTTGACGTGATTTTAGCGTGACCTAGGCTACCGAGTAACTTTCAGAAATTTTTAGCGCAAATTACCCGTGGTCGATTTTCTTCGAGCCACAATGAACCCGCTCGACACATTGGCAACTCTCGGTTGTCGTGAAAATACTTTCGGTTGTTGTGAAAATCTCAATGATTTAAATACGGACACAAGGTACCAAAATGATAGAAAAATCAGTCTAGGGCCAGTCGACAAGAATTTTTCAATTTAGTGGAGTCACCCACGTTTAGCCACACATCTCAGTCCAACCGACCTATTTCTGACTTCTAATCGATTTTTAACTGTGCCGTAATGACCTCTAAAGATAAGCACGGTCAAGTAGCCGATTCATGGTCGAATTCTCAAGTCTATTGCATTAAAATCCCTTAGTTGTTTCCCCAAATAGTCTAGTTATCTCGAGAGTGATCAGCTCTGAGAACAGCCCTATCGGCACGTCGATGAAATGTCCGATTTATTCAATGGAAAACAGGATTTAAAATTTGGGATGTCACAAAAGAAGCACATAAATATGTTGTAGGTGTAGACGTTAGAGACTTGAATATTCAGGCTAAAGGCACAAATGCAGGCACAGTTGGTGAGAAAACTCCTCTTCAGAACTAGGTTGCAGAGCAAACTTTCTTTGAGACTCAAGTCAACCATTCCACACCAGATGCAGAAAACATTTGTGCTTCTCATTTTCTTGAAGATTCTATTGGTGACAAGGAGAAATAGGTTGATGTTCAGGGGAGCAACACACTTCCAAGGTACAATCTAATCTTCCATCAAGTTTGGATATCCCTCCAGTGCAAGTTGCATAGGCTAGTGCTCAAACTGAACCAGATGCAAACTATCCTCAGATAATTGAGCTCCTTTTGGAGATCAAATCACAGTAATATGGAATGGAGGTTGAGATCCATAACATGTGTACTTCTCTTGTCACAAAAATCGATGACGCTTTTGGTCAATGCATGGCAAAGCTTGAGGAGACCATACAAAATATGGAAGATTTCCATCTTATTCGCATCCCTAGAAATCCTTGAATCTTGAAAACATCTATCGCTTCGTGTGCTTGACCTTTTGGTGTATTTTTTACTTATAGTTTCTTGATTAAATATGCTTTTTATACCCTCTTTGATGCTGACAAAAATGGGGAGACTTTTGCAGATTTGTATGTTTTTGATGTGTGGTTTTTGATGTTGTTCGATGACGTGCTTGTAGACTTATGTTTTTTAGACTGTCATTAGTAAGAATTACGTTTATCTAATGTCTACTTACTCACTTATTCATAATTCCTATAAGCTGTGCAATTCAAGTGTTGTTTTGCAGGTTATTATATTCTGAAGAGTTTAAATGGGAGATTGTTAAAAAAAAACTCTTATTAGGTTTTGATATTGACAAAATTTTCTGATTCTAACACCTATCTTAAGAACAAATTGTTTATAAGTTGTTTTTGATGAGTCATTGAATACTTCTGTCAAAGTCTATTCTATACTAGAAGTATATTCCACTCTAATGAGTCTAGAACAAGAAAGAGTCCAAAACCAGACTTATCAATTTTGTGACACAGATCCAGAATGAACTTATTTGGAAATTATTCTACAATGTTTATTTTTCTAGTAAAGGATTTTACTTTCTATCTATACAAATATTGATTGAATTAATCACAAATTGATGAAATCTATCTTGAATGTGAGTTCCTTTTTAAGAAGCATCACTTATGGAAATCAAGATTCTGATTGTATGGGTTATCAAAATCAAGCGAAAATTCCATTCCTGTCTTCAATGGCCACGGGATCTCTTTAAAAGATTATGTCCAACGGTTTGATTGGAAAAAATTCATTCGAAGAATGTCAACGGCTAGTGTGGTGTGGAAGACTATTTAAAGGAGGTCATTCAGTCAAGAAGAAGTGGGAACGTTAATTTGAAATTCCAAAGCCTGAAGCTATTATCACTTACTTGTCTTTTTTTTGTGAGCATTACAAATTGTGATCAAGAGAGAGAATATAAAAAAGAGTGTCTTAGCGAGCTAAAAAGGTCTACCATTGAGTGCTTGCACTCATAAGTTGTATTCTTTTGTTGATTTTATAATGAAATCTAGTCAGTAGGCTATCAATATGAGAGAGTGGATGTACGCTTGATCTAAGCCAAACCATTATAAAACTTATGTGCAATTTTCTCTACCTTTAACTCTATTTATTTTAAGTTTATTGCACACTTATTATTTTAGAATCTGGTGATTCTCAAACTGTTTCTGTTCCTCATTTAGACTTTGCTGGCAATTTTACTCCGCAGTTGTTTGGAAAAGTTTCTTCAAACACCTATTCACCCCTCTCTAATTATTTGTACTAGCTACATCAAGTGTGAGGGAGGGCTAGGCCTTAGAAACATACTTCTATTATTGTCAAATGTGGAATGGCCACTGCATTTATCCAAGGACATAGGAGATGACTTCTTCCTCTTCCTTCTGCTCTTCGTGTGCTGAAAATTTTGAGTCCGTCTTTGGTGCACTTTTCCCCAAAACATAAAGATTTTGATCGAAAGAGCAGAAACTTGGCGCATATTGATTTTCGTCCCTCGACTATTTGATCTCGTCGTTTCCTTTTGCCCGATATGTACTGCCTAGCCCAACGTATAATCAAGCACTGGAGATGACGTTGATGCTCTATGCCATTGCATTATGCATATGGACAGCTGCATTCCAATTCAGTCAAGTACGCTTCACTAACTTAGCGAAGGATACAAACGAAAAGGAGCATTCCATTCCGCCTGAGCCCATGCTGAGTAGAATGGAGAAGAGGCCTCGGTCTCTCTATCGACCTGTTTGCACATTCCTTCTACCCTTGGTTAACTTCTCCCCAAACTTTATAGATTCAAACAAAAATGCAAAGAGAAAACTTCTATCACTGTAATTAGAAGTACACAAATGAACAGACCTTTTGCACGATTCCCCGACCTTGAGTAATGATAACCACCATTAAATCCTTTTGTTGCATCTGCCCGTGGATACAACATAGGCCGAGGATACTTGGTACTCGTTCTCAATATTTGAGGAAATATCCAACTTCCTGCGCTCGTAAAATCTTCTTCTCCATGAAACCGAAAAGTATGAGTTGTTTCCATTGTCTTTGCTCAAATCAGCATCGAGGTCGTATGTCCCATAGAATCCTCCAGTCAAAAATGCGATTGTGCCATCAGGGTAAAACAGTCTTTGATTGATTATGGTACACCAAGGGCTGATTCATGCAGCTGCTGCGAAAACATGGAAAGCTTCAACCAGTCACTATTTTGCCGACTTTCTTGCCGTTCTCAGGACAGAGTGAAATTACCATTCTTGAGCATGGACCATCCAGAATTGCCACAGTTGTGCAGAATCATCCGTCTCGCAGAGAGAACCCAGGTGCAGTTCTTTCTCAGCAGCATTCAAATCAGAATCTTCATATGGCTGAAAGCCCTCCAGACAAAAAGCATCACCAGCCCTCGAATTGTTGTCTGATTTCTTCACCTTTTGATGGACCATGCATTCGCTCCCATTATCGGAAGAGGTTTAACTCAATCCTAACACTTCAGTGAATTGAAACAAATCCAATTGATGGTACAGGACAATCATCATCGAAAGACATCAAAAGCAAAACACTGAGCATGTAGATGGCGAGTGAAAAGTGAAAGCACACGCCTTTCCTGATCTGGAAGAGCCATTTTAGGCACACTCAACCCCAATTCTTGCTTGGAAAGGGGGACTCTTTACACATGATATGGCATTTTTTCTATGCCTAAGCTCATTGACTAGGCTTGGCATCCATTATAATGGACCTAACAAGGGCATCACGCTGTAGATAGTCTTGGTACTTAAATGGCGATAGAGGAACCAGAATGAGATATTTTAGAATACCTGATCCTCCTTTGCATCCTCACCAACACCATGCCTTGAACCTGTGACCTTGGGATTGACACTAGGTCTAGACCCAACCACAAGGCCAATAGGACGGCTGGTGTCAGCTTTATCATAGATCTTTTATAAACTCTGATGGGCCTAGAGCACGGACTCCTCTTCATAGCCCTGAAAGCTAAGTAAACTGATCTTCTTGTGATTAGCTTTTGTGGATGCTGTGTGGTTGGGATGGCAGTAGCGGTGCTGCTGCTGCTGCAGCACATGTGGAAGGGGTGGCAGCGCTCCAGAAAAGGCTGACTACTGCAGGCAGGGGAGCAATTGATGAAGATGAAGAGGATGCAGGAGAAGACAACTACAGAGACTATGACAAATTATGAACTCTGGTGATTATGGAGATTTAGTAAGCAGAGTACACATCACGCATACAAACAGAAGTGCAGAACTCTTTTAAAGATAGATCACATATGTAGACAGATATTTTTTTTAAAATGGACTATGGGAATGGACTATTTAATATTGCTTAGTTCTCATCAACAGAACAATCATGAATCTAACTAGCAACGTGGTGTAGACTGGCTTGACGCAATCAACTCATTGACTGAAAAAACAATTGTGAAGAAACGTCAAGATAACCACTGCAATTAACCCTCCATTTGCAGTCT
>CM024728.1:2500-7500 GCA_014182545.1 Eucalyptus globulus
GAAATGAAATCTTTAGGAGAAATCAATGCAATTTAGGAGAAATCAATGAAAGGACATCAATTCAAATCCTGGATTTTCGAATTGAGAGAGATATTGAGAGAGATCAAGAATTCTCACCATTTCTTAGATTCATGGACCCAATTCAATTCCGTGGGATCTTTCATTCACATTTTTTTCCACCAAGAACGTTTTATAAAACTCTTGGACCCCGAATTTGGAGTATCCTACTTTCACGCAATTCACAGGGTTCAACAAGCAATCGATATTTCACGATCAAGGGTGTAGTACTATTTGTAGTAGCGGTCCTTCTATATCGTATTAACAATCGAAATATGGTCGAAAGAAAAAATCTCTATTTGACAGGGCTTCTTCCTATACCTATGAATTCCATTGACCCAGAAATGATACATTGGAAGAATCTTTTGGGTCTTCCAATATCAATAGGTTGATTGTTTCGCTCCTCTATCTTCCAAAAGGAAAAAAGATCTCTGAGAGCTGTTTCCTGGATCCGAAAGAGAGTACTTGGGTTCTCCCAATAACGAAAAAGTGTATCATGCCTGAATCTAACTGGGGTTCGCGGTGGTGGAGGAACTGGATCGGAAAAAGAGGGATTCTAGTTGTAAGATATCTAATGAAACCGTCGCTGGAATTGAGATCTCATTCAAAGAGAAAGATATCAAATATCTGGAGTTTCTTTTTGTATATTATATGGATGATCCGATCTGCAAGGACCATGATTGGGAATTTTTGGATCGTCTTTCTCCGAGTAAGAGACGAAACATAATTAACTTGAATTCGCGACAGCTATTCGAAATCTTAGTTAAAGACTGGATTTGTTATCTCATGTTTGCTTTTCGTGAAAAAATACCAATTGAAGTGGAGGGTTTCTTCAAACAACAAGGAGCTGGGTCAACTATTCAATCAAATGATATTGAGCCTATTTCCCATCTCTTCTCGAGAAAGAAGTGGGCTATTTCTTTGCAAAATTGTGCTCAATTTCATATGTGGCAATTCCGCCAAGATCTCTTCGTTAGTTGGGGGAAGAATCCGCCCGAATCGGATTTTTTGAGGAACATATCGAGAGAGAATTGGATTTGGTTAGACAATGTGTGGTTGGTAAACAAGGATCGGTTTTTTAGCAAGGTACGGAATGTATCGTCAAATATTCAATATGATTCTACAAGATCTAGTTTCGTTCAAGTAACGGATTCTAGCCAATTGAAAGGATCTTCTGATCAATCCAGAGATCATTTCGATTCCATTAGTAATGAGGATTCGGAATATCACACATTGATCAATCAAAGAGAGATTCAACAACTAAAAGAAAGATCGATTCTTTGGGATCCTTCCTTTCTTCAAACGGAACGAACAGAGCTAGAATCAGACCGATTCTCTAAATGCCTTTCTGGATATTCCCGGCTATTCACGGAACGTGAGAAGGAGATGAAGAATCATCTGCTTCCGGAAGAAATCGAAGAATTTCTTGGGAATCCTACAAGATCCATTCTTTCTTTTTTCTCTGACAGATGGTCAGAACTTCATCTGGGTTCGAATCCTACTGAGAGGTCCACTAGAGATCAGAAATTGTTGAAGAAAGAACAAGATGTTTCTTTTGTCCCTTCCAGGCGATCGGAAAATAAAGAAATAGTTAATATATTCAAGATAATTACGTATTTACAAAATACCGTCTCAATTCATCCTATTTCATCAGATCCGGGATGTGATATGGTTCCGAAGGATGAACTGGATATGCACAGTTCCCATAAGATTTCATTCTTGAACAAAAATACATTTTTTGATTTATTTCATCTGTTCCATGACCGGAACAGGGGGGGATACACGTTACACCACGATTTTGAATCAGAAGAGAGATTTCAAGAAATGGCAGATCTATTCACTCTATCAATAAGCGAGCCGGATCTGGTGTATCATAAGGGATTTGCCTTTTCTATGGATTCTTACGTATTGGATCAAAAACAATTCTTGAATGAGGTATTCAACTCCAGGGATGAATCGAAAAAGAAATCTTTATTGGTTCTACCTCCTCTCTTTTTATGAAGAGAATGAATCTTTTTATCGAAGGATCAGAAAAAAATGGGTCCGGATCTCCTGCGGGAATGATTTGGAAGATCCAAAACCAAAAATAGTGGTATTTGCTAGCAACAACATAATGGAGGCAGTCAATCAATATAGATGGATCCGAAATCTGATTCAAATCCAATATAGCACCTATGGGTACATAAGAAATGTATGGAATCGATTCTTTTTAATGAATAGATCCGATCGCAACTTCGAATATGGAATTCAAAGGGATCAAATAGGAAATGATACTTTGAATCATAGAACGATAATGAAATATACGATCAACCAACATTTATCGAATTTGAAAAAGAGTCAGAAGAAATGGTTCAATCCTCTTATTTTTATTTCTCGAACCGAGAGATCCGTGAATCGGGATCCTAATGCATATAGATACAAATGGTCCAATGGGAGCAAGAATTTCCAGGAACATTTGGAACATTTCGTTTCTAAGCAGAAGAGCCGTTTTCAAGTAGTCTTCGATCGATTACGTATTAATCAATATTCGATTGATTGGTCTGAGGTTATCGACAAAAAAGATTTGTCTAAGTCACTTCGTTTCGTTTTGTCCAAGTTACTTCTCTTTTTGTCCAAGTTTCTTCTTTTTTTGTCTAACTCACTTCCTTTTTTCTTTGTGAGTTTCGGGAATACCCCCATTCATAGGTCCGAGATCCACGTCTATGAATTGAAAGGTCCGAATGATCAACTCTGCAATCAGTTGTTAGAATCAATAGGTCTTCAAATCGTTCATTTGAAAAAATGGAAACCATTATTATTGGATGATCATGATACTTCCCAAAAATCGAAATTATTGATCAATGGAGGAACAATATCACCATTTTTTTTCAATAAGATACCAAAGTGGATGATTGACTCATTCCATACTAGAAATAATCGCAGGAAATCTTTTGATAACACGGATTCCTATTTCTCAATGATATCCCACGATCAAGACAATTGGCTGAATCCCGTGAAACCATTTCATAGAAGTTCATTGATATCTTCTTTTTATAAAGCAAATCGACTTCGATTCTTGAATAATCCACATCACTTCTGCTTCTATTGTAACAAAAGATTCCCCTTTTATGTGGAAAGGGCCCGTATCAATAATTCTGATTTTACATATGGACAATTCCTCAATATCTTGTTCATTCGCAACAAAATATTTTCTTTGTGCGGCGGTAAAAAAAAATACGCTTTTTTGGAGAGAGATACTATTTCACCAATCGAGTCACAGGTATCTAACATATTCATACCTAACGATTTTCCACAAAGTGGTGACGAAAGGTCTAACTTGTACAAATCTTTCCATTTTGCAATTCGATCCGATCCATTAGTTCGTAGAGCTATTTACTCGATCGCAGACATTTCTGGAACACCTCTAACAGAGGGACAAATAGTCAATTTTGAAAGAACTTATTGTCAACCTCTTTCAGATATGAATCTATCTGATTCAGAAGGGAAGAACTTGTATCAGTATCTCAATTTCAATTCAAACATGGGTTTGATTCACACTCCATGTTCTGAGAAATATTTACCATCCGAAAAGAGGAAAAAACGGAGTCTTTGTCTAAAGAAATGCGTTGAGAAAGGACAGATGTATAGAACCTTTCAACGAGATAGTGCTTTTTCAACTCTCTCAAAATGGAATCTATTCCAAACATATATGCCATGGTTCCTTACCTCGACAGGGTACAAATATCTAAATTGGATATTTTTAGATACTTTTTCAGACCTATTGCCGATACTAAGTAGCAGTCAAAAATTTGTATCCATTTTTCATGATATTATGCATGGATCAGATATATCATGGCAAATTCTTCAGAAAAAATTCTGTCTTCCACAATGGAATCTGATAAGTGAGATTTCGAGTAAGTGTTTACATAATCTTCTTCTGTCCGAAGAAATGATTCATCGAAATAATGAGTCACCATTGATATCGACCCATCTGAGATCTCCAAATGTTCGGGAGTTCCTCTATTCAATCCTTTTCCTTCTTCTTGTTGCTACATATATCGTTCGTACACATCTTCTCTTTGTTTCCCGAGCCTATAGTGAGTTACAGACAGAGTTCGAAAAGGTCAAATCTTGGATGATTCCATCATACATGATGGAGTTGCGAAAACTTCTGGATAGGTACCCTACATCTGAACTGAATTCTTTCTGGTTAAAGAATCTCTTTCTAGTTGCTCTGGAAAAATTAGGAGATTCTCTAGAAGAAATACGGGGTTCTGCTTCTGGCGGCAACATGCTATGGGGTGGTGGTCCCGCTTATGGGTTCAAATCAATACGTTCTAAGAAGAAATATTGGAATATCAATCTCATCGATCTCATAAGTATCATACCAAATCCCATCCATCGAATCACTTTTTCGAAAAAGACGAGACATCTAAGTCATACAAGTAAAGAGATCTATTCATTGATAAGAAAAAGAAAAATGTGAACGGTGATTGGATTGATGATAAAATAGAATCCTGGGTCGCGAACAGTGATTCGATTGATGATAAAGAAAGAGAATTCTTGGTTCAGTTTTCCACCTTAACGACAGAAAAAGGGATTGATCAAATTCTATTGAGTTTGACTCATAGTGATCATTTATCAAAGAATGACTCTGGTTATCAAATGATTGAACAACCGGGAGCAATTTACTTACGATACTTAGTTGACATTCATAAAAAGTATCTAATGAATTATGAGTTCAATACATTCTGTTTAGCAGAAAGACGGATATTCCTTGCTCATTATCAGACAATCACTTATTCACAAACCTCGTGTGGGACTAATAGTTTTCATTTCACATCTCATGGAAAACCCTTTTCGCTCCGCTTAGCCCTATCCCCTTCTAGGGGTATTTTAGTGATAGGTTCTATAGGAACTGGACGATCCTATTTGGTCAAATACCTAGCGACAAACTCCTATGT
>CM024728.1:27500-45000 GCA_014182545.1 Eucalyptus globulus
CAAAAGTTCCTTCATGGTCATACAAATTAATCAACGATTTGGAACAACAGGAAGGAGAAAACGAAGAAATGGTGGCAGAGGATCATGAGATTCGTTCCAGAAAAACCAAGCATGTACTAATTTTTACTGATAACGATGAAAATACTGATGCTAATAGCAAAAATACTAATAATCTTGATGAAGCCGATGAAGTGACTTTCATACGTTATTCACAACAATCAGATTTTCGTCGAGACATAATCAAAGGCTCTATGCGTGCTCAAAGACGTAAAACAGTTATTTGTGAATTGTTTCAAGCAAATGTGCATTCTCCTCTTTTTTTGGACAGAATAGGCAAACCCCTTTTTTCTTTTGATATCTCCGGGATGATAAAATTCATTTTGAAAAAATGGATGTATAAAAAAACAACAGAATTAAGAATCTCGGATTATACCGAGGAAAAGAAAAAAGAAAATGAGAAAAAAAAAGAGGAAGACAAAAGAGAAGAATACAAAAGACAAGAGAAAGCACGAATAGAAATAGCCCAAACCTGGGATAGAGTTTTATTTGCTCAAGCAATAAGAGGATCCCTATTAGTAACCCAATCTTTTCTTAGAAAATATATTCTATTCCCTTCAGTGATAATAGCTAAAAATATAGCCCGTATATTATTATTTCAATTTCCCGAGTGGTCTGAGGACTTAAAAGATTGGAATAGAGAAATGCATGTTAAATGCACCTATAATGGTGTTCAATTATCAGAAACCGAATTTCCAAAAAATTGGTTGACAGACGGTATTCAGATAAAGATCCTATTTCCTTTTTCCATTAAACCTTGGCACAGATCTAAGGTGCCACCTCGCCAGAAAGATCGGCTGAGAAATAAAGAGCAAAAAAACGATTTTTGTTTTTTAACAGTTTGGGGAATGGAAACTGAAGTTCCTTTTGGTTCTCCCAGAAAACAACGTTCATTTTTTGAACCCATTTTTAAAGAACTCAGAAAAAAAATTATAAAATTACAAAAGAATCCTTTTTTAGTTATACAGGTTTTAAAAGAAAGAATAAATCTTTTTTTAAACCTTTCAAAAGAAAGAAAAAAATCGGTCATGAAAACCATTCTATTTTTAAAAGGAATAATAAAAGAACTTTCCAAAAGAAACCCAATTCAATTATTTGGATTAAGAAAAATAGATGAATTGAGTGAAACTAAAAAAGAAAAAAATGGGGTAATCAGTAATGGGATGATTAATGAATCGTCCATTCAAATTCGATTTATGGATTTGACAGATTCTTCATTGACAGAAAAAAAAATGAAAGATCTGGATGATAGAACCAGCACAATCAGGAATCAAATAGAAAAAATTACAAAAGATAATAAAAAAGGATTTTTAACTCCGGAAATCAATATAAATATTAGTTCTAATAAAATAAGTTATCCTACTAAACTATTAGCATCAATAAAAAATATTTGGCAGAAATTAAAGAAATTCAAAAGAATAAATGTTCGATTAATTCGTAAATCATATTCTTTTTTCAAATTTTTAATTGAAAGGATATACATAAATATACTTATCTGTATAAGTAATAGTCCGAGGATCACTACACAACTTTTTTTTGATAATTCAACAAAAATGATCGATAAATACATTTACAATAATGAAACAAATAAAGAAAAAATAGCTAAAACAAATAAAAATAAAATTCGTTTTATTTGGACTAAAAAAAATTCAAAGATTTTATTATCCTCCTTCTCACAAGCATATGTATTTTACCAATTATATCAAACGCAATTTTGTAATTTGTATAAGTTAAGATATGTCCTTCAATATCACGGAACATCTTTTTTTCTTAAGAATGAAATAAAGGATTATTTTGAAACACAAGGAATTTTTTATCCTGAATTAAAACATAAAAGTATTTTGAATTCGGAAATGATTCAATGGAAAAACTGGTTAAGGGGTCATTATCAATATGATTTATCTCCGATTAGATGGTATCGATTAGTACCACACAAATGGCGAAATAGATTCAATCAAACACGTCTAGTGCAAAATAAAGATTTAAACAAAAGACATTCAGATGAAAAAGATCGATTAATATTAATTAATTACAAAAAATTAAATGATTTTGAATTAAATTCATTATCAAATTCAAAATATAACCTTCAAAAATACTATGGATATGACCTTTTCTCATATAAATCGATTAATTATGAAAATAAGAAGGATTCACATATTTATGTATCACCATTACGTTTAAATAATAAACAAGAGATTTCTTATAATTACAACAAGATATATAAAAAAGGTAAATTAATTAATATGCCAGGAGGTATTATCCCTATTAATTTAGAAGATGATGATATTCTCAATCTAGATAAATTTACAGATAGAAAATATTTGGATTGGAGAATTTTCGATTTTTGTCTTCGAAATAAAGTCAATATTGAGTCCTGGATTGATATCGATACCAATGGTAATAAAAATACTAAGACTGGGTTTAATAATTATCAAATAATTGATAAAATGGATCAAAAAGGTATTTTTTTTCTTAAAATTTGCCAAAATGGAGGAATTATGGCATCCAACAAAAAAAAAGATCTTTTTGATTGGATGGCAATGAATGAAGAAATACTAAGTCGTCCCATATCAAATCTAAACCTTTGGTTCTTTCCAGAATTTGTGATCCTTTATAATACATATATTATGAAACCGTGGATCATACCAATCCAACTACTTCTTTTAAATTTTTATGAAAATGTTAGTGAAAATAAAAACATCACTAGAAAGAACAAAAGGGATCTTTTTCTATTTTCGAATGAAAAAAAATCGATTGAATTAGAGAATCGAAATCAAGAAGAAAAAGAATCCGCAATTCGAGATAATCTTGAATCAGATGCACAAAATCAAGCGAATCTTGGATCACTTTTCTCAAACCAAGAAAAAGATATTGGAGAAGATTATGCAAGCTCCGATATGAAAAAACGTAGAAAGAAAAAAGAATATAAGAGCAACACGGAAGTAGAGCTTGATTTTTTCCTAAAAAGGTATTTACGTTTTCAATTGAGATGGGATGATTCTTTAAATCAAAGAATGATCAATAATATCAAAATATATTGTCTCCTACTTAGACTAATAAATCCAAGAGAAATTGCTATATCCTCTATTCAAAGGGGAGAAATGAGTTTAGATATTTTGATTACTCAAAAGGATTTAACTCTTACAGAATTAATGAAAAAAGGTATATTAATTATCGAACCAATTCGTTTGTCTATAAAAAATGATGGACAATTGATTATGTATCAAAGTCTAAATATTTCATTGTTTCATAAGAGTAAGCCCAAAATTAATCAAATATACCGAGAAAAAAGCTATGTTGCTAAGATTAATTTGGATAAATCCATTGCAAGACATCCAAAAATGGCTGAAAATAGATACAAAAATGATTATGATTTGTTGTTTGTTCCCGAAAAGGTTTTATCCACTAAAAGACGTCGAGAATTAAGAATTCGAATTTGTTTCAATTCGAGGAAGAGAAATGGTATTCATAAAAATCCAGTATTTTGCAACAACGTAAAAAACTGGGGTGAATTTTTGGATAAAAGAAAACATTTTGATAAAAAGAAACTAATTAAATTAAAGTTCTTTCTTTGGCCTAATTATCGATTAGAAGATTTATCTTGTATGAATCGATATTGGTTTGATACCAATAATGGGGGCCGCTTCACTATGATAAGGATACATATGTATCCACGATTGCAAATTTGTTAATTATGCGTTTTTCATATATATTCTGTACCATATATGTATGGTATATGAAAAAAGGAGTTGCACCTATGTATTGTCTTACCTTCCAGTCTGATACATGAATACTAATTCAATGCATTTCTCAATATCCAATAGATCTATAAATGATTAACGGAATCTTCTTATTTTTTCTTTTTTTATTTATTATTAGATTTCGATCCAAAATTGTTTCTCTTTTCTAAATGTAGAAATATATCACCCTTTCCTATTCCTATACGAATAAAATTGAAAAGAAAATTGGATTGATTCATTTTATTTGATAAAATTAGGAGTTCATAAAGAAATTAAGATTATTGTGTATACCAAATTAAAATGACTAGCATTATTCTTACTGATCAGTAAAATCCATTAAAAAAAAAGAGGATAGAAAATCCGTTTTATGGTAAAAAATTCATTCATCTCAGTTATTTCACAAGAAGAAGAAAAAGAAGAAAACAGGGGGTCCATTGAATTTCAAGTATTTCGTTTCACCAATAAGATACGAAGACTGACTTCACATTTGGAATTGCACCGAAAAGATTATTTATCTCAGAGAGGTTTACGTAAAATCCTGGGAAAACGCCAACGACTGCTGTCTTATTTGTCAAAGAAAAATAGAATACGTTATAAAGAATTAATTAGTCAGCTGGATATTCGGGAGTCAAAAACTCGTTAAGTGAAAAAGGAATTTGAATTCTTTTATTTTTTTATTCGATCTTGAATTTTAATGAACTTTTTTTCATTTTCAGCAATTCATGAAAGAATGAATCGAGGAATAACCTATGAATGTAACAACTACAAGAAAAGACCTCATGATAGTCAATATGGGACCTCACCACCCATCAATGCATGGTGTTCTTCGGCTCATCCTTACTCTAGATGGTGAAGATGTTATTGATTGTGAACCAATATTAGGTTATTTACACAGAGGAATGGAAAAAATTGCGGAAAATCGAACAGTTATACAATATCTACCTTATGTAACACGTTGGGATTATTTAGCTACTATGTTCACAGAAGCAATAACCGTAAATGGACCAGAACAGTTGGGAAATATTCAAGTACCTAAAAGAGCCAGTTATATCAGAGTAATTATGTTAGAGTTGAGTCGTATAGCTTCTCATCTGTTATGGCTTGGCCCCTTTATGGCAGATATTGGTGCACAGACCCCTTTTTTCTATATTTTCAGAGAAAGAGAATTAGTATATGATCTATTCGAAGCTGCCACCGGTATGAGAATGATGCATAATTATTTTCGTATCGGAGGAGTAGCGGCCGATCTACCTTATGGATGGATAGATAAATGTTTGGATTTCTGTGATTATTTTTTAACAGCGGTTTCTGAATATCAAAAACTTATTACGCGAAATCCTATTTTTTTAGAACGAGTTGAGGGAGTAGGCATTATTGGTCCAGAAGAAGCAATAAATTGGGGTTTATCGGGACCAATGCTACGAGCTTCCGGAATCCAATGGGATCTTCGTAAAGTTGATCATTATGAATGTTACGACGAATTGGATTGGGAAATCTTTTGGCAAAAAGAAGGAGATTCATTAGCTCGCTATTTAGTCCGAATCGGTGAAATGAGGGAATCTATAAAAATTATTCAACAAGCTCTGGAAGGAATTCCAGGGGGGCCCTATGAGAATTTAGAAACCCGGTGCTTTGCTAGAGAAAGGGATCCGGAATGGAATGATTTTGAATATCGATTCATTAGTAAAAAACCTTCTCCTACTTTTGAATTGCCGAAGCAAGAACTTTATGTAAGAGTTGAAGCCCCAAAGGGAGAATTGGGAATTTTTTTAATAGGAGATCAGAGTGGTTTTCCTTGGAGGTGGAAAATTCGTCCACCTGGTTTTATCAATTTGCAAATTCTTCCTCAGTTAGTTAAAAGAATGAAATTGGCCGATATTATGACAATACTAGGTAGCATAGATATCATTATGGGAGAAGTTGATCGTTAAAATGATAATTGATACAACAGAAGTACAAGATCTAAATTCTTTTTCTAGATTGGAATCTTTAAAAGAAGTCTATGGAATCATAGGGATGTTTTTACCTATTTTGACTCTTGTATTGGGAATCACAATAGGTGTACTCGTAATTGTGTGGTTAGAAAGAGAAATATCCGCAGGAATACAACAACGTATTGGTCCCGAATACGCCGGTCCTTTGGGAATTCTTCAAGCTTTAGCAGATGGGACAAAACTTATTTTCAAAGAGAATCTTTTTCCATCTCGAGGAGATACTCGTTTATTCAGTATAGGACCATCCATAGCAGTTATATCCATTTTACTAAGTTATTCAGTAATTCCTTTTAGTTATCACCTTGTTTTATCTGATCTCAATATCGGTGTTTTTTTATGGATTGCCATTTCCAGTATTGCTCCCATTGGACTTCTTATGTCAGGATATGGATCAAATAATAAATATTCTTTTTTAGGTGGTCTACGAGCCGCTGCTCAATCGATTAGTTATGAAATACCATTAACTCTTTGTGTGTTATCAATATCTCTACGTGCGATTCGTTAAAACAGAAACTTTTCTTTTCTTTATTCCTTTTTTTTTTCGAAAAGAAATTGAATAGATATCTCCTTTTTTTATTCATCATTCAGTTTGATGACCTAAATCAGATAGTTGTATGAGTGAAAGAAAACAGCTTAGAAATTAGCAGTAAAAAAATGGAGTCTCATTTCCTACGTACAAGAAAAAAAAAAGTAAATATAAGCAAGACTTTTACCCCAAGATTGGTTGATTAGTCATCCTGGCTTGAAGCGGGCTCAACTCAAAAGATCAACCGTATAGAGTTTTCACTCTGGTTTCTATGTATTACCCTAACGGGTGATTGAGCAAAAATCAGTGGATGGTTAGGAACACCAAAATACATAAAGGATTAGTAATGGAGATTTTTTATGTAAATTATCCAAAAAGAATTTTTACATAAGATAAAAAGAATAATAATTGGGACTTTAAGTTAGTAGAAATGATAAAGTAGTACTACCCACAATTCCGATTCAGAGTATGCTCCTATCCACAGATTCAAAAATGACTATCAGGAACGAAATAATCCTTTTTTTGAAACCCCCCTTTTTCAGAAAGAAGAATAGGAACGAAAAAAAAAAAAGATCTTTTTCTTCTTTCCTATATTCATAGGGATAACGTGGTATTTTTCAGGAACTAATGTATAATTTTTTTTTTCGTAATCAAAAAGAATGGGTTGAAATATCTATTAATATTTCTAGAAAGAGTATTTTATTGAAGGATTAAGTTATTACTCAACAAAGAAAAATTCAAATTATTAAAGGATGAGATCAATTCAGAAGTGCTTTTTTAGTTATTATAGCAGACAGAATTCCATTGGTCTAATTCAGGACCTTCCGATAGGTTTTGACTCTATCTATATAGAATAGATATTTAATTTCCAATCGATATTAGAGTATTATACTACAAACATATCAATATAAATAATATCAATTCGGTCCTTAGATTTATTGATGGCCCTCGAGGAGCCGTATGAGGTGAAAATCTCACGTACGGTTCTGAAATAGCGATGGGAACAGTGATGTTATCATCGACTATGATTATCTAACAGTTCAAGTACAGTTGATATAGTTGAGGCCCAGTCCAAATATGGTTTTTGGGGATGGAATTTGTGGCGTCAACCTATAGGGTTTTTCATTTTTCTAATTTCTTCCCTAGCAGAATGTGAGAGATTACCTTTCGATTTACCAGAAGCAGAGGAAGAATTAGTAGCAGGTTATCAAACCGAATATTCGGGTATCAAATTTGGGTTATTTTATGTTGCTTCCTATCTAAATCTATTAGTTTCTTCGTTATTTGTAACAGTTCTTTACTTAGGGGGTTGGAATATCTCTATTCCTTACATATTCGTTCCTGAGCTATTTGAAATAAATAAAGTAGGTAGAGTCTTTGGAACGACAATTGGTATTTTTATTACATTAGCTAAAACTTATTTCTTCTTGTTTATTTCTATCACAACAAGATGGACTTTACCTAGACTAAGAATAGACCAATTATTAAATCTTGGATGGAAATTTCTTTTACCCATTTCTCTCGGTAATCTATTATTAACAACTTCTTTCCAACTCCTTTCATTGTAAAGGAAAGAAAAAGGACTAGGATATTCTCGATTTACGACTTCTCTCAAATATCAAACAAGAGAAAGAAACAAACATAAAATTATTCATAGATCTTTACGATATGTTCCCTATGGTAACTGGGTTCATGAATTACGGTCAACAAACAGTACGAGCTGCAAGGTACATTGGTCAAGGGTTCATGATTACCTTATCTCACGCAAATCGTTTACCTGTAACTATTCAATATCCTTATGAAAAATTAATTACATCTGAGCGTTTCCGCGGCCGAATCCATTTTGAATTTGATAAATGCATTGCTTGTGAAGTATGTGTTCGTGTATGTCCTATAGATCTACCTGTTGTTGATTGGAAATTGGAAACTGGTATACGAAAGAAACGCTTGCTTAATTACAGTATTGATTTCGGAATTTGTATTTTTTGTGGTAACTGTGTTGAGTATTGTCCAACAAATTGTTTATCAATGACTGAAGAATATGAACTTTCTACTTATGATCGTCACGAATTGAATTATAATCAAATCGCATTGGGTCGTTTACCAATGTCAGTAATTAACGATTATACAATTCGAACAATTTCGAATTCGCCTCAAATAATAATAAAATAAAAAAATGTGAAAACCCTTTGATTTTTGATTAAAGAGGAATCTCCACCAATTAGTAGGGTTCAATTTGATCTAATCCACAGGAATGAGTTCTTTATTTTTTTTTGTTGGTCAATAACTAAAAATTCCAATTAACTGTTGATTAGTTGGTAAAAAGTACGATTAAAGTTAGATTGAAAATTGAATCTAATAATCTAATTTCAGTTTTGAGCTAAATTACCCTTTTTCCATTTTTTGGGTAAAGAGAAAACCATATTATATTGGTCCACTAATTGGACCTAGACCCATTTTTAATCCATTCGATTTGAATTAAATGCAATTAGGAGCATATCCTAAAAAAATTCCTTGTCGAGTCAATAAAATCATGAAAAACATTTCAATTTATTTTTCTTTTACATATAATAATGGATTTGCCTGGACCAATACATGATTTTCTTTTAGTTTTTCTGGGATCAGGTCTTATATTAGGAAGTCTAGGGGTGGTATTACTTACCAATCCAATTTATTCTGCCTTTTCCTTGGGATTGGTTCTTGTTTGTATATCCTTATTTTATATTCTATCAAACTCCCATTTTGTAGCGGCTGCGCAGCTCCTTATTTATGTAGGAGCTATAAACATTTTAATTCTATTTGCTGTGATGTTCATGAATGGTTCAGAATATTACAAAGATTTGAATCTTTGGACTGTTGGAGATGGGATTACTTCGTTGGTTTGTACAAGTATTTTGGTTTCACTAATGACTACTATTTTAGATACGTCGTGGTACGGGATTATCTGGACGACAAAGTCAAACCAGATTATCGAGCAAGATTTGATAGGTAATAGTCAACAAATTGGAATTCATTTATCAACAGATTTTTTTCTTCCATTTGAACTCATTTCCATAATTCTTTTAGTTGCTTTGATAGGTGCAATTGCTGTTGCTCGTCAATGAGAAATCTTTATAACTATTACTAGCAATCAAAATTCAACTTTGTTTTCTGTTATCAAATCCATTTATCTTCAAAAATATTTGAAAACTGTTCATGTATAAAATAGAAATTCTTTATTTTGATCCATTACCAAATATCAATCTATTCCTTTGTTTTGTACTTGTTATATTATAGTCAATTGAATACGTTGAATTCTTGTTCATATTGAAATGAATCCAAATTAATAAGGAGCTGGTCAATGATACTCGAACATGTACTTGTTTTGAGTGCCTATTTATTTTCTATTGGTATCTATGGATTGATCACGAGTCGAAATATGGTTAGGGCCCTTATGTGTCTTGAACTTATCCTCAATGCGGTTAATATAAATTTTGTAACATTTTCAGATTTTTTTGATAGTCGACAATTAAAAGGAGATATTTTCTCCATTTTTGTTATAGCTATTGCAGCCGCTGAAGCAGCTATTGGGTTAGCTATTGTTTCGTCAATTTATCGTAACAGAAAATCAACTCGTATCAATCAATCGAATTTGTTGAATAAATGAATAAATAAGTAGTATTAATTAATTATATATTATTAATTATAGAAATTAGAATATTCATCAATTCAAATTAGTATGTATAATACGTAGGTTTGAGAAAAACGTAAAAAATCAAAGTATCTTGGGCCAATCTCATGACTCGATCCGGAATTCGATTGATTAGAAAAATTATGGTAAAATCCATTGATTCATCTAGTGTCTAAATATATGATCCATTTACAAGTTTACTAGATCGAAAATTCATGACATTCAAAAACTTATAGATCCGATGTCACATTCAGTAAAGATTTATGATACATGTATAGGATGTACTCAATGTGTGCGAGCCTGCCCAACAGATGTATTAGAAATGATACCGTGGGATGGATGTAAAGCTAAGCAAATTGCTTCTGCTCCAAGAACAGAGGACTGTGTCGGTTGTAAGAGATGTGAATCCGCCTGTCCAACGGATTTTTTGAGCGTTCGAGTTTATTTATGGCATGAAACAACTCGAAGCATGGGTCTAGCGTATTAATACGTTCCAGAAAAAACCACGTAAATACATTTTGAATACAATTTTTTTTTACCGACAAAAACCCGTGCTCAAAATAGATAATATATTATTCTTTTTTCTTTATTGAGTACGGGTTTTTTTGTCCAAGTGTATCTTGTCTTTATCACGAATTATTTTCCTTGGTTAACAATAATTGTACTTTTGCCGATATTCGCAGGTTCTTTAATTTTCTTTCTACCTCATAGAGGAAATAAGGTAATAAGGTGGTATACTATATGCATATGCACTTTAGAGCTCCTTTTAACTACCTATACATTCTGTTATCATTTCCAATTGAACGATCCATTAACCCAATTAACAGAGGATTATAAATGGATTAATTTTTTTGATTTTTACTGGAGATTGGGAATAGATGGACTTTCTATAGGACCTATTTTACTGACGGGATTTATCACCACTTTAGCTACTTTAGCGGCTCGGCCAGTTACTCGAGATTCCCGATTATTCCATTTCCTGATGTTAGCAATGTACAGCGGTCAAATAGGATCATTTTCTTCTCGAGACCTTTTACTTTTTTTCATCATGTGGGAGTTAGAATTAATTCCCGTTTATCTACTTCTAGCGATGTGGGGGGGAAAGAAACGTCTGTATTCCGCTACAAAATTTATTTTGTACACTGCGGGAGGTTCCATTTTTCTATTAATAGGGGTTCTGGGTATTGGTTTATATGGTTCCAACGAACCAACATTAAATTTGGAAACATTAGCTAATCAATCGTATCCGGTGGCACTGGAAATAATACTCTATATTGGATTTCTTATTGCTTTTTCTGTGAAATTACCGATTATACCCTTACATACATGGTTACCAGACACCCATGGAGAGGCACATTATAGTACTTGTATGCTTCTAGCCGGAATTTTATTAAAAATGGGAGCATATGGGTTGGTTCGAATCAATATGGAATTATTACCTCATGCTCATTCTATATTTTCTCCCTGGTTGATTATAGTAGGCGCAATCCAAATAATCTATGCAGCTTTAACATCTCCTGGTCAACGTAATTTAAAAAAAAGAATAGCCTATTCCTCTGTATCTCATATGGGTTTCATAATTATTGGAATTGGCTCGATAACTGATACGGGACTCAATGGAGCCATTTTACAAATAATCTCTCATGGATTTATCGGCGCTGCTCTTTTTTTCTTGGCAGGAACGAGTTATGATCGAATACGTCTTGTTTATCTCGACGAAATGGGTGGAATGGCTATCCACCTTCCAAAAATATTCACAATCTTTAGTATCTTATCAATGGCTTCCCTTGCATTACCAGGTATGAGTGGTTTTCTTGCAGAATTGATAGTATTTTTTGGAATAATTACCAGCCACCAATATCTTTTAATGCCAAAAATACTAATTACTTTTGTAATGGCAATTGGAATGATATTAACTCCTATTTATTTATTATCTATGTTACGCCAAATGTTCTATGGATACAAGTTATTTAATGTTCCAAACTCTTATTTTTTGGATTTTGGGCCGCGAGAGTTATTTGTTTCCATCTCTATTCTTCTACCAATAATAGCTATTGGTATTTATCCAGATTTCGTTCTTTCACTATCTGTTGACAAAGTCGAAGCTATTATATCTAATTATTTTTATCAATAGTTTTCATCAATAAAAGAAAAAAGAAAAAAGTAATCCTATTATTATTTTTAATATTGTTCGTTGTACAATGAAAAAAAAAGTCTTTTTTCTCTTAAGTAAGTTAAGTAAAAAAAAATTGGAATTGTAAACAGATATTTTTGGTCTTTATGAGAACCTTTTGAATCAAGTATTGTAGTGATTCAAATGGTTCTCGACAGCCTACATGAAGTAGGAAGTTTTCTTATCTTGTATTCTTACTTATTTTTCTATTCTATTTCTATATAGGCTTGGCTTGTTCTATGTTTGTATTTGTCGGGATTTTTTTGAATTTTATTAGATCTTAATGTAAATTAAATGAACCATAACTATGTAATCCTATTCCTAATAAATTAACCCCAAAATAGCATATCCAAATTATAAGAAAGCCTATAGAAGCCACAATTGCGCAATTTAAACTTTCCCAATTTTTATTTGTTCGAGTATGTAAATAAATCGCAAATAGGGTCCAAGTAATAAATGCCCAAGTTTCCTTTGGGTCCCAATTCCAATATGACCCCCATGCCTCATTAGCCCATACTGCTCCCGAAAGAATACCTATGGTTAAAAAGAGAAACCCTAGACTAATAATACGATAACTCCACTGATCTAGTTGTTGAATCAGTTGAGCCCTGTAATAATTTCGAGAAGAACAAAAAGAAGTGGTTAGTAAAACATTGCTTCTTTCATTCATGTATTGGATCTCGACAAAGGAAAATGACTCATTTAAAAAATTGTTTTTTTTACTAAAAACCCTTATGGCTTTTCGCAATGTAATGACTAAGAGAGCTACTGATAATAATGATCCACATAAAAGAGCTGCGTAGCCCAATATCATCATACTTACATGCATCATTAACCATTGGGATTGGAGAGCAGGTACTACTATTTCGGATTGATGCATTTCAGTTAAAAGACCCGAAGTAGCAAAGCCTTGGGTAAAAATAGTACTTGGCGCGGTTATTGTGCTTAAATAATTTTTATGTTTTTTAAAATACGGAACCATATGAATAACGGAGAAACTCCATGAAAGAAAAATTAATGATTCATATAAATCACTTAACGGGAAATGTCCCGAATAAATCCAACGAGTGACTAATAAGCCTGTTATACAGAAAAAAGTAGCTATCATGCCTTTTTCTGACGAATCATATAGTCCTACGATTTCATCGACCGATAAGCTTATCAAAAAAATAGTAATTACTATTGAAATGATCGAAAAGGATATATGAGTTAATATATGTTCTAAGGTGGAAAATATCATAAATTTATTTTTATTAAAATGAAAAAGTGGGGTAAACCAATTCTACGGAATTGAAATCAGGAATTGAATTTATTATAGGACTTATTCCATTTGTTTTAGAAGATGCCATGCCGCCACTCGGACTCGAACCGAGATGCTCTAGCACTGCTTCCTAAGAGCAGCGTGTCTACCGATTTCACCATAGCGGCGTACTCGAAATAATAATAATCTATTATTATTTAATCGTCGAGATTGAAGGAGTCAATTAAATTTTTTTTTTTTCATTTTCATTCAAAGTGATGAGAAAAAACTCGTTTCGTTTCAATATGGATTGAAGCGTTCCCCATAAAAATCTTTATTATCATTTCATTTTTAAATTTTAAAATTCATTTCTCATTTATCTGATTTTATAAATCGAAGATGCACTTTTTTTATCAATGAACAAAAAAAGTCTTTTTATGGATCACAGTACAGTGTGACATTCAAAATTTTTTTATTTAACTATTTGTAGAGCTTTATATTAACCCTTAGGCCTTAGGTTGGTTTTTCGTCATGTAAAGAATTTTATTTAGGATTTCGAAAACTAATTCGATATTGGACTGAACTGAACATTTTGTCTAAGAAAAAACTTTTTTTGTAATTTTATTATTTATTATGATGATATGACAGATAATTGTACCGATGAGGAAAATAAGAATCCCCACCGGATAAAACATATTCAAAAAAAAGTGAAACCTTGTATCTTTTTTTTTTTACAAAAAAAAAAAAAAAAGTACCATTTTCAGATTAAGATTAGTTAATCTAGTGTTTGACTATTTAATTGTCGTACAAAAAAAACTTTTTGAATTCCCGGTAGAAAGAGACTTCGCTAAGGAAAAAGCTTTCAACGCTGCCCGATATACCTTCTTTTTCCAAATGTTTTTACGAATACGTTTTTTTGATATAGAAGTACTTTTTTTTGGAACTGCCATTAAAAATTTGAAAAAAAGTTATTCATTTCTCTAGTTGAATGTGAAAGACATCTATTGGTCAAACAATTCCATTTTTTCTTTTTTTTATATCTCTGTCTATTTTCGTCGTGCTATATTTATACATGTAACAAAATACACCGAAAAGTTCAAAAAAAACCAATCCTTACCTAACAAATTCCAAATTACTGAAATTACTTTAGTTTTTTATTAGTTGGTCAAACTCAAAAGAAAAGAACGAGTACACATTTTTTGGATTTCAAAATTTGAATTAAACTAGTAGTTAATCAAAGAATACATGATTTTCGAAAAGTTATCTTAGTAATTTCGTCTTTTCGTTTAATTCTATTTCTTCTCCCTGGTATTGAAAGAAAAGTGTGGGATATTCTAGCGTTTTCTACAAAGAAAAAAAATATCTTTTATTCGAATGGAGTATAATCAGTTCTATCATGAATTAGTTAATGATTATGAATAAACGAACTAATAAAAAAAGAGTTCTTTTTTTTATTGCGCCCGTTTTGGTATGGACCATCCTATTATTTCTATCAAAATAAAGTAATGTATTAACTACTCGATTTTGGTGTAATTATTTGCTCTATGCATATAAATTATCCTAATACGTAATAATAATTGAATTTTTTTCTTCATTTTCATAAAAATTTTACTTAATATTCAATATTAATAAAATGAATTATTGTCTTATTTCATTTTAAATATAAATAGTATATTTGATCATATTCATATCATTTGACCAATTCTAACTTCTTGATTTGAATATTTGAAATATTGGTTAAAGAAGAAAGATTCAGAATAATTAGGAATAGAAAATTCTATTTAAGTATTCCATATCTTGATTTTTTATTGAACCTATAAAAAGATATAAGAGCCGGTGAATTATAAAGAATTAATTAAAAATAAAAAGGTTTTTTTATGGAATATACATATCAATATTCATGGATTATCCCCTTCATTCCACTTCCAGTTCCTATGTTAATAGGAGTGGGACTTCTACTTTTTCCAACGGCAACAAAAAATCTTCGCCGTATGTGGGCTTTTCCTAGTATTTTCTTGTTAAGTATAGTTATGATACTTTCGGTCTATCTATCTATTCAACAAATAAATAGAAGTTTTATCTATCAATATGTATGGTCTTGGACCATTAATAATGATTTTTCTTTCGAGTTCGGTCACTTAATAGATCCACTTACTTCTATTATGTTAATATTAATTACTACTGTTGGAATTTTGGTTCTTTTTTATAGTGACAATTATATGTCTCATGATCAAGGATATTTGAGATTTTTTGCTTATATGAGTTTTTTCAATACTTCCATGTTGGGATTAGTTACTAGTTCGAATTTGATACAAATTTATATTTTTTGGGAATTAGTTGGAATGTGTTCTTATCTATTAATAGGTTTTTGGTTCACACGACCTAGTGCGGCGACTGCTTGTCAAAAAGCGTTTGTAACGAATCGTGTAGGCGATTTTGGTTTATTATTAGGAATTTTAGGTCTTTATTGGATAACCGGTAGTTTTGAATTTCGGGATTTGTTCCAAATATTGAATAACTTGATTTATAATAATGAGGTTCCTTTTTTATTTCTTACTTTGTGTTACTTTCTTTTATTTGCAGGTGCAGTTGCGAAATCGGCACAATTCCCCCTTCATGTATGGTTACCTGATGCCATGGAAGGCCCTACTCCCATTTCGGCTCTTATACATGCCGCTACTATGGTAGCAGCGGGCATTTTTCTTGTAGCTCGACTTCTTCCTCTTTTTATAATCATACCTTACATAATGAATTTCATATCTTTAATAGGTATAATAACAGTATTATTAGGAGCTACTTTAGCTCTTGCTCAAAAAGATATTAAAAGAGGTTTAGCTTATTCTACAATGTCTCAATTGGGTTATATGATGTTAGCTCTAGGTATGGGGTCTTATCGAGCCGCTTTATTTCATTTGATTACTCATGCTTATTCAAAAGCATTGTTGTTTTTAGGATCCGGATCAATTATTCATTCAATGGAAGCTATTGTTGGATATTCTCCAGATAAAAGTCAGAATATGGTTCTTATGGGAGGTTTAAAAAAGCATGTACCAATTACAAAAACTGCTTTTTTAGTAGGTACACTTTCTCTTTGTGGTATTCCCCCCCTTGCTTGTTTTTGGTCCAAAGATGAAATTCTTAATGATAGTTGGTTGTATTCACCTATTTTCGCAATAATAGCTTGTTCCACAGCAGGATTAACCGCATTTTATATGTTTCGAATCTATTTACTTACTTTTGAGGGACATTTCAATGTTCATTTTCAAAATTACAATGGTCAAAAAAGTAGTTCCTGCTATTCAATATCTCTATGGGGAAAAGAAGTGCCAAAAACGATTAAAAATCATTTTTGTTTATTAAGTTTATTAACAATGAATAATAATGAAAGGGCTTCTTTTTTTTCGAATAAGACATATCAAATTGATGGTAATGGAAAAAACAGGATACGCCCTTTTATTACTATTACTAATTTTGTCACTAAAAATACTTTCTCTTATCCTCATGAATCGGACAATACCATGTTATTTTCTATGGTTATATTAGTGCTATTTACTTTGTTTGTTGGGGTCGTAGGAATTCCCTTTGCTTTTAATCAAGAAGAAATTCATTTGGATATATTATCTAAATTGTTAAATCCGTCTATAAACCTTTTACATCCGAATTCAAATAATTCGGTGGATTGGTATGAATTTGTGACAAATGCAAGTTTTTCTGTCAGTATAGCTTTTTTCGGAATATTTATAGCGTCTTTTTTATATAAGCCTATTTATTCATCTTTACAAAATTTGAACTTACTAAATTCGTTTTCTAAAAGGGGTTCTAATAGAATTTTAGGGGACAGAATAAGAAATGGGATATATGATTGGTCATATAATCGTGGTTACATAGATGCTTTTTATACAATATCCTTAACTCAGGGTATAAGAGGACTAGCTGAACTAATTCATTTTTTGGATAGACGACTAATTGATGGAATTACGAATGGTTTCGGTCTTACAAGTTTCTTTTTCGGAGAAGGTATCAAATATGTAGGGGGCGGTCGCATCTCTTCTTATCTCTTATTGTATTTATTGTTTGTATTAATTTTTTTATTAATTTAT
>CM024728.1:62500-67500 GCA_014182545.1 Eucalyptus globulus
GTGGAGCTAAGGTCCAAAATAGGGAAGAAAGAGGTGTTTCCACGACTCTACCACTCAGTCAATTCTGTTCCACTTAATCCCTATTTCATGGCCACATATTTTTCCGGCTAAGTAATGGGAAACCTTTCTACTGTTACATGAATCCGATTTTCATTTCATCCGGGAAAAGCCATCTTTTTCTCAACAATGTCTTTGTCATTTGATCCAATAGCCTTCCGTTCGATAGGAACAGATTTGATAAATACTGATAACTCTCGGATGGAGTATTAGAACGGAAAAATCCATTAGATAATGAACTATTGGTTCTAAGCCATCTCTGGCGATGAATCAACAATTCGAAGTGCTTTTCTTGCGTATTCTTGATAAACCAGCGTTTATATATAGATGTAGGGGAATCTGTTTGGGAAGTAAGAAGCCCCTTTGACATCTCTTCATCTGCAAAGAATTCTCGATGTGAAAACACAGAGACAAAGGGCTGATCTTTGAATAGGAAAAAGAGTGGATCTGCAGGGTCCCAAATGAATTGGCTTATTCGAAAAAAGCCTTGTTCTTTGGAAGATCTATCTCGTGTCTGGTACTGCATGGTTCCACTCTGCAAGAACTCCGAATCATTCTCTTGAAGCTCCTCCTTTTCATCATAAATGATCCGCTTGCCCCGAAATGACCTGGCCCAGTAGGGAAATCCCAATGAATTGGGCCTTTCGATACAATCAAATAGAAAGCCCCAAGGGCGCCATATTCTAGGAGCCCAAACTATGTGATTGAATAAGTCCTCCTCTATCTGTTGCGGGTCGAGGACTCCTTCTCCTTCCCCTTCTTCAAACTCCGATTCGTATTTTCATAGAGAAATCTCTGATCAACGATAGAACAAGATCCATTTTGCATCATATCTAAGGGATTCCTTGGTTTGGGCCGAAGAAGCAATGTCACTCGATCATTATCAAACTGACTGTAATCTTTTTCTGTCCGCGAGGATCCCACCAGAGCGCCTTCTACTTCTAATAGGCCATGAACTAGATCAGAATCATTCTCAACGAGTCCATAAGAAGTGATCTCATTTTTTCATCGGGTCCGGGTAGAGACCAAAGGTCTTGAGCGATCGATCCGGCAGAACAACTCAAAAGATAAAGAAGTATCGTTAATTTCTTCATGCTCGTTCCAAGTTCGAAGTACCATTTGTACAAATAAGAATCCCCTTCGTTACATGATTTCTTCTTCATATAGATAGATATAGGATCTATGGGGCAATTACTTAGAAGTACATTTTGTGCAACAGCCCTTCCTATCTGATAGAAAAGGATCCCATGATCCTGAACCGATCTTACCTGGGATCGCAAATCCCAAGTTTGTCTATGAAGAGCAGATCTAATTGTATTAGTGTCTAGAATTGATTTCTTTTGTGTAATACTAATCGATAGGGCCTCATTGGTAAGTGCTACAAGATCTCGTACATTGGAACCCATGGTTATGGACCCGAATCCATTAGTATGGAACATCTTCTTTTCCAAGTGAAATCCCCTAGTATATGAAAGGGTGAAAAAGTGCTTTCGTTGTTGTGGAATAAGAAGCCTTCGTATCTTAATGCATGTATTTAATTTATTCGGAGCTATTAGAGCGGGATCCACTTTTTGGGGAATATGAGTCGAAGCAATAACAAGAATATTTTGAGTGGAACATCTTTCACAATCCCTGGAGAGATAGTTCACTAATAGACCGAGGGATAAGTAATTCGACTCATTCACATCCAGATCATGAATGTTTGGAATCCATATTATGCAAGGAGACATTGCTTTTGCTAATTCGAATTGAAGGGTAATATAAAATCGGTCTATTTCCGGCATCATATCCATAGTTAGCGCATTCATCCTAGTTAGAAGCTCCAGCTCCGTATCAAGGTCACGATCAATATTGTCACTATCCTCAATATCGTCACTATCCTCAATATCGATATCATCAATAAGAAAACCTTTAGGCTTGTTATCCAGGAACTTGTTCAGAAATACTGTAATGAAAGGAACATAGGAGTTTGTCGCTAGGTATTTGACCAAATAGGATCGTCCAGTTCCTATAGAACCTATCACTAAAATACCCCTAGAAGGGGATAGGGCTAAGCGGAGCGAAAAGGGTTTTCCATGAGATGTGAAATGAAAACTATTAGTCCCACACGAGGTTTGTGAATAAGTGATTGTCTGATAATGAGCAAGGAATATCCGTCTTTCTGCTAAACAGAATGTATTGAACTCATAATTCATTAGATACTTTTTATGAATGTCAACTAAGTATCGTAAGTAAATTGCTCCCGGTTGTTCAATCATTTGATAACCAGAGTCATTCTTTGATAAATGATCACTATGAGTCAAACTCAATAGAATTTGATCAATCCCTTTTTCTGTCGTTAAGGTGGAAAACTGAACCAAGAATTCTCTTTCTTTATCATCAATCGAATCACTGTTCGCGACCCAGGATTCTATTTTATCATCAATCCAATCACCGTTCACATTTTTTCTTTTTCTTATCAATGAATAGATCTCTTTACTTGTATGACTTAGATGTCTCGTCTTTTTCGAAAAAGTGATTCGATGGATGGGATTTGGTATGATACTTATGAGATCGATGAGATTGATATTCCAATATTTCTTCTTAGAACGTATTGATTTGAACCCATAAGCGGGACCACCACCCCATAGCATGTTGCCGCCAGAAGCAGAACCCCGTATTTCTTCTAGAGAATCTCCTAATTTTTCCAGAGCAACTAGAAAGAGATTCTTTAACCAGAAAGAATTCAGTTCAGATGTAGGGTACCTATCCAGAAGTTTTCGCAACTCCATCATGTATGATGGAATCATCCAAGATTTGACCTTTTCGAACTCTGTCTGTAACTCACTATAGGCTCGGGAAACAAAGAGAAGATGTGTACGAACGATATATGTAGCAACAAGAAGAAGGAAAAGGATTGAATAGAGGAACTCCCGAACATTTGGAGATCTCAGATGGGTCGATATCAATGGTGACTCATTATTTCGATGAATCATTTCTTCGGACAGAAGAAGATTATGTAAACACTTACTCGAAATCTCACTTATCAGATTCCATTGTGGAAGACAGAATTTTTTTCTGAAGAATTTGCCATGATATATCTGATCCATGCATAATATCATGAAAAATGGATACAAATTTTTGACTGCTACTTAGTATCGGCAATAGGTCTGAAAAAGTATCTAAAAATATCCAATTTAGATATTTGTACCCTGTCGAGGTAAGGAACCATGGCATATATGTTTGGAATAGATTCCATTTTGAGAGAGTTGAAAAAGCACTATCTCGTTGAAAGGTTCTATACATCTGTCCTTTCTCAACGCATTTCTTTAGACAAAGACTCCGTTTTTTTCCTCTTTTCGGATGGTAAATATTTCTCAGAACATGGAGTGTGAATCAAACCCATGTTTGAATTGAAATTGAGATACTGATACAAGTTCTTCCCTTCTGAATCAGATAGATTCATATCTGAAAGAGGTTGACAATAAGTTCTTTCAAAATTGACTATTTGTCCCTCTGTTAGAGGTGTTCCAGAAATGTCTGCGATCGAGTAAATAGCTCTACGAACTAATGGATCGGATCGAATTGCAAAATGGAAAGATTTGTACAAGTTAGACCTTTCGTCACCACTTTGTGGAAAATCGTTAGGTATGAATATGTTAGATACCTGTGACTCGATTGGTGAAATAGTATCTCTCTCTCCAAAAAGCGTATTTTTTTTTTACCGCCGCACAAAGAAAATATTTTGTTGCGAATGAACAAGATATTGAGGAATTGTCCATATGTAAAATCAGAATTATTGATACGGGCCCTTTCCACATAAAAGGGGAATCTTTTGTTACAATAGAAGCAGAAGTGATGTGGATTATTCAAGAATCGAAGTCGATTTGCTTTATAAAAAGAAGATATCAATGAACTTCTATGAAATGGTTTCACGGGATTCAGCCAATTGTCTTGATCGTGGGATATCATTGAGAAATAGGAATCCGTGTTATCAAAAGATTTCCTGCGATTATTTCTAGTATGGAATGAGTCAATCATCCACTTTGGTATCTTATTGAAAAAAATGGTGATATTGTTCCTCCATTGATCAATAATTTCGATTTTTGGGAAGTATCATGATCATCCAATAATAATGGTTTCCATTTTTTCAAATGAACGATTTGAAGACCTATTGATTCTAACAACTGATTGCAGAGTTGATCATTCGGACCTTTCAATTCATAGACGTGGATCTCGGACCTATGAATGGGGGTATTCCCGAAACTCACAAAGAAAAAGGAAGTGAGTTAGACAAAAAAGAAGAAACTTGGACAAAAAGAGAAGTAACTTGGACAAAAACGAAACGAAGTGACTTAGACAAATCTTTTTTGTCGATAACCTCAGACCAATCAATCGAATATTGATTAATACGTAATCGATCGAAGACTACTTGAAAACGGCTCTTCTGCTTAGAAACGAAATGTTCCAAATGTTCCTGGAAATTCTTGCTCCCATTGGACCATTTGTATCTATATGCATTAGGATCCCGATTCACGGATCTCTCGGTTCGAGAAATAAAAATAAGAGGATTGAACCATTTCTTCTGACTCTTTTTCAAATTCGATAAATGTTGGTTGATCGTATATTTCATTATCGTTCTATGATTCAAAGTATCATTTCCTATTTGATCCCTTTGAATTCCATATTCGAAGTTGCGATCGGATCTATTCATTAAAAAGAATCGATTCCATACATTTCTTATGTACCCATAGGTGCTATATTGGATTTGAATCAGATTTCGGATCCATCTATATTGATTGACTGCCTCCATTATGTTGTTGCTAGCAAATACCACTATTTTTGGTTTTGGATCTTCCAAATCATTCCCGCAGGAGATCCGGACCCATTTTTTTCTGATCCTTCGATAAAAAGATTCATTCTCTTCATAAAAAAGAGGAGGTAGAACCAATAAAGATTTCTTT
>CM024728.1:72500-75000 GCA_014182545.1 Eucalyptus globulus
TCAGACTTGGTACAACCCAAGGTCATCATTCTATTTGGTTTGCACAAGCCAAAAATTATTCCGATGGTCTGCAAGAAGATCAAAAAATACGAAATTGTATCAAGAATTATTTACAAAAAAATATGAGAATATCCTCTGGTGTGGAGGGAATTGCACGCATAGAAATTCGAAAAAGAATTGATCTGATTCAAGTCATAATTTATATGGGATTCCCAAAGTTATTACTAGAAGGCAAGACGCGAAGAATCGAAGAATTACAGATGAATGTACAAAAAGAACTTAATTGTGTGAACCGAAAACTCAACATTGCTATTACAAGAATTACAAACCCTTATGGGCACCCTAATATTCTTGCAGAATTTATAGCCGGACAGTTAAAGAATAGAGTTTCATTTCGCAAAGCAATAAAAAAGGCTATTGAATTAACCGAACAGGCAGATACAAAAGGAATTCAAGTACAAATTGCAGGTCGCCTGGACGGAAAAGAAATTGCACGTGTCGAATGGATGAGAGAAGGTAGGGTTCCTCTACAAACCATTCGAGCTAAAATTGATTATTGTTCCTATGGAGTCCGAACGGTCTATGGAGTATTAGGCATCAAAATTTGGATATTTTGGGAATAAGAATACTTTCCTGGCTTTACTGTTTACACTATATCCATTGATAAAAAAAAAATAGAATAAAAAAAAACTTTTTCTTTTCATGCTTTTTCTCTTAAATCAAAAAAATAAGCAATTCTATAGGTTTGAATAAAAATTTGATTGATGATTTCATATAATTGCTATGCTTAGTGTGCGACTCGTTGGTTTTTTTTTATAGGATAGAATTCCAAAAAAATGGACAGACCCCTACTGTGAACTAATAACTATATAACTAATAACCAACTCATCGTTTCACATTATCTGGATACAAAAAAGCAGTCAAGATATGATATATTGGTCATATCATTGTAGCAACTGAAATCTTTCTTACATAAACAAAAAAAAAATCAATCTGATTATGATATAAAAAAAGTATGCAGATAAAGGGAAGGTTGAGAGAAAGAAAGAAAAAGAATATCAATGATATAGGATTCCAATATATGTAAGGTTTAGGAGTCATCTCATAAAAGGCAGTGTAATAAAGCATCAATACTGATTGATCCATAAGTATATGAATCTATTCATAGAAAAAAATCAAGAGCCTCGAGCCAATAAAGACTAAAAAGATTGACTCAAGAACAAATTTCATGAGGGGCTCCATTGTAGAATTCAAACCTAACCATTAATTGCGAAGCGACGGGAACGATGGAACCTATGAATACGTAAGATTCTATTGAAAAATGAATCCTAATAATTCATTAGGTAGGATGGCGGAACGAACCAGGGACCAATTCATTTATTCCGAGAATTCATGAGCTAACCCTACAACTAAAATAGATATTGAAAGAGTAAATATTCGCCCGCGAAGGTTTTTATTAGATTACTCAATCTTGTTCGATCCAATATGATAATATGATCAAAGGCAAAACAAAATAAAGATTCGTTAGAAAAAAACCACATTATCTCACTATCTAGAAATAGAAATAATTATCTAGAAAAAAAAAATACATGTTTAAGTATATATCCAAACAAGATATAGAAATTTCTAATAGATTAGATGAAATCTCAAAGAATCCATGATTCAGTATATTTTCATAAAATTCTCAAATTCGAATCGTTTCATTCGCGATGAGCCGGATGAGAAGAAACTCTCATGTCCGGTTCTGTAGTAGAGATGGAATTGAGAAAGAACCATCAACTATAACCCTAAAAGAACCAGATTTCGAAAACAACATAGAGGAAGAATGAAAGGAATATCTTATCGAGGTAATCGTATTTGTTTCGGTAAATATGCTCTTCAGGCACTTGAACCCGCTTGGATCACATCTAGACAAATAGAAGCAGGGCGACGAGCAATGACAAGAAATGTGCGCCGTGGTGGAAAAATATGGGTACGTATATTTCCAGACAAACCAGTTACGGTAAGACCTACGGAAACACGTATGGGTTCGGGTAAAGGATCTCCCGAATATTGGGTAGCTGTCGTTAAACCAGGTCGAATACTTTATGAAATGGGCGGAGTAGCAGAAAATATAGCCAGAAAGGCTATTTCAATAGCGGCGTCCAAAATGCCTATACGAACTCAATTTATTATTTCGGGATAGGAACGTAGAACCAAAGAAAAGAAGTCTTGGGGATAAAAAAAAATTGCAGGTTTCTTTTTGACAAACAATATTTCTTTTTTTTTTACTTCGCCCTTTGGATTAACATTGAAAGAACAGATTCAAAAATGATATGATTCAACCTCAAAGCCATTTGAATGTAGCGGATAACAGCGGGGCCCGAGAATTAATGTGTATTAGAATCATAGGAGCTAGTAATCGCCGATATGCTCATATCGGTGACATTATTGTTGCTGTGATCAAGGAAGCATTACCAAACACACCTCTAGAAAGATCAGAGGTGATCAGAGCTGTAAT
>CM024728.1:80000-100000 GCA_014182545.1 Eucalyptus globulus
GGACCATCATACTTGCCGACCATCGATGAACTGATCGAATTAACCAACCAAAGTTAGCTTCAGTCATTATGTATTGAACAGAAGCAAAAGCCTCAGTAACAGTTGGACGGTAGTAAAAAGTCATAGCAAACCCCGTAGCTACTTGTACTAAAAAACAAGTAAGCGTAATTCCTCCTAGACAATAAAATATGTTGACATGAGGAGGAACATATTTACTAGTTATATCATCTGCAATCGCCTGAATCTCGAGACGTTCTTCAAACCAATCATAGACTTTATTGAGATAGGTAAACCAATAGTACTCCCCCTCGAAGAACCGTATCTGAGAATTTCATCTCGTACAGCTCAAACAAAAACCTAAGATATTGCTTTGGTTTCAAGGCATATGGAATCGAAAGTTTGAAAATTCGTCATCAACCCTTTCTAACTTCTCTGAAGATACGAACCAGTAAAAATACGAAAGCTCTTATTTGTGGTTGTAATGCCAAAATATCAAGTCGGCTCATTCGTCTTTATGTTGATCGTTACAGGCCTCTTGAATCTTCTATTTACCTACTTCTTTTTCTTTGATTTGTTATTTTTATTTCTTTTTTTGTGTGTAATGCAGCTTTACTCTTCTTTTCTTTATTATTGATAGGAATTCCCTTGTTAAGACCCTATGAATTGATTCAAACCTCAGATTCATACTAGAACCGCGATGATTCTTCAAACTAAGTCCAAAGATTCCCTGAGTAAGAACCATTGGATCATCACTTATTCAATGAATAGATATAATGACTAAAAATCCAAAGAAAGTTTTGTCCTTTGATCAAAAAAAAGGGGAAATCTTTTGAAAAAGAAGAAAAATCTTTTGATTTATAACGTTTTGGAAAATTTTTTGGAGTCCGGTCACGGGGTCTGAATATTAAGTATGAATCATAGTTACTATTTTGTGATCTATTTCGTGCTCCAGATACTCGAATGAATATCCGACGAGGTAAAACCATCTATATAAAGATGACAGATCCATTTTCTGTACTATCAATAGTATCAATTATAACAAGTCACACACTCATATTCCGGAAATACAGAAAGAAAAAAAGAAATTCCACGATCGAACTACCAATAAAAAAAGAATATAATGATATAAAAATCCGAAACCTAAATGCTTTACTTTGGATTGAAAAGCTAAGAATTCACGTTTCTTGTGAATCTAATTCATTGAAATTCCGTCCAGTAAAACAGAAGAATTATAAATTTCCAAAATAATAGATAGGAATACTGCAAATAGAGCCATTGCGACACCCATCAAAGGAGTAGTTCCCCATCCAGGAGCTACTTTACCATATTCTGAATTCAATGGTTTCAATAAATCCCCTACAATAGTTCGTCTTGGTCCAGATCTAGAACTACCCTCAACGGTTTGCGTAGCCATAAATCCTATTTTGTATTCATTGAGATCTGTTGACTTTGTATACCATTCCGTTGTAAATAAACGATCTTATCATAGATCCATTTTGGTCTTGAAATTATATAATAATGGAAACAGCAACCCTAGTCGCCATCTCTATATCTGGTTTACTTGTAAGTTTTACTGGGTACGCCTTATATACTGCTTTTGGGCAACCCTCTCAACAATTAAGAGATCCATTCGAAGAACACGGGGACTAGTTGAAGTAATGAGCCGCCCAACATTGGGAGGCTCATTACTTCAATTCAATTGATATAATGAAAAATCATTTCACCTTTTTAGTTGGAACTTTAGGTGGTTCTCGAAAAAAGATAGCGAAAAAAATTATCCCTAGAGTCGAGACTAAGAGGAATGTATAAACCAATGCTTCCATAAATTCGATCGTGCTTTACAATTATAGCTTCCATACCTGTTCTGTTTATTTGGGATTATCTCCCAAAGAGCAAGACAAAAAAATAAAGGAAAAAGATAAGAGAGAAATCTTGTATCAGACTACTTGTCTTCTTGTAGTTGGATCTCCAAGTTTTTGGAATGCTCCAAATTCCACTTGAGCATCCAAATCGGGGTCAATACCAGCAAAAACATCTCTGAACAAGGTTCTAGCACCATGCCAAATGTGTCCGAAGAAGAAGAGCAGAGCAAACGAAGCATGTCCAAAAGTAAACCAACCCCTTGGACTGCTACGAAAAACACCATCGGATTTCAAAGTAGCACGATCTAATTCAAAAATTTCACCTAATTGGGCACGTCTAGCATATTTTTTCACAGTAGCAGGATCACTATAACTGACTCCATTGAGTTCCCCGCCATAGAACTCAACAGTTACACCCACTTGTTCAACACTATACTTTGATTCCGCCCTTCGAAAAGGAACGTCGGCTCGAACAATTCCGTCTCCGTCTACCAAAACAACCGGAAATGTTTCAAAAAAAGTAGGCATACGACGTACAAAAAGTTCACGCCCTTCTTTATCTCGAAAGATAGGATGTCCTAACCACCCAACAGCTATTCCATCCCCGTTGTCCATTGAACCCGCTCTGAATAATCCCCCCTTTGCCGGATTATTACCGATATAATCATAAAAAGCTAATTTTTCAGGAATTTTAGACCAAGCTTCTGATAAACTTTGATTTTTGGCTAGCCCAGCACCAACTCTTCGATATATTTCTTGCTGGAAGTATCCCTGATCCCATTGATAACGAGTGGGACCAAATAATTCGATAGGGGTAGTTGCTGAACCATACCACATAGTTCCAGCAACAACAAAAGCTGCAAAAAAGACAGCAGCAATACTACTGGAAAGGACGGTTTCAATATTGCCCATACGTAATCCTTTATATAGACGTTGGGGCGGACGGACACTAAGATGAAATAGGCCCGCTAATATGCCTAAAGTACCTGCTGCAATATGATGAGAGGCTATTCCTCCCGGAACAAAAGGATCAAAACCTTCTACACCCCACGCTGGATTTACAGGTTGTACCTTTCCAGTTAGTCCATAAGGATCGGACACCCATATTCCAGGACCATACAATCCTGTTACATGAAATGCGCCAAACCCAAAGCAAGCCACTCCTGAAAGAAATAAATGAATTCCAAAAATTTTTGGCAAATCCAAAGAAGGTTTTCCTGTACGCTCATCACAAAATATTTCTAAATCCCAATACACCCAATGCCAGATAGCTGCCAAGAAGCACAAGCCAGAAAACACAATATGTGCACCGGCCACGCCTTCGTAACTCCAAATACCCGGATTTGTTATAGTCCCTCCTGTAATACTCCAGCCGCCCCATGAATTGGTTATTCCTAAACGAGTCATGAAGGGTATAACGAACATACCTTGTCTCCACATTGGATCAAGAACGGGATCAGAGGGATCAAAAACTGCTAATTCATATAGAGCCATCGAACCGGCCCAACCAGCAACCAAAGCTGTATGCATTATATGGACAGAAAGCAAACGGCCGGGATCATTTAATACGACGGTATGAACACGATACCAAGGCAAACCCATGTAAATACCCCTTTATCAACGAAAAATAGACACTATGTAACTTTATTGCATTGGAAAAAAATATGCTATGGACCTCCCCTTTTCAGGGGATTATCTCGGAGAAAGGATTAATATTTGTTCTATTCTTTTTTTAGTAAAAATGGAACAATTCGGTTCGTAGGAACAAAGAGAAGCAGATCTATTCTATATCCGATAAGTACCAATACGCAATGGGGGTTGATCCCATTTTCTATGAACGAATGCATACATATTTGTTAATCATTCAAAAAACCTATTCGTAAGAATTTTTTTCCCAATCTATGGATAAAATATGATAAAAGACAATATTATTAAGAAAATAAACGCATTGTTACGCTTCCACATCAAAGTGAAATATAGTACTTAATTCTTTTTTCTTTCATTTTATGCCTATTGGTGTTCCAAAAGTACCCTTTCGAAGTCCTGGAGAGGAAGATGCCTCTTGGGTTGACGTATAGTGCGACTTGTCAGATATATCGGGTCATATGGGATTTCCCCGTTCTCTCCCCCGATCGAGATATCCTCTGTTTCGCCCAAAAAAGATTTTGAATTATCAAAAAATTGGAGCGTGAAGTGAAATCAAGTGAAATTATATCCTTTTTTGTTTTGGAGGGTATTCAAATTTCTATTATCAATTAGAAAAGTCTATAGAATAATTTATGGTTGGATTGGTTGGACCAATAAAATGAAGTATTCAGACTCCGTTTCGAAAAAACCCAATTGGTAATATATTTATGATTACTACTACTTATATTATAGATCATAAAATCTTTTTTTTATATAATAAGAGAGTAGTCTTAAACTTTTAATCAAGCGAGTAATATGATAAATACGTCGAATATTTGGCATTGGCAGAAGACATGAATTGAATTGAAAAAAAAAAAGAAGTAAGTCGTAGAAAAAAGACGTAGTATTAGTGTCATTTGTCCTATATGTGCAAATAAAAATCGGGCAGATTTTTTTTACTCGGAGTAGAGCATAAACCTAAAAGAATTGAAAAAAGGCCCATTCAGGAACAAGAAAATGACATCGTGATTTGGATTAGATCTCGATGAAACAATACATCAATGAGAAGTTTATTTCATAAGTTTAATGGATTTTTTGTGGAGGGAAAGGGGACAAAACCAAAACTCATCTTTCTTGAAAAATGGAAGAAAAAAAAAGCCGCTTCATTAAGAAATTCAAAAATTAGATTAGAAAAGGGCCCTACTATGAAAAAAAAAAAAAGAAAGAGGTCTGGAATCTACACATTGATTCTTTTTTTTCGCAATTTTTGTTGAACCGTATGCATCAAAAGATGCATGTACGGCTCTTAAGGGATATAAATTTTATCCTAATCAACCGACTTTATCGAGAAAGATTACTTTTTTTAGGCCAAGAGGTTGATAGCGAGATTTCGAATCAACTTATTGGTCTTATGGTATATCTCAGTATAGAGAATGATAACAAGGATCTGTATTTGTTTATAAACTCTCCTGGCGGATGGGTAATCCCCGGAGTAGCTATTTATGATACTATGCAATTTGTGCAACCCGATGTGCATACAATATGCATGGGATTAGCCGCTTCAATGGGATCTTTTGTCCTGGTCGGCGGAGAGATTACCAAACGTCTAGCATTCCCTCACGCTTGGCGCCAATGAGTTTTTTAAGAACAAAAAAAAAGACTATGCCTTCGCCATATGAAATAGGAATATTAAGTAATAATAGCATGGCACTTCGAATTCGATATGAGAAATTTTTTTTTCAAAACATTAGATTATATATCGAAAGAGTAGTATGAAATTAGTATAAAATAAAGGGTATTCTCGATTTTACCTTATTTATCGGTGACCATTACCATTTCAGCGTCACAAACTTTTTTGTTTTCACAACAGAAAACTTTTAACAATATTTATGTTATTGTTAGGAAAGAGTACGAAAAAAAAAAAAAAAGAAACTTTGGGATTGCTGAATCAAAGACGAGATAAATATATAAAAAGCAACGGAGCCATCATAGTATTTTTTAACTGCTCCGAAAGGAAGGATGGTAATTGGATCATTTGCCGATCTGAATCGGATAAACCCTCTATCTATATTTTTTCTCTTTCTTCGATGGAAATGGAAGGTAAAGTGAATTCCATTGTATAGCCGTATGCAATGCGCAAAAGATGCCTGTACGGTTGCTCAATTCTATCTTTCTTTTTTTATTATTCTTTATCTCTTCTCCTCACCTCATCATGCGAGATAGAGGAACCATTTGTTATATTATCAGGGTAATGATACATCAACCTGCGAGTTCTTTTTATGAGGCACAAACGGGAGAATTTATCCTGGAAGCAGAAGAACTGCTGAAACTGCGCGAAACCATCACAAGAGTTTATGTACAAAGAACGGGCAAACCCCTATGGGTTGTATCCGAAGATATGGAAAGGGATGTTTTTATGTCAGCAACAGAAGCCCAAGCTCATGGAATTGTTGATCTTGTAGCGATTGAATAAAAAAAAATAGCAGTAAGTTTAAGCAAATCGCCACTTTGCGATTTTCTCTTCTTACTTATTACCGGGTTTAATAATATTCTATTCATCTATTAAATAGAGAAGTAATTCATAATCATCCGGTTAGGATCGATCTAAACCAGCCCATTTATTATGTATACGATTCAACATGCCAACTATTAAACAACTTATTAGAAACACAAGACAGCCAATCAGAAATGTCACGAAATCCCCCGCTCTTGGGGGATGTCCTCAGCGTCGAGGAACATGTACTAGGGTGTATGTGCGACTCGTTCAGATCACCATTGGTAGAAAAAAAAGGGAAAGAAATTTTCCAGTATCAATGATCAGTACTAGTGAATAGTATAAAATGGAAGGAAGAAGGTCGTTCACTATCTATATATCGAAAACTAAAAAAAAAGATCTATTCAATTCTTCGATTGTATATGAAATTTATGGTTTCCGATGAGAAAAAATTCCTCATTGGTAACAAATAGTTATTCATTAAGCGGGGAAATCCTATTTTCAAAGCCGAAATCTTATGCCTATACTCTTGCAAAAACGGACTAAGAGGGTCAGCTACCCCATCCAATTTTCATAATTAAATACCGTTACTGTATAGGTAGATCTCGTTGTGAAAGACCTATTACTAGATAATTCATAGGTAGAGCCGAAGAATGTAAACTGTACAACTTGCTAATAGCATTGATTAAATGAAGTAAGGGACTCCGGTATATATAGAGGACCTCACCGTTTAAGACATAACCATAGAAACGATGGAATCCACTATTTCGTTATTCATTTCTATTTATTACTTTTTTCTGTTTTTTGATACCTAGTATCAATACTCGTTTCGAGGTGAAATGACTATAAAAAAGAAAAGACAAATCGTGGTCGGGAAGGTTATAGTAGCAAAAGCCATTGGAATTTTTATTTTATACATTGGAAGAATCCGTTTTGTTATTAATAAACTAGGAAAAGGGAAAAGAATAACTGAAAGAAAGGAAATCAATTAGTTATTCATGAAAGTTTCATTTATTCAATGACTAGAATTAGACGAGGATATATAGCTCGGAGACGTAGAACAAAAATTCGTTTATTTGCATCAAGCTTTCGGGGGGCTCGTTCAAGACTTACTCGAACAATTATTCAACAGAAAATAAGATCTTTGGTTTCGTCTCATCGAGATAGAGATAGGAAAAAGATAGATTTTCGTCGTTTGTGGATCACTCGGATAAATGCAGTAATTCGCGGGAATAGAGTATCCTATAGTTATAGTAGATTAATACACAATCTGTACAAGAGACAGTTGCTTCTTAATCGTAAAATACTTGCACAAATAGCTATATTAAATAGGAATTGTCTTTATATGATTTCTAATGAGATCAGATCATAAAATAAAAAAGGAAATTGTAAGGAATTTGTCAGAATATTTTAAATGGAGTTCGCTGGAGAATGAACTCCGGGAAGGTAGAGTAGAAATTAGTATGATAAAGAGAATATGATAAAGTCGTTCAAAATTAAATGAGCGAATATGTCCAATATCCAATAAAAAAAGATTTCTTCTTCTTCCCCAATTTTTTTCTTACGATTTTTCGAACAAAATATCAATCTGTGTTTGAGTTCGGATTTTTATTTGGGTTCAATTGAGGAGTAAAGTAAGTCTACTTTTTTTTATTTATTTATGGTTCTAAGACCAGTAGCTCCGGCGGTCGACTCGCTTCTTTCAAATTGTTTCTCATTATTAAGAAAAGGTAACAAAGATAAAATACGAGCTTGTTTTATAGCAATAGTAATTAATCGTTGTTGTTTTAAGGTTAATCTATTTACCCGTCTAGATAATATTTTTCCTTGTTCACTAATAAATCGACTAATTAAACTCATGTTTCTATAATCAATTCGATCCCCCGATTGGATCGGGGGCAAACGCCTACGAAAAGATCGCTTGGATTTAAGAAAGAGTCGCTTGGATTTTTCCATGGTTTGTTTATTCCTTATCCTCAAAATCCTATTTCAATTTGATCCAAAAAGATTTCAAATTCAAAATATAGGATTTGATTTGGCTTTTTTTTTTTAGTTAGTTATATTATGTTAACTAAAATGAAAATATATAGAATAATATGCTATATATAGAATATGTCCTTTTCGTGTTACTTGTAAGAGTGACACACAGGCACTTGATTCGAGTTATTTCTTTATCTCCCCGTGAATCGTATGTTTGTAACAATAGGGACAGAATTTTCTCAATTCCAATCGACTAGGCGTATTGTGTCGATTCTTTTGAGTAATATATCTGGAAACACCCCTTGATTCCTTATTAAGACCGGTTCTAACACAGTTGGTACATTCTAAAATAACCGTTACTCGGACATCTTTACCCTTGGCCATGAACCTCCTTTGCGTTTTTGATTCAACCAATTCTTCTACTTTCTGCGAAAAAAGAAATAAAAAAATAAGAAGTAAAACAACAAACTAATATTTAGGTATATTTTGAATCGAATTCGATTCAATGTACAGTATTTTATTAAAAGATCTTGTATGATCTTCTTGCCCTAGACACATTTCTGTTCTCACAATATTATTTCTAAATGGAATTGGAGAAAACCCGAATTTCGCCGAGGTTGAATCTACTTTTTTATTTCTCTTTCCTCCTTTCTTGATTATACTTCTACTTAATATATTGTATCGAATTCTATTTTTTTCTAAAAAAAAAAGAGGGGGAGGGATTAGTCACAAATCTTTTGATTCTACCTCTAATCTTCTTCACCCCTTCCCATGTCAATAACTAGAATGAAAAAAAAGGGAATGTCAACGCATCCGGAAATAAACGATTGATCTCTATCAAAAGACCTGCTAAAGCCCCAAACCATAGAGTACTTAGTACCGGTGCCACGGAAAGATATGTTTTTAGATCTCGCATTTTAAATCCTCCTTCTTTATTCTTTTTATTTATTGTATTATTTATTGTAATGCCTAATGTTAATACATATATGATCCGATATAATATATATGTAAGTAGTTAAGGACCGCTTGTATTTGTACACGGAATTCCTAATTCCAATTGAAATCTACAATGATTCGGTAGATAAGATTTTTCTTTTCTTAAAACCGAAAAAGACGTCCCTTCCGACTGAGCATTCCCAAAAAATATTCCCTTTTTTAGTTATTTTTTACGATGGGTTTCATATTCATGTGTATATAAGCCTTCTACTATTATTATATGTTACATGAGAATAAAAAAAAGAAATGGCAAGATAACTTGGATATATCAATGGAGAAAATAAGGATTTTGAAAACAAGACAGGGATTCTATAAAATGATACTGTAGACCAATTGAAAGGGATGTAGCGCAGCTTGGTAGCGCGTTTGTTTTGGGTACAAAATGTCACGGGTTCAAATCCTGTCATCCCTACCTATTACTTCTCGTCTGAGCAGTAACGAGGGATTTATTGAAATCGATTAAAATCAGGCATACATAATCTTTTTTTATTATATCATATTCTATATGATAGTCTTATGCATACAAGATGTATTCGGGTTATAAAAAAAATCCTCTTCTTTTTTTTTTAGTTTTAGCTAGTGTGATAATGATAAGAAGATAAGAAAGCGCTCTTAGTTCAGTTCGGTAGAACGTGGGTCTCCAAAACCCGATGTCGTAGGTTCAAATCCTACAGAGCGTGATTCCATTCTTGGTTAGGTTAGTCCCAAAATTACAATTAAATAATTGACCAGTAATCTTAATTTGACCTCCTTTGGATTAAAGAAAAGAGGAGGTCAATTAAAAAAAAAGATGTTAATTAATTTAATCAAAGATCCAACTGATCACCACGTCTGTATTGTAAATATGCAGTTACAAATAATCCAGCTAAAGTAATAGGAATTAGACCTAAGACAATTCCAAATAGAAAAACTTCAATCATTTCAATTTTTTTGAAAGGGAAAAAGGAGAGGTAATATCTATCCCTACATATTAATCCGCATTGCCCATGAATCTCAATGACCACTAATTGGAAATTGACTCTCTAAGGAAATATAGAGTCTATCAATACCACAGAAAGATTTCTTTTTATGCGTTGTGTTCATTCAATTAATTTCAAATAAGTCGTATCTTGGTCAGACCAATAAAGAGAGCTGAGGTTATAGTTAAAGCTGCTAGTAGAAAACCGAAATAACTAGTTATAGTAAGCATGAAGATGAAGGAGCTAAATGAAATGTGTTCTTTTTATACATATGTTTAGAAAGCACTTCCCTAAGTTTCAATATACGAAGATAAGCAAAAATACCAATTCAAATGAAAGAATAAGTTCAATTGATAGTTGTTAATTCATCAATCATTATAGACGGGATTAACAAAAACATAGAGTAAGGGAGGTAGAAAAAGAGATCAATTAATCATTTGTAATGTCTACCTATCCCTTAATTTCGAATCAAGTGATTCATTAGATAATTCTTGAGTAGACTAATATTAAAATAATAAAATATTAAGAAATTCGAATCCATATAGAACAAAATTTGAAAATCATTTATCTTTTCTTTTGATCTTTTTTTTTAATCGTATCGAATCTATTTTTCGATTTTAGAATAAAGAGTGACCTTATAACAATAACACCTTTTTTTCTTGTCATTTGAGATATTATGTGAATGAATCTACTCCTGAATTTAATGAGTAAAAATGAAAATAAATAAAGTAAAAATAACAAAGGTATCGTACAACTGATCAAATCACTCACGAAAATCAAATCTTTATTTTTGTCCAACTCGATTCTAAGACTAGTAATTCCTATAATTTTTTCTTTCTTTTCTAGGTTCTACATTTTTTTTCCATATTTATTAGAAATAGAAATTGTCTTTTCATATCATAAATTCCCATCCTCGAAGCTAGTTCCAGAAAGAACCTTTCGATCTAATACAAGAAAACAATGTGTGCATCACGAATACTGATTATTTCAATTCTTTTTTTTTTGTTGTTCTCTTTTTTTTTTTCAATACTATCTACCCCTTTTACTTGTTACTCTACGAGGAAACAATTCCTCTTAAAATGTAAAATGAAAAAAAAAAGATTCCAACAAAAAACTTTTCTACAGTTTAAGCTTATATCTTTGAAAAGGAGATTTTTCAATTTCGCATCGAATTGAATTGTGGAAAAAATGGAGAGAAAGAAACCTTATAGAAATTGGAGAAATTCGATATTGAATAATACATGCATGATTCTACATCGACAAGCAACAAGAAAAGAATAAAGAAATTATCGAGTACTTCATTTTCATACTGATTAAAATTTTCATACTGATTAAAATTGCGTTGCTGTGTCAGAATAAGGATAGCTATACTGATTCGGTATACTCGAAAAACACCCTTGGTACAATATTGACGATCTAACAAGGATGGAACTTCAGTGAATTTCCATTTACTGATATCATCTTTTATGGAATCGATCCCCCCTTTAACTGTACAAGAATATGTGGAGCTCAGCATGTCTGGAAGCACAGGAGAACGTTCTTTTGCTGATATTATTACCAGTATTCGATACTGGGTTATTCATAGTATTACTATACCTTCCCTATTCATTGCGGGTTGGTTATTCGTCAGCACGGGTTTAGCTTATGATGTGTTTGGAAGCCCTCGTCCAAACGAATATTTTACAGAGAGCCGACAAGGAATTCCATTAATAACTGGCCGTTTTGACCCTTTGGAACAACTCGATGAATTTAGTAGATCTTTTTAGGAGGACCCAATGACCATAGATCGAACCTATCCAATTTTTACAGTGCGATGGTTAGCTGTTCATGGACTAGCTGTACCTACCGTTTCTTTTTTAGGGTCAATATCAGCAATGCAGTTCATCCAACGATAAACCTAATAAAAATTATAGAGCTACGACACAATCAAATCCGAACGAACAAAATGTTGAATTGAATCGTACCAGTCTCTACTGGGGGTTATTACTCATTTTTGTACTTGCTGTTTTATTTTCCAATTATTTCTTCAATTAAGAGAAGAAAAAAGAATAGTATAATACTAAATCATAATAAGAATTATCTTAACCCATTCGGAAGGATCACATCTCATAATTATCTATGGCTGTTTATGTCTTTAGCATGACAACTTTGATGAAAGAAATGGTGGAGGGAAGCGGGATAAATGGCCGATACTACTGGAAGGATTCCTCTTTGGATAATAGGTACTGTAACTGGTATTCTTGTGATTGGTTTAATAGGTATTTTCTTTTATGGTTCATACTCCGGGTTGGGTTCATCTCTGTAATAATCTAATAATAAGATGAACTAAGTTGGAGACATGAAAGCTTAAGAAGGCAAGGGGATCCTTCTTAAGCTTTCATAATATTTTATTAGTCTAAATAAAAAATAAATAACTTTTCCCGATTTTGAAAAAAAAGACTTCATTTCATTTCTTTTCTGATAATGTTTTTGAAAATTTCATTAATTGATTTAGAACATCTCTTATTCGCTGATAGTATCTTATCTATCTTTCAAAGTTCGAAGAAAGAAGGAATCGCTCGATTTGATTTTCCTGAATGACACAATTACAATATATATTTCTATCAATCAGATATTATCCAAAGCAAATCCTTTTCGAATAGATCCTTACTCTACTCTATTTAGTATCTCATCAAAGTTGAATTTTTTTCTAAGTTCATTAGAATAAGTTCTATTTTATCAAAAAATTTCCCTCTATTTTTTGTTTGTTCACTACTTTATATATGTATACGTAATAAATATAAAGTAGGGGTTCTGATAAACCTGGAAAAAATATAAACTAAAGATAGTAATCTTTTACTAACGGGATCAAAAACCGGTTTTCTTTGACACAAGAAAGGAACTTTCTGCATTCCTTTCTTGTGTCAAAGAAAAGACTAAGAAGAAGAAGGCGAATAATCCTTTGTTTTCTATTCTCCACTTACTTATTTTATGTTTAGTATCCAGTGAAATTTTCGATTTGATTTATTCTATTAGAATAGAAAACGATTGATCCATTCTATGACATTTCAATCTCACAAGAGTGACCTAGTGACACCGCTCGAATTTGGCTTAAAAAAAAGAAGGGATAAAGTAAAATAATCTTTTTCACAATATACATACTATGACTAGTAATGCGGTACAAATAATTCCCGATATCGACATCTGGAATAGAAACAAGCAAAAAGCTTTTCATAATTTTTAATCATACATAATATAATTGAATTGTCAAAACAAAAATTGGATTCTTTTTACGAATTTGATATTGGAAATCCGCGAATCTAGAAATTCATTTCGGACAATTGAACCTTCTCAAACTGTTTCTTCTTAAGAACCAAAAATATTTGTGCCAAAATAACAGATGCCAAGAAGAACAAAAGGCCTTGGACACGGAATGGATCTTGAAGTACTATTTCCGCATCTCCTTGACCAAATCCACCCACATTAGGATTACTCGTTAATGGCTGATCAAGTTTGATAGATTCGCCTTCGGAAACAAGAAGTTCTGGCCCTGGTGGAATAATATCAACCACTTGACGTTCATCTGACGCATCCGATATGGTTATTTCGTACCCCCCTTTTTCTTTTCGTATGATTTTACTTACTACACCAGCCGCTGTAGCATTATAAACTGTATTGTTACTCTTGCTCCCATCGGGATAAATCTGACCCCTTCCTCTGTTCCCGCCTACATATATGGGATATTTTAAGAAGTGAACATCTTTATTAGTAGCGGGGTCCGGGGAAAGAATAGGAAAGGTGACTTCACTATATTTCTGACCAGAAACAGGACCTATCACAAGAATATTTTTTTTATTGGGGCGATAGCTCTGAAAAGACAGATTGCCTATCTTTTCTTTCATCTCGGGCGAAATCCGATCGGGAGGCGCTAATTCAAATCCCTCAGGTAAAATAAGAACAGCCCCCACATTCAAACCTCCCCTTTTACCATTAGCAAGAACTTGTTTAACTTGCATATCATAAGGAATTCGAACAACTGCTTCAAATACAGTATCAGGAAGTACCGCTTGCGGAACCTCAATATCCACGGGCTTATTAGCTAAATGGCAATTGGCACATACAATACGTCCGGTCGCTTCTCGTGGATTTTCATAACCCTGCTGTGCAAAAATGGGATATGCATTTGAAATGGATGTCCGAGCTATGATATATATCATCAGCGATACGGAAATAGATCGAATAATCTCTTTCTTTATCCAAGAAAAGGTGTTTTTAGTTTGCATGGTCCAATCATTGATCCCGAAAATTTCTACAATAAAATTAGGTAGGTCGCTTGTATAGTTCCCTATCCACAATTCTGCTATTTACTTTATTGAAATCATTTTACTGGAATATAAGGAGTAGGAGAAATCCCTGTAGGGTAGAAAGAGTAAGTACGTCTTAAAATGGAAATGCTTTGCTTATGTACCTTATGTTACAAAGTAACAAATATTCTAGTTAGATCAGTCATTCATTGAATGATAAATCACTACAAGTGATGGAGATATACGATTTAAATAGCGGAAGATCCAATATTTAAAAATTGTATCCAGAATGACTGGAAAAGTAGAAACAAGACCCGATATAATTTGATCGTTGTGAGCAAATCCAAAATCTTTGTAGACATAGCCAATCATTAGTTCCCAACCATGGGGCGAATGGAATCCGATACATAAATCAGTTAATAAAAGAATAGAAAAAGCTTTTATTGTGTCACTTAAGTTATATAGGAATTCTTGAACCCAAGAGTTAAGAATAGCAAGTTCTTCATTACCCAGAATAGAATAACCACTTAAAATAATGAAAGAGGTTATATTTGTCGATAAGTGCAAAATCATATGGATATGATCCTCATTGTGCATCTTGATCAATTGGATCGTTTCTTTGTGGATTCCTATACGAAGTGTTTGTAGATGTGTTTCCGGGTATTCTTTTATCATTTCGTCCAAGAGTAAGAGTTCTTCCAATTCGATGAATTTTTCTAGAATACTCTTTTCTTGAATATCAGTCAAAAAAGTTTCGGATTGCCTAGTATTCCACCAATTAGTAATCCAAAATTCAAGACTTTTATTAAATGAGAGAGAGATCCACCAGGGCAAAAATACTATAGATGTAAGATATAGAAGAGGAAGAAATGCTTTCTTTTTTACCATTTTTTCATCTTTGAATTGTTAATGAATCCACCTCATTTGTTGAATCTATGTGATCTACTATTTCTATTAACCCTAAGTTCTATTACAGGGCATCGGACCTATGAATCTATTCCCTGTTTTTTATTTGTGATTCAGTAGTTAGTCCTTGAATTTAGAAAGAATACAGAAATAGAATAAGAGCCCGTTTCAAATGAAGAAATAAGAAAAAATCTTGTTTCCAGATACCTCAATTGAATTGATCAAATTCGAAGCCCTTTTCGATAAATGCTTGAAAGAACCAATTCAAGCAAGTAATGAATAGCAAGTAATGAATATTATTTCAAGCAAGTAATGAATATTATTCGGATTTTAAGCCAAAAGAACTCCCTTTGTCTTTTCTATCAAAAAAGAAAATCTTTCGAAAAAAAAAAAATGGGCGGCTACCCCACAATTCTAGTCCAGGAAAAATGGAGAGAGATTTATTAAGAATATTGTGATCTACCGATCATAAATTCAAAACCTAATGTAATGATCAAAAATGAGTGGCAAAACAAGACAGAAAAGTTATCCTTATAAGAGATCCAAGCAATCTTTTGCCTTTGATCATTAAGAAAAACAAAAGAAAAGATAAAAAAAAAAGAAAAGTCGATTGACAAAAGAAAGGAGAGAGAATTTCCAAGATATGATCTATTTGTATCTAACCTATCAATTCATATTGAAAATAAAAAGAGAAATCCTTTATTCCGAAATGTTTTGATATACGAGATGAATCTATTATTTTATTTCGATTTGTTACTTTTACTTGTTTGTTAGTAAATTGAGTTGAGTGGATTTCCATACGCATAAATTCTTTTTTATGCATACAAAAAAAATTTCGTTTTATGGATGTTCCATATACGTATACTTTGGCTCGAATGAACGTTCTGAAAAAATTTTATTAAGCTATGCTATGCTGAAGAAAGAACAGAGAATTCTTGAATTTTTTCCCTGCCGCTGGGAAAGAATTTCTTCTTCAGTTCAAGTTCATTTCAAAATACTTCAATCGGTACGCGCAAGAAATAGGCCAATTCGGCGGCTTTTTGCTCAATTTCACGTGGAGTCAAATTCTCATCAGTACGCGTCAAGGGAACGGCCCCCTGTCCTTTGATTTCCATATAAAGGACACGACGAGCAGAAATACCCTCTTTAACTTCGATTCGGATGGACTGAATATCTTTCATACGAAATCGTAGAAAGATGCGACGATTTTTTCCAGGAAATCCCCAACGAAAAATACACACTATTCCTTCTTTTCTATCGAATCGATCATAGCCACTACCTACATTCCACGAGATTGTGCACCACAAATAGGAACTAATAAAGAGACCTGCGATACCGTAGAAAGACATCACGATCCCTTGTGGAAAAAAAAGAATTTGTTGAGACGGAACTAAAGATATCAAATTCTTACCGAGATAACTGGAAGATCCAACTAATACGAATCCTAGTGAACCTAAAAAAAGGATAAAGGCCCAGCAGAAATTACTTATTTTTCGAGACCCCACTATAAGTTCTATCCATATATGTTCTGATCGACAACTCATACTAGATCCAGTTGCATTTTATTGGAATTGAGAAAATAGTCCAAATGAATTTGACTTTCGTTTTTTTGTTTCCGAAGTAACTCTCATCAACTAGTGTCATTCGAATGTAAGCCTTTAGGAGTAATTCATCTAATTGGTTAGATCAAATTGGTTAGATCAAATTGGTTAGGTCTAAAATAAGAATATCCCTTTTATATGATCTCCTATAGATATCCACATATAGATACATTGACTTTCCATTTCCTACATCCACCTCGATTCCGATCTATTTGAAAATTGCTATAATTTATTTACCCATATATTTACGCATACATAAAAGCTATGTTCGGAGGAAACTGCCATATTCTACTAAATAGATATCTGTGTTATCTATATCTAAGTCTTGAAAAAAAATAGATAAGATTTGCACCTATCGAATCTAAAAAATCTTGTTTTTTTGAACATGAAGAGATAAAGAAGCCATTGCAATTGCCGGAAATACTAGGCCCACTAAAGGCACAAAGAAAGAGGGTAAGTTGTTAAAAATTATCATAGAATGGGTACCTCGATTTAATATTTGTACCTGTTATTGTTAGAAAGATACCTTAGAATAATTATAATTCGTATATAATTATATTGAGTATATCGAAGTGACTATATATATTAAATAATAAGTGTAAGGAATGGATAATTAAATAAATGAGACTTATTCTTCTTTATCTTTCTACATGAAATATAGAAATATACGTATGATAATCTATTCTATTCTTGTCTTCAAATTCGAATTGAATTCGAATTTTTATTTTATTTAAGAAATAAAAAATAAAGAGTTTCTTACAAATTCACGAAGGATTCGTTAGAATTCAATCCAACAACAGGATTCTTAGTAAAAATAGAGATTCTCGGAAGATATAGTAGAAAGAAAAGATACTCTATATCTATCTTTTCTATATTTGAATTATATATACTATACATACAAAGCAAGAAGGAAAGATGACCTTCGGTTTATTTTATTTGCCTTGCCCAATTTGAATTTTGAAGAAGGAACCATTTTTTTTTATCTTGTTGCTAGAGGTTTCCTAATTAATAATCAGGAATATCGGTAGAAAAAAAAAAGAATTATCCGCACGATTCTTTCTACAATTTACAATTAAATATTATGATTATGTCACCAAAGAAAAAAGAAAGTCTTCTTTAGAATTTTTACTTTGATTCCGATAAACTACCTAATTGTTCGCTACAAATACAAAAATGTAACTAAATAAAATAAAAATAATTTGACTTAAGGCTCCACTTAACTTAATAAGTGAATTTTAATTCAAAGGAAAAAAAGCGTGAAGCTTAAATAACTCACTCAGAACACCCTTTAAAGGATTACGTGGTACGATTGGATCGAATAAGCCCTTATGGAATAAATATTCAGCCGCTTGTGAACCTTCAGGTACTATCTTATTCAATGTTTGTTCAATTACTCTTTTACCTGCGAATGCAATGTAAGCATTAGGTTCGGCAATAATAATATCCCCCAACATCCCAAAACTAGCCGTTACCCCACCAGTAGTAGGAGATGTAAGGATTGATACATAGAATAACTTTTTATGGGATTGATAATCATATAAAGCAGCAGATATTTTAGCCATTTGCATCAAGCTCAAGCTTCCTTCTTGCATACGTGCTCCTCCGGAAGCACACACTAGAATCAGAGGTAAAAATTGATTGGTAGCATACTCGATCAAACGGGTGATTTTCTCGCCTACTACGGATCCCATACTACCCCCCATAAACTGAAAATCCATAACTCCAATTGCTATGGGAATACCGTTTAGTCGACCTGTGCCTGTTTGAACAGCATCGGTTAATCCTGTCTTTCTTTGATAAGAATCAATACGATCTTTATAAGGTTCCTCCTCCGAATGAAATTCAATAGGATCCAGAGAAACCATGTCTTCATCCATAGGATCCCAAGTACCTGGATCAATCGAAAGTTCGATTCGATCTGAACTACTCATTTTCAAATGATATCCACATTGGTCACAAATATTCATTTTGGACTTCAAAAGTTTCTTATAATTTAATCCATAACAATTTTCGCATTGAACCCACAAATGCCTATATTTTTGAGTCAAATCGAAATCAGTAGAATTTTCTCTTCGAGTGAAATCAATACCATTCCTGCTAGTTCTTATACTGGAGCTCCCCCTTTCATTACTATTTCTACTTTCACCATAAATGTAACTAGAAATGTAACTGTCACTGGAATTGTCACTACTACTTAAAATGGAACTCTCAATACAGATTTGAGAACCAAGATAAGAGTTAATGCAACTAGTAATGTGATTATTCCAACTGTATTTAGTATCATACATGGAACGATCACAGGGCGGATCATCATTCTTAGATCCATTCTTCAGATAAGCATAAGTCCGATAACTAAAAAAAGAGCTTTCTCGTTCACTCAGTAAAGAAGGATCATTGTCAATCTCAAAAATTTGATTAGTAATATCAAAATATATGGAATAAATATTCCTATTACTATCTCGAACTAAAAAGGTGTCATCAGAGATAAAATTACGAACGTCCCTGACGCCCACGAAATGCGTAGCATTACTGTAACTAGAACTTTCACTCCAACTATGAATCTTTTTATCCGTATCGTTTCTAACCGGATCTTCACTTACACTGGTTTTTTCAATAGGATTACCAAACCTATCAATTGATTTACTTAGCCCACACCTGTATTCTAATTTTCCTTTATACAACATCGAATTGAACCACCATTTTTCCATAGAACTTTCTTACCCCTATTTACGTGAAAATACAATAGATGAATAGTCATTCGATGAAAAATCATTTGAATATTTCATTTTCTATCGGAATAAGCATAGAGATCCAATCACTAGATCATTAACTAATAAAATAAGGAATGAGTATTGAAAAAAAGGATTTTCTTTTGTTTTGTGAGAACCCGGAGTATTACTTCACTATAGTTATATATGATGGAACTCTTTTTTTTTTTATTATAGAATATTCTAAATTCTTTTTTTTTTTATTTGAAATTGAAATAGCGATTTCCTTCCTTCATCTTGTGTCAAATTCGCCTCGAAAAAAAGAAATATTTGTTCTCTTTTATCAATAACTTTTTTCGTAAAATCTCGTCTATTCCAACACGGAACGAAAAGGACAATATACAGGATGGGTAGAAGGGGTTGTGATACTTGACTCCATTCATGATCCGAAACTAAGGGATTTAAAGAATACACCAATCCTAAAGATCCATAAGATTAATTGTGGATCCAACACAACAAACAAGAGCAAACAATAGAAGCATTTGAATTGTTTATTTGGTTATGTTTTTTTTATCTTGTATATCT
>CM024728.1:127500-132500 GCA_014182545.1 Eucalyptus globulus
AATATAAGTCTAAATCGAAAGTGTAAGTAAAAGAAATCTTTTTTTCATTTAAAAATTGATTATTACCCGATTTGGCAATAGTAAAAGGATTACTAGTAATCTGTGTCGCTCTCACTAAAGTGCCCATCCATGGAGATATCAATATAGCACTCAAGCCTCTGTTACCCTTGCACCACGGCGATTCGAATCGAAAAAGAAATGGTTTAAATGCAATCATAAGAGTATGTATACTCTACACTTTACACTTTATTTCCTGGGGATTGTAGTTCAATTGGTTAGAGCACCGCCCTGTCAAGGCGGAAGCTGCGGGTTCGAGCCCCGTCAGTCCCGACGGAATCAAATCCAACAAAAAATACATTAATTCATCTCTCCATTTGGATGTGAAAAGAGATACAAATAAAATAGTCGAATTTCATTCCCAACAGGTATTGGATTTCTCTTATTTTTCTTTTTTTTTTTTTTTTTTTTTTTTCGTTTCGCATTTCTCATCAAAGAAATAGAAGAATTTCCATTCCATCAATCAGTATTGATTAATGGGATAGGAACATATGTGGATTGCTACGATTATTGGTAGTATCCTATTTCGTTTAGGATTCCAAGAGATATCGATACCGTACTGGGTCTGGCTTTTTCAATTGCTCCTGATCCGTGTAATAGAATAGAGTACTATATATTTACCGGGAACCCATGCACAAATAGATGTATGATACAAAATGAATTTCACATAATTGCTTTGATAGAATACTTTGAACTTTTATTTTCATATATGCGTCCCGTTTCGTTTTTAATCCAAAGAAAGAGGATATATATTAATAAAGATCAAAGAAAGATCCAACCTCTCCTTAGAGAGAGGGGATGAATAATTTTTTTTATTTTTATTTAAGGGTACTATCGAAAAAAGAACAAACTCGAAAATAGTGTGATGTAATATTCGATTTTTTTATACCTTAAGACTCGCTTTCTTTTTATCATACTTATTTCTTTTTTTTTTTGTTTTCCACAAAAATTAAATCATTAAAAAAGAGTACTTAACTCCTTCTTTTCTATTTTACTTCTATTGTTTGTTTGGGTTTGTAACCAATGGAAACGTAAGAGAGGTCAAATGATACGTCATCAGATGATTGTAGAAGGAAGGCGGTAGTTTATAGAAAAAAAAGAATGAAAAAGAAGGATAAATTCAAATAAAAAAGAAAAGTAAAGGGGTTGTATCAGGAATCCAATTTTGGATTCGGTATGGATAAAAGATCTTCCTATGTTATACTATTCAATTCTCGACGATGAGTTGATTTGATAGCTCAGATATTGTTATTCATGATATTGATCCGATTCAATATCATCAAGGTGTAATTCATCCCATTGAATTTACAGGCGAAAAATTGATCATCTCTATGGGATTAAATCCCGAGTTATTGCCAAATAAAAAAAAAATGAGATTATGGAAGTAAATATTCTCGCATTTATTGCTACTGCACTCTTCATTCTAGTTCCTACTGCTTTTTTACTTATAATATACGTAAAAACAGTCAGTCAAAGTGATTAATTTGAATCAAACTTAACTTCTTTTCTTAGTCAATGATTGAAGAAATAGAAGAAATCAAAAGGATTTTCATCTCGTGTCTTAAATGAAATGAGCGGACTCGAATTAGCAGTATAGTATTCTATGAGATCCGATAGTATGGTAGAAAGATTCATGTATTTCTTTCTACCATACGAGCTATTATTCTTATTGTAATTTATTGGAATGTAACAAGTTGTACTGTATAAAATAAAAAAAAAATAGAATCTTAATATAGATTAATCTACAATATGTATCTTTTTGATATATGTATTGATATATGTAATGTACATAGCATCCCAATTCTATTTAATTTGTCTTGATTCCAATCAATCGAAAACAATCGAAAGGCAATTCTTAATAGTACGCTTCGAATTCCTAGATTTCGAATTATTTTCAATACGAATCCCTGTATCGATCGAAAGAATCAAATCCATGGGCGACGGGGGGTATGGAATATAGTATATTAAAAAAGGAAAATCGATTAATTTTCTTTTAGCATTCCGAAGAAGTAATTGATTGAGCAGTTAACAGATGATCCAAGAAGTTCTCTAGAAATTTCTTCGGATTTCGAAAAGGAATAAAATAAGAAAACCCACCATTTTATTTAAACTCTTGAACCATGATATGAAATGAGTCAATAAAGCCTAAGTATAGCATAAATAAGATTTCTAAAATAAAAAACAAGTGGTAAAGTAAGTGCGCAATATGTGACTTGCCAAGGTAAGATCTTATTATGCGTAGTTCCTCCTTGGACAACCACTATGTATATGTTGTTTCCCATAGAAGGTACGTATCCACTTAATATAATAACCGAACGTTTTTCTCTTAATAAAAAGGGAAAGAAAAACAAATAAAAATCAAATAAAAAGGAAAAAGGCTTTGCAAAACGATCTAGAAAACAATCGATACAGTTTGATTCCTCGCCTCAATTAGTAGTACCTTTAGAGTCCACTTCTTCCCCATACTACGAGTGAAAGAGAAAATGTAAAGACTACCATTAAAGCAGCCCAAGCAAGACTTACTATATCCATGTAAATTATGTCCCCTATCTCTATGAAGGAATTATTCCATTATATTATTGTTCACTAATAATAGTGGAATCACTGGCGTAGAGTCAAAAAGGGATTCTGACCCAACACCATTGATCAAAGGCTCTAATAAATCTGCTTATAACAAATTCTTCAAATTCTTATAGAATATTATTTTTCTAGTAGAATCGGAAAACGTTAAGCACAAGCAAAATACGCAGTGACCCATTTAGAAGTATCAGGGGAATCTTCCTAAGATGTAGGAATAATAAGACCTATTCTATCTTTTCTTGTCTTTATCTTTAGACAAGGTATAAAAATATGAAAAATAGAATGTCAAGATAGATCGTTATCTATCACATCCTTTTATTTCCCATTTGATCTAATTCTTACTGTCTAAGTATTGTCTCTGTGAAACAATCGGAGGACTACCTATTCCATTTTTGACTAGGGTTTGTTGAAAAGAAAGAATCTTTTTTTTTCATTTCAATTTTGAAAGCCAATTTTCCATCGAATTGTTATTGGATGGCGAGGACTTAGAGACTCTCCTGAGTCTCTATAGAAAGTATCTTCAGCCCTTTCCACAACCACTAATTCGATTTTCCGTGGGGCTATCCAATCTAATTCAGGACCCGGTAATTAAACACTACATTAGTAGTGGAAGGGAATCAATAAATCTTTATATGAGAGCCCTTCCACCATTCATCTGTCCTTGAATCCTAGAGGCAAGGATTTAGAGCACTTTAGCTTTCGAGAGCCAAACTTCCAGATGTTTCGAACCAAGCAAGCAAGTCTCAAGAGTCCTTTTACTTTGTTTGCTTCTGCTGGGGAAAAATTCAGCGAGTTATATCAGCAAAACGAAATAAGAGATTTCGAGTTTTTTCTTGATCAGGCGACACCCGGATTTGAACTGGGGAAAAAGGATTTGCAGTCCCCCGCCTTACCGCTCGGCCATGCCGCCAAAATGTATGATACCCTACAAAATAGATGAAAAAAGTCTCCCTTTGTTTGCGTCGAGTGGGGGATTCCGAAACTTCTTTTTTTATTGGACTTGCATCTTGAATCCCGTTTTCTTAAATTTAACCCCTGCCCGAAAAGAAAAAAATCCTTCGTTTTTTGGATTGGATCCATCCCTTCGGTTGTATGTATAGTATCTCAAAAACGAAATATCTAAAAATTTTCCCTCTCTTTTTTATATTGATATTGAAAAATTGAAAAACCAAATGTGGTTTTTCAGTTCCAAAAGCCAAAATTTAGGACAAATTGGAACCATTAACTATTAAATGGGACTGTAAATTCATGAACGATTCTTGGATTTGAATCCAAAATTGTCTTTTCTTAATCCTAATTATATAAGAAAATCCAAATTGATACATAACTAATCAGTATTGATTCTTTTCCATAAAAAAAAATCCTTTCCAATTTCCATTATAACAGCAAATAGAAGTATATGTAAACCCCAGAACATAAATTGTTATACAAATATCTAATTGGATATCATATCTATATATGATGACTATAGAGAATTATTAGTAAATTGTAGTGCTTCAATTTTTCATTCAATAGATGGAATAGAAAATGGAAATTTTGATATAGCATAGCACGCGCTGTCCCGAATAGAACTTAAATAAAGGAGGAAACATAGATAGCTATCTACACATGGTTAATAAATACAAACTTTATTACTATGTTACGCCCTTCAATCGTATTCTACTAAAAAAAGAAAAAAAGGTAAAATAAAAGTATCTCTCTTTTATGCGAATCATTTGTTGAACAATAGAATCCATGAAAAAGTTAAGTGCTAAAAAAATATCAACTCTATATTTTTGATGATTATAATGTCTTTATATCATCGAACAGATGAAATCCGAATCCATTTCTTTTTCTGGTACCCAATCGGATTAGAGTATGTAATATCATAATAATGGTAGAAATGGAATCACTTTTTTTTTTTATATTCTATCCAAAACTCCATAAGCCTAAGTGGCATTTATTAATTCCTTTCGATTTTCTATCTGTTCCAAATTCCAATTTGAATATAAAATTGTCTTTATTCCTCCGTTCATATGCATTTCATACATTCCATATACGGGGTGAGTAAAATTTCATGCGATTCAGTAAACAAAATAGAAATTCCATCATTGCTAAATCAATCCATATGATTTGATGAAGAATGGGTCAATAATGGAATTTTTTGAGAAAAGGGAAATTCAAAATGCTCGGGGATGGAAATGAGGGAATGTCTACAATACCTGGGTTTAATCAGATACAATTTGAAGGATTTTGTAGATTCATTGATCAGGGCTTAACAGAAGAACTTTATAAGTTTCCAAAAATTGAAGATACAGATCAAGAAATTGAATTTCAATTATTTGTGGAAACATATCAATTGGTAGAACCTTTGATAAAAGAAA
>CM024728.1:137500-142500 GCA_014182545.1 Eucalyptus globulus
TTTCAGACATTTGTAATTCGTGGGCTAATTAGACAACATCTTGCTTCGAACATAGGAGTTGCTAAGAGTAAAATTCGGGAAAAGGAGCCCATTGTATGGGAAATACTGCAAGAAGTTATGCAGGGGCATCCCGTATTGCTGAATAGAGCGCCTACTCTGCATAGATTAGGCATACAGGCATTTCAACCCATTTTAGTGGAAGGACGTGCTATTTGTTTACATCCATTAGTTCGTAAGGGATTCAATGCAGACTTTGATGGGGATCAAATGGCTGTTCATGTACCTTTATCTTTGGAGGCTCAAGCGGAGGCTCGTTTACTTATGTTTTCTCATATGAATCTCTTGTCTCCAGCTATTGGGGATCCCATTTCCGTACCAACCCAAGATATGCTTATTGGTCTATATGTATTAACGAGTGGGAATCGCCGAGGTATTTGTACAAATAGGTATAATCCATGGAATCGCAGAAACTATCAAAATGAAAGAACTTATGATAATAACTATAAGTATAGAAAAAAAAAAGAACCTTTTTTTTGTAATTCCTATGATGCAATTGGAGCTTATCGACAGAAAAGAATCAATTTAGATAGTCCTTTGTGGCTTCGATGGCGACTAGATCAACGCATTATTGCTTCAAGAGAAGTTCCTATCGAGATTCACTATGAATCTTTGGGTACCTATCATGAAATTTATGGGCACTATCTAATAGTAAGAAGTGTAAAAAAAGAAATTATTTGTATATACATTCGAACAACTGTCGGTCATATTTCTCTTTTTCGAGAAATCGAAGAAGCTATACAAGGGTTTTGTCGAGCCTGCTCATTTGGTACCTAATCATATGGTATCTAAATTAAGTAATTCTATGACACCAGTGTGAATTCGGGTCTCTCTGGTTCAACTAGGACCCTAGTTCCTTAATTTCTAGGTGAATTAAGATCGGGAAAAGGAAGTTTTCCAATCATTGACTCAAACTCATTGTCGAATCCCACTCAGCAGAATATGGAGGTACTTATGGCAGAACGAGTCAATCTAGTCTTTCACAATAAAGTAATAGATGGAACTGCCATTAAAAGACTTATTAGCAGATTAATAGATCACTTCGGAATGGCATATACATCACACATTCTGGATCAAGTAAAGACTCTGGGTTTCCAGCAAGCCACTGCTACATCCATTTCATTAGGGATTGATGATCTTTTAACAATACCTTCGAAGGGATGGTTAGTACAAGATGCTGAACAACAAAGTTTGATTTTGGAAAAACACCATCATTATGGGAATGTACATGCAGTAGAAAAATTACGCCAATCCATTGAGGTATGGTATGCTACAAGTGAATATTTGCGACAAGAAATGAATCCTAATTTTAGGATGACAGACCCCTTTAATCCAGTCCATATAATGTCTTTTTCGGGAGCCAGAGGAAATGCATCTCAAGTACACCAATTAGTAGGTATGAGAGGATTAATGTCAGATCCTCAAGGACAAATGATTGATTTACCCATTCAAAGCAATTTACGCGAAGGACTATCTTTAACAGAATATATCATTTCTTGCTACGGAGCCCGCAAAGGAGTTGTGGATACTGCTGTACGAACATCAGATGCTGGATATCTTACGCGCAGACTTGTTGAAGTAGTACAACACATTGTTGTACGCAGAACAGATTGTGGAACCATCCGAGGGGTTTCTGTGAGTCCTCGAAATGGGATGATGCCGGAAAGAATTTTTATTCAAACATTAATTGGTCGTGTATTAGCAGACGATATCTATATGGGCCCACGATGCATTGCCATTCGAAATCAAGATATTGGAATTGGACTTGTCAATCGATTCATAACCTTTCGAACACAACCAATATCTATTCGAACCCCCTTTACTTGTAGGAGTACATCTTGGATCTGTCGATTATGTTATGGTAGGAGTCCTACTCATGGCGACCTGGTCGAATTGGGAGAAGCTGTAGGTATTATTGCGGGTCAATCTATTGGAGAACCAGGGACTCAACTAACATTAAGAACTTTTCATACCGGCGGAGTATTCACAGGTGGTACTGCCGAACATGTACGAGCCCCCTCTAATGGAAAAATCAAATTCAATGACGATTTGGTTCATCCCACACGTACGCGTCATGGGCATCCTGCCTTTCTATGTTCTATAGACTTGTATGTAACTATTGAGAGTGAAGATATTCTACATAACGTGACTATTCCACCAAAAAGTTTTCTTTTGGTTCAAAATAATCAATATGTAGAATCAGAACAAGTGATTGCTGAAATTCGCGCGGGAACATACACTTTCAATTTGAAAGAGAGGGTTCGAAAACATATTTATTCTGAATCAGAGGGAGAAATGCACTGGAGCACCGATGTGTACCATGCACCTGAATTTACATATAGTAATGTCCATCTTTTACCAAAAACAAGCCATTTATGGATATTATCAGGGGGTTCGTGCAGATCCAGTAGAGTCCCTTTTTCACTCTACAAGGATCAAGACCAAATGAATCTTCGTTCGACAGAAAGAGAACGAAGATATATTTCGAGTCTCTCAGTGAATAATGATCAAATGAGATACGAATTATGTAGTTCTGATTTTTCTGGTAAAATAAAAGAAGATAGGATTCCTGATTATTCAGAACTTAATCGAATCATATCTATTGTTCATTGTAATCTCAAATATCCTACTACTTTCGACGAGAATTCTGATTTATTGGCAAAAAGGCGAAGAAATCGATTTCTTATTCCACTACAATCGATTCAAGAACGAAAGAAAGAACTAATGCCCCATTCAGGTATCTCGATTGAACTACCGATAAATGGAATTTTACGTAGAAATAGTATTCTTGCTTATTTCGACGATCCTCGATACAGAAGAAAGAGTTCGGGAATTATTAAATATGGGACTCTAGGGGTTCATTCAGTCGTTAAAAAAGAGGATTTGATTGAGTATCGAGGAATCAAAGAATTTAAGCAAAAATGCCAAATGAAACTAGATCCATTTTTTTTCATTCCCGAAGAAGTGCATATTTTCCCTGAATCTTCTTCGATAATGGTACGGAACAATAGTCTGATTGGAGTAGATACACGAATCGCTTTAAATACAAGAAGCCGAGTGGGCGGATTAGTCCGAGTGGAGAGAAAAAAAAAAAGGATTGAACTGAAAATCTTTTCTGGAGATATCCATTTTCCTGGAGAGACAGATAAGATATCCCGACACAGTGGCATCTTGATACCCCCAGGAACAGGAAAAACAAATTTTAAGGAATCCAAAAAATGGAAAAATTGGATCTATGTCCAACGGATCACACCTACTAAGAAAAAGTATTTTGTTTTAGTTCGACCCGTAGTGACATATGAAGTATTGGACGGTATAAATTTAGCAACACTCTTCCCCCCGGATCTGTTACAAGAAAGGGATAATATGCAACTTCGAGTTGTCAATTATATTGTTTACAGAAATGGCAAACCAATTCGGGGAATTTCTGATACAAGTATTCAATTAGTTCGGACTTGTTTAATTTTGAATTGGGACCAAGACAAAAAAAGTTCTTCTATCGAAGAGGCTCATACTTCCTTTGTTGAAGTAAGTACAAATGGTCTGATTCGAGATTTCCTAAGAATTTACTTAGTGAAATTCCCTATTTCGTATCTCAGAAAAAGGAATGATCCCTCAGGCTCAGGATTGATCTCAGATTCAGATAATGTGTCAGATCACACCAATAGCAATCCCTTTTATTCCAAGACAAAAATTCAACAATTACTTAGCCAAAATCAAGGAACTATTCGCACGTTGTTAAATAAAAATAAGGAATGTCCATCTTTGATAATTTTGTCATCATCTAATTGTTTCCGAATGGGTCCATTCAACGCTGGAAAATATCACAATGTGATAAAAGAATCAATTAAAAAAGATCCTATAATTAAAATTAGGAATTCGATTGGCCCTTTAGGAACAGTCCTTCAATTTGTGAATTTTTATTCATTTTACTATTTAATAACTCATAATCCTATTTTGGTAACTAAATATTTGCAACTTGAAAATTTAAAACAGACTTTTCAAGTAATTAACTATTATTTAATGGATGAAAATGGGAGAATTTTGAATCCCGATTCATGCAGTAACATCGTTTTGAATTCATTCAATTTGAATTGGTATTTTCTCCATCATAATTATTATCATAATTATTTTGAAGAAAGATCCACAATAATTAGTCTTGGACAGTTTATTTGTGAAAATGTATGTATATCCAAAAACGGACCCCATCTCAAATCGGGTCAAGTTTTGATTGTTCAAGTTGACTCTGTAGTAATAAGATCCGCCAAGCCTTATTTGGCCACTCCAGGAGCAACTGTTCATGGTCATTATGGAGAAATCCTTTACGAAGGAGATACATTAGTTACATTTATATATGAAAAATCGAGATCCGGTGATATAACGCAGGGTCTTCCAAAAGTGGAACAAGTGTTAGAAGTGCGTTCAATTGATTCAATATCGATGAACCTAGAAAAAAGAATTGAGGGTTGGAACGAGCATATAAAAAAAATTCTTGGAATTCCTTGGGGATTCTTGATTGGGGCTGAACTAACTATAGTGCAAAGTCGTATATCTTTGGTTAATAAGATCCAAAAGGTTTATCGATCCCAGGGGGTGCAAATCCATAATAGGCACATAGAAATTATTGTACGCCAAATAACATCAAAGGTGTTGGTTTCAGAGGATGGAATGTCTAATGTTTTTTTACCTGGAGAACTAATTGGATTGTTGCGAGCGGCGCGAACGGGGCGCGCTTTGGAAGAATCGATCTGTTACCGCGCCATCCTATTGGGAATAACAAGGGCATCTTTGAATACTCAAAGTTTCATATCTGAAGCGAGTTTTCAAGAAACTGCTCGAGTTTTAGCCAAAGCTGCTCTCCGGGGCCGTATCGATTGGTTGAAAGGCCTAAAAGAGAACGTTGTTATAGGAGGGATGATACCCGTTGGTACCGGATTCAAAGG
>CM024728.1:150000-157500 GCA_014182545.1 Eucalyptus globulus
TCGAATACAGGTCTATCTAATAGAGATAGAGAGTATAGAATAGAGCGGGTAGCGGGAATCGAACCCGCATCGTTAGCTTGGAAGGCTAGGGGTTATAGTCGACGTTGATTCATCATTTTTAACGTCTCTAATTCAAAACCGAACATGAAACTTTGGTTTCATTCGGCTCCTTTATGGAAGATAGATAAATTCCCAGATATCGATATATCTAAGATAAGACGTGAACGAAATCCAAAAATTCGATCCATAACATCTATGTCAGCTTTTCTGTTTGAATGCATTTCAATTCAAAAAAAAAATTCGCTTTCTAGACAATCCCTCTAGAATAGGGTATTCTAACAATATTCCTAGTTACTTCGTTCTCTATTTCTATTTGAGACAATCCTTAGGAAAAGTATTTTGTTTCCACCGAGCTAAAAAATATAATATGTCAATGCTTCTAGTAAACTAAAATCATCTTTTAATTTTATTAATTTATAGCTATTTTGCTCCAATCTTTCCTATCGAAAAAGAAAAAATGGAAGATTTAGTTACGATTAGAAATACGCTTTTCTATATTTATCCATGGATCCTTTACTAATACTCATTAAATTGGAAGTATTGATCCAATTCAAAAAAAAATTATGTTTCGCAATTAAATAATCCAATTTTCCATTTTTAATTGACCCTTGGATACAAATCACGAGAATGTATATTTTTCCTCGAATCCTTCGTTGAGAGGTAAAGGATTAAATCCTTTTAAGAAATAAAGTTTTTCTTCGGAATATGAATCAAATCAAACCGAGGGATCCCTTAACTATAAAAGGGATTAATAAAACGAATCACACTTTTACCACTAAACTATACCCGCTACAATGCGATTATTGTATATAAATGAAACTTTTGTCGAACAAAAAAAGGTAATCGGACGTAATCAAGATAGGATCCAAAACAAAATAATGATGAAAATTATAGCATTGACGTGTTTGTTTTGGTTTTGTCAGTAAACCTAATCAGATTAGTAAAAGAGCACTCCTAATTCAAAATTTAAATAAAGAAAGAACAAGTTCTTTCTTTTGCTGGAGGATTTTTGACAGAACAGATAGGGCTCGATAAAACTATTTATGTTATGACATAAGAATGCATTGCACAACAATCCACAGTTCCTTATTTTTTTTTTCTTTTTTTCCAGTAAAGGAAAAAAAATAAGAAAAGAAAGAATAATAATAATAAAAAATGACACTTTGATTCTATAGAATCAAATTCCATATCAGAGGAATGGAAAGATCCCTTCTTCTGATTGTTGTTTCAATAATCAATAATAAGCATTTTTGTTTTCAAACAAATCATTTTATCTATATCTATGATTTGGAATGGAACAAAAAATGGCCCGGCTAGGTACTGACCAGGCCAGGCCGTGAAAAGAAAAAAAGCTCTTTCCGAAGAAGAGGTATTCTTGCTTTTTTATTTTTTTTTTATTCGAAATATCTCTTTAGAACCTTTTCTTTATCTAAATGGGATTGCTTATAAAAGTAGTATATATTAAAGTTGTATATATTAATAGAGTAAAAAAAATAAAGAGAGATAAAGAAAAGAAAGGCTTTTTTTCAAGCCTTACTTTTTGTGTAATGTAAGATAGTAATTATCCTTTTTCAATTGGGAGAGATGGCTGAGTGGACTAAAGCGTCGGATTGCTAATCCGTTGTACGAGTTTTTCGTACCGAGGGTTCGAATCCCTCTCTTTCCGTTTCCGTTGATGACTTGTTATTTTATTTATTTTTTTTTTCAAAACCTTTCCTTTGTTTTTGTTTTTTTTTTATTTCATATAATAAATAAGGATGTACAATAGATAAAATCCTAAATAAAATAGATAAAATCCTAAGTAAGAACATTGAAAAATTAAGCAAGTAAAAAGAAAGGCCTTTTTATTCTTCACGTCCAGGATTACGTCCTGGATCATTAGATAGGAATCCAAAGATGAAGAGAGAAACAAAAAATATCACTACTGTATAAACAAAGAGTTTGAGAGTAAGCATTACACAATCTCCAAGATCTTTTTTTTTTTTTAAAAAAAAAGAGAATAGATTCTCCATTTTTATACCCCATATCCTATTTTGACACCAATAAACAAAATGGTTTCTCGAAATCAAAAATCAAAAAGAATTTTCAGAAATTCATTTGGAATAAGAGTCGAGTCTTTCATAAAAAAAAATCTTTCCTATTTTGAAATGACTCTAAAAGGGTTTTTCAATAAATGAAAAAGAATCCGAATGAGGAAAGGAAAGAGGGGAGTCAGATTTTTTGCAGCTATCTAAGAATTGTTTGAATCGAGGGTTCATGTTCATGCTGTAAGACTTATCCGATCTTATCCATTGTTCCCATTTTTTTTTTCGAATAAATCATGTCTAGGACAGTATTAAAGATCTCATCGAAAACTTACAGCAGCTTGCCAAACAAAGGCTAAGAGAAAAAAGAGAAGGGGTATTACTGGCATAAAATCTACGATTGGATTCAAAAAAGCGTAGGCCTCAGGCAATTTGGCTAAGAAAAAACTACTTGAATAAAGGGTGGAATGAAGACAGATACAGATCAAACTAAAGATATTAAGCATAACAAACATTTTTTTTTCTTGGACTTGGAGATAATTGTATTTTGATTGAGTTATTGTTATTGATAATTGATATCCCTTAAAAATGAAAAAAAAAAGGTAAGGGATACCAAAAAATCCTTCTTTGAACTCACCCAATCAAAAATCCTTCAATTCTCAAAAAAGAATAGAAGAAATCATACTTTTATACAATATCTTAATTGAATTATATGTAATGATCAATAAATTCAGCTTCATTGTATATCTACACGTGTCAAAACCCTAGGAACAATAGAGTCCATAGATATTTATTTTCGATTGGAATTGACGAACAACCAAAAACAATACTACTCTTTAGTAGTATTGAATAGAAATTGAAATGGGGCGTGGCCAAGTGGTAAGGCAACGGGTTTTGGTCCCGCTATTCGGAGGTTCGAATCCTTCCGCCCCAGGGAATACCTATTCTATATATAGATAGAAACATAGATAGAAATATCTATTATCACAATAAAGAAAGGTTTTCTTTTTGAACTACCTTCTCTACTCTTTAAGAGTTAAATATTGGATATTGTGTGATTCTTGTTTCTGATTTTTAATGATTCTATTCTTCTTTAAATCCTATTTTTTCACAAATTAAATTCAACTAAGATACATATAGATGAAACTGAATCGAGTTGTGATCTAGGAATCTAGATTCGAAGAATTGGAAATAAAGAAAAAAGGGGGTTGCAAAAGAGGTTGAATGCGCTTTTCATCGTATGTCCATCCCCTTTGAATATTGAATATTCATATTGAAGTTTAAGTTAGTTACTTCGAAAAGCCTTACGTCCCATATAATAAGAATTAATTAACAATGTAAGATAGCAATTTAACTAGCTGTGCTTGTACAAATTGGAAAATTGGATTAAGAAATAATCAAGTTACATACATATAACGTATCTATTTTCTTTGAACCTCATTTTTAGGTATTTCATTTCGTATTTGATTTGGTTCGCATATATAATTGTAAATATATGTAATAATATATACAGGGGGGTAATTCATACATCCTATATTCTATTCCCCTTGCTTTAAATAAAAATTATTGAACGAACCCCCACCAGTCAAAGAAACTACGCGTAAAATGAGGAAATGCTTAATGTATTATTGTCGTTCTATTTCAGTGATAACGTTTTTTGGTTTTTTGAAAAAGATTTTGGATCCGTTAATTTGAAATATTCTATATTGAATATTCATAATTCATTCCAATGACAATTGTTCAGTCTATCTGATAGAGGGAATTCTTTTTTTTATGATTTTCTTTTTCAGTATGAAATGAAAGAAAAAGAGCCTAAATCTTCCTTTACATCAACTTTTTTTTATTCACTCCACGAAAAAAAGAAATAAATTTCTTTTTCTATCTATCTATATTTTTTTAATCACTGAGGTTTAATTCAAAGATGAATTATTTATGATGATAAATGCAATCTTTAGGAAAACTTTATTCAAATAGTGATATCCAGGTAGGTTTTTTTTCAATTCAATAACTATTTGAATTGAATGATTTCTTATGAGTATTTGATATTCGAAGAAGTCTAAGATTGTTGAATATATCCTCTCAAGTTACTTGAAGATGCAATGTAGATTCAATACAAAGAACTTTTTTCTTCCTAATATTTCGAAATTAATAAATAAAATAAAAATATTGCATTCATCCAATAAAAAGAAAATCGAGGATTAAATTGAATTCTTTCTAAGACTTCTTTAGAAACCAATGGAACGACCGAACAAATGACTATTCATGATTCCCTAATTGAATCAATTACATATCAGTTCCAAACTAGAGGAATGTTATGGTAAAACTTCGTTTGAAACGATGTGGTAGAAAGCAACGTGCGACTTGAAGGACATGATCAGTTGTGGATTCTTACACCCACCCTTTTTATTATATAGGAATGAAGGTGCTCTTGGCTCGACATCCTTTGTTCTGTTCCACTCGAAACCTCATTTTTTCTTGGGTTGTAGTGTAAACAGTATGTGATGTAGCTCGAGTAGAAAGTATTGATTCATTTCTCAGGGCAAGGATCTAGGGTTAGTGCCAATTAATAAGTTGGAACAACTTCGTAAGTGTAGTCTATTTTCGATTTCTAAATCGAAAGGATCCAATTCGAGCAAGTTTCAAATCCAAAAAAGGAAAATTTGTTGGAATTAGTGAAACTCTTTTGATCAAAAGTGTATCTTGCGGGAATCAACCGTTTATGATTCTTTGATAGAAATAAATCAGAAAAAGGGCCGTGTTGCTGCCATTTTGAAACGATTAAAAATCACCGAAGTAATGTCTAAACCCAATGATTCAAGGCAAAGATAAAATATTTTGGAACAAGGAAATATCTTTTTTTTAATTGTCTCGACAACTAGATCAAGAACAAGGAGTCCAAATATATTCTAAATGAGACAAAGAAAAAGGGGTTAGAGACCACTCAAAAAATCAAATACATAAGGGTTTTCTTTTGAGCTATTTCATATTTCCGAGTTACTCAACTTGAGTTTTGAGAATACAAATGATTTTTTTTTGATAAAGAAAAAGAAGAATAAAAAAGTATTAAATAATCTTAGTCTAATTGATTTGATTTAATGCTTTTATAGATCTATTTGACATTTGAATTGTATACATAGACATATCTTCTAATTTCTCGAGCCGTACGAAGAGAAAGCTTCGTATACGTTTCTAGGGGGGGTTCTAGTTTATCTACGTCTATCCCAATGAGCCGTTTATCGAATCGTTGCAATTGATGTCCGATCCCGAAGAGAAGGAAGAGATCTTCGGAAAGTGGGTTTTTATGATCCGATAAATAATCAAACGTATTTAAATATTCCTGCTATTCTATTTTTTCTTGAAAAAGGTGCTCAACCTACAGGAACTGTTTATGATATTTTAAAGAAAGCGGGGGTTTCTTTTTAGAGAATTTCCTCTTAATTTAAAGGAAAGTCAATTAATGAAATACAAAAGAAGAGGGTGTGGGTGATTCGTATATAGCTTTGTATAAGTATAAGTTTTTTTCTACTATACTTTCCCCACTCCCCTCCTCTTCTTTTGCTCTATTTATACTTTTTTTTATTGTATTCTTTTCTAATTATTCATATTGACAACAGTGTATTGAACAAATATAATTCGATCGTGTAGAAATGGATTTATTTATCTTCCTTATATTTTTCTTTCTTAGATTTCGTTTTTTTCCTTTACTTCATTCAACAAAAAATATCTATCTATATATGGGTTCGTTCGATTGGTTGTGATACAAACAAGAAGTCTTTTTTGGTTAAAAAAAAAATGGATAACATAAGCGAGAAGAGGCAGTCTATCCAAATTGCCTTTTTTTTATCTGAAAATTTGATTATTCTTATTGGATCTGTTTTTTTTTTTTTTTTTTCGATTCATAATTTCAGAATCAATTGGAATTTTATTGCTAGTTTGCTGTTTTGATTGCATCGTGCAATTGAATTTCTTTATTTTATTCCGATTGTATCTACATATCCTAATTTTTTTCGGGTTGCTAACTCAACGGTAGAGTACTCGGCTTTTAAGTGCGGCTAGCATCTTTTACACATTTATATGAAGTAACGGATTCGTTCATACCTTCGGTAGAGTTTGTAAGACCACGACTGATCCTGAAAGGAATGACTGGAAAAAACAGCATGTCGTATCAATAGAGAATTCTGAAAATATTTCATTCTTACTGGATCCTGGATCAGTTCAAAACCTTGTTTGAATTCTTAGTGAGAAAAAAATGAAATGAATTCAGAGTTGGGTCGAATGAATAAATGGATAGAGTCCTATGACCTCAATTAATTATAAAGAAAGAAAAAGTATTAAAGAAAGAAAAAGCAACGAGCTTCTGTTCATAATTTCTTAATTTGACTGATTACCCGATCTAATTATACGTTAAAAAGATATTAGTACCTGGTACGGGAAGGGCTTTTCCGTGAGTGGATGATTATCCATTTCTTTTTTAATGAGTCCTAACTATTAGCTATTTCCTATTCTAGGTTATACCTAAATGTGTAGAAGAAGCGGCATATTGATAAAGATATTTTTTTTTCCAAAATCAAAAGAGCGATTGGGTTGAAATGAAAAATAAAGGATTTCGAATCCATCTTCTTATCCTATAACTAATATAAACGAATTCGATTGAAAAAGAGAGGATAGAGAGTCCGTTGATGAGTCTACCTATCTCCGAGGTATCCATTTTTTTCTTACTAGAATACCTTGTTTTGACTGTATCGCACTATGTATCATTTGATAACCAAAAAATCCCCTACCTTTTTTGTTTCTTTTTGGAGTCAAATCGAATTTCCAATGGAGGAATTTCAAGGATATTTCGAACTAGATAGATCTAGACAACATGACTTCCTATACCCACTTCTTTTTCGAGAGTATATTTATGCACTTGCTCATGATCATGGTTTAAAGAAATCGATTTTGTTCGAAAATGCAGGTTATGACAATAAATCTAGTTCAATAATTGTGAAACGTTTAATTACTCGAATGTATCAACAGAATCCTTTGATTTTTTCAGCTAATGATTCTATCCAAAATCCATTTTTTGGGCAAAACAAGAATTTTTATTCTCAAATTATCTCCGAGGGATTTGCAGTCATTGTGGAAATTCCATTTTCCCTAAGATTAGTATCTTCCTTAGAAAGGAAAGAAATAGCAAAATCTCATAAATTACGAGCAATTCATTCCATATTTCCTTTTTTAGAGGACAAATTTTCACATTTAGATTATGTGTCGGATGTACTAATACCCTATCACATCCATCTAGAAATCTTGGTTCAAACCCTTCGCTACTGGGTGAACGATGCCTCTTCTTTGCATTTATTACGTTTCTTTCTCCACGAGTATTGGAATAGTCTTATTACTCAAAAGAACCATATTACCATTTTTTCAAAAG